>SEMN01000219.1:0-569622 GCA_005408345.1 Macquaria australasica | reverse complement strand
ACACACACACACACACCCTTCCGTCCACTCTCCCATGCGGTGGCTTTCTCACCTTGAGGGGGTGATGGGAGTCAGGTCTTTCCCCATGGTCTGGATGACGCGGCGGCCCCACACCCACAGGCCAGCGCAGATTCCTACACCGCCGTAAAACAGCAGCCAGACGGGAGTGGCGGCGTCCTGCATCACACCGCCCTGCTCATAGATCATCCACAGCGCCACCAGGGGCCCGATGGCATTACTGCAAAGGAGAGAAAATAGATTATAACCTCAGGCATCTCTTCTAGGATTTATGCTAGACTGAACAACAAAGACAAAATAAAGTGGATGTCTCTATTTGTTGTTACAGAAACATTACTTATATGTAATTTAATGGGGCAAAAAGCATCCAGAATAATAAAATATATGATCAGGTACTAGAGAAATGCATTGGCTATATGGGATGTTGTATATCCTGTAAGCAGCAGGAGTCAGCACCTGACATCGTTGCCTCCGTGGGCAAAGGAGCCGAAGCAGGCGGTGAGGATCTGCAGGAAGTGGAAAAGCAGGAACACCTCAGACTTATCCTTCTCCTCGTGATCCTCCTCGGCCAAGTCGTCCAGAGGCACTGGAGCTGGAGCCCCTTCTTCCTCCACCCCCTCCAACTCTGTGGCCAGCTTCATCTCCACCCCACCCTCCTCTGCCTCGATCTCAGCCTCCGCCACAGCGTTGCAGTACGATGAGTAGCTATCGTAGCGTACCCTCTTTTTGGAGTAGGACACGCTGTTGCTCCGGCCGCCCCCCTCTCCTACCAGCTTTTCGCTGTCCTCGCGTGACTCTGTGCGGATGAGCGGCTGGACGGGCATGCCACATATAGCTGCTGTGTAACAGGTGTAGCTGTTGTTGCGGCGCAGCAGGCGGTAATTGTTGTCAGCTGGGCCGGCGTTGGAGCCTGAGCGGTCGTTGTCATCCATACGGCCCAGGTGGATTTTGTGAAGCAGGTCTTTGTACAGACCTGAGTCCTTGTGCACTGTGTGGTACACCTGGCCATCGCTGCGCATGTGGCCATCAAAGCTGAAGCTGCCATTAGAGATGGGTGACTTAAGGCAGCCGTTGGTCATTGAGTGGGTCCGGCCTGAAGGGGAGAAGATGAAGAAGTGGGTGTGGATGCATAACGTTTATGATAATCAAAACAGTTACCAAGTAGTATCGAATAGCAGCACCTTTACAGTTTCTTCCCCTAAATATACAGAAACAAACTGAGGATTTCTGTAGAGTTCAGGTAATTACATTTTCTTTTAAATAGATTAAATATTTTTTTGCATACTGTGTTTTGAAAAATGAGGCTGAGAAAGTACGGAATATCCTATTTTGTACTGAAAATATGAGATTCACTCGTTTTAAACCATTCATGGGTGAAGAATTAATTATTGTATTCTGTGTAAAAACTGTATTTTATAGTTATGTTATATTCATTGTAATTTATATTTCTCTTGTAAAGTCACTAGACTAACTGATCAACTGTAAATAATGAAACCAGAAACACACCACCTCGACGAAGGCAAGATGGCTGCAAACATTTCAGAAATAAAGCAAGTTATACTGGAGAAGAGTTGTGTGACTTCTTTTTTTATGGAGTTGCAACAATAAAGTTGCATCAACTCATGTTCATACAAGCCATTTCAAGCACCATTAATGTTACAGTTTTGCTAAGCCCTAGTTTTTGTTTCTTCCTAATATCCTGACCTCAGTTACTCTCTTTGTCCACAAATATCACACAATCAACACAGTGTCTGGTCATTGTTTTTGTCCCTCGAGAAGAGATATAGTGATCTACCGGCACATCTCAAATCATTAATAATATTCCACTTTTACCATACACCCTGCCATTCGGCAGGATGGAGCCTCCATTAGCCAGGTTAGAGAGCTCTCCACTGGAGTCGCGGGTGCCCCGTTCACTGCTGCCCCCGGTGAGCGGCAACACGGCCTCATCTGTGCCCTTTGCCCCCGGTAGCTCCTTAAAGACGGGGCTCTCCTCTTCTTCTTCAGGTATCTTGTCTAGGCTCTCATCAGAGATCCTGGACAGAGCCTGCTCCTTCTTTAGACGACCTGGAGGAAATCAAGCAGCAATGAAAGGTTTAGTTAAGAGAGCATCCTGGAAAGACTTATGAGGAAAATACAACAACTGTATTTACATGTCGTATAGGCTTATATTCTAATGGCTGAGTGATCATTTACAGTATGGCAGTGAAACATAATAAATTCAAATGCTGGTAGAAAAGACTGAAGTTTTACAGAAAAGTTATCTGGATGATTCCCACTTCAAGCTGATGAAATCAGGACAGGAGTTTCACTAATTTGGCACACAAAATATATTTTTTTCATGCATTTTCATTTCTGTTTAAACAATTGTTACTCTGCATTAATATCAATAATAATCATTATTAATAATTAGAAGAAGGCTGGTTTCAGGTCAGAAAAAGAGAAAAACGATGCAGCAACATTCCACAAACACAAGTCCAGCCATCAGCTGATCCAAACTAATCCCAGTGCTGATAGACTTGATGCCCCCCCCCACTCCTCAAAACACCCCTCAGTACAAACACGTAAACTCAGCCATCGCCTGTTTCATTTTGACGGATGCAGTAATATCCAGATTAGGACCGATAACATCACCTATAATCCTCCCAGGCATGCAGAGGTCGTGACACGTTAAGCGACAGGTCATGTTGGCCTCGCTCGTGGGCAGGGTCGACGGAAAGTTCGAGAAAACGATCATTCTATTTTAAGCCTCAATGTGGATATTATCGCTTCAACAATAGCACTGCTGTGATCTCTTTGGACCACAACACATAAAGTCTATAAATCCAGGGAAAACTGTTTGGACTGTTGCAATAAACAGAAGGTTGTATTTATCCTGCATGACATTAAGTTGGATTTAACAGACTGGCAGGCTGCTTTGCTTATGTCCACCACTCTCTCAGATATTCCACCTACTGCTCTTTCCACTGTTTTATTAAATGTGTCATGTGTTTTATAGTGTTCCCTGCTTTGCTGCAGGCTCATTTTCCCATTAGGGAAACCGTTCCTAACCTTGATCTGAAAGCTTTCTACACTGCAGGCTATGATCTTAACCCCTTGCATCTGGCCAAGTAGCTATACGCCTAAAAAAAACAAAAAACTGCCTAAGCAAAGCAACTGGAGTACTACACAGAGTTCACAGGGTTTTTTGGTGGCTTTAGTGGCTCTGGCAGAGGC
Source organism: Macquaria australasica (assembly GCA_005408345.1). Taxonomy (NCBI): domain Eukaryota; kingdom Metazoa; phylum Chordata; class Actinopteri; order Centrarchiformes; family Percichthyidae; genus Macquaria; species Macquaria australasica. The sequence goes on along the minus strand of SEMN01000219.1, from coordinate 566,388 downwards.
CAACGAGAAAACACATCCACTGGCATCCCTTGTTTGGTGTCAGAGCACAGAGTGTGCAAACAGGGGGTGAAGCTCTGTTGTTAGGCCCGGGTCAGAGCGCTGGGCTTTCAGATGGCGTGAGAAAGACTACCACACACACACACACACACACACACACACACACACAGATACCCACCTGCTATTTTCCTCCTCATCCAGGGACAGACGAATATCCAGACCAGAGCTGCACAGACCAGCGACTCGGCTAAAGTGATGAGAAAAATGGCCCACACCGGTAGCATCTCTAACCCAAGCACTGCAATTAATGAACACACACACACACAAGTATAAGAAAATAACATCTTGCAAGTAGTTTCGATCTACTTATACTCGTCACACTTTCAGAAGGAATTTTGAGCAAGCAAACGACATTGGCACTATCACCAGTTAAGAATGAGATGATAATTTGATCATACATTGGTGTCAGACTAAATAAAACACACACACAATTAGGAATGTAGCCGCCCAGCACTTACGTGGGGCTCCAGTGTACATGATTGAGAATGTGTTGATCCCAATTGTGGTGGCATAGAAGAGGGGCAGCGCTCGCAGGCCATTGGGGACAGAGTCATCCTGTGCAGCAAACACACACATGGATTTTTAGTACGGTTTCTTATATGATGGTAAAAGAGCTAAAATGTATGTCTTTCTTAATGTTAATCGTCTTTTAGTTTCATTTCATGGTGACGATGTGACCACACTGTGTCGTTGTTTTACAAAATGCTGCTAATTAATGATTTCAAGAGAATTTGTAATTAAAAAACAATGATAATGAGTTAATGTTTAGGTTTTATATGTATAAAGAGATAACAGAGGACCAACAATGTTTATTTATACACATGCCATATTGTCATTTACATATTAATAGAGCTGGCATGATTAGTTGGTTAATCAATTAGCCTAGAAAATAAATTTTTTGATAATTGTTAATAGTTTCAGTGATTTTTTTTAAACCAAAAATGCCAAACGTTCTCTAAACTTAAGTTTCTCAAATGTGAGGATTTTGCTTTTTGTTGTCATATACGATAATAAACTGAATCTCTTTGGGTTTTAGACTGATGGTCAGATAAAACAAAGAATTTGCAGATGTCACCTTGAGCTCTGGGAAATTAAAATAAGGCATTTTTCACTTTTTTCAGTCAATCATTACTTGCATCCCTATCAGTATAGGGAAATAATTGCATTGGTATTGTGATTTTGATGTCGATTACATATATCGCCCAGTCCTACATATGCTATATTACCTTTCAATTTTTTAAACTTGCTCTTGTTTCTCTCCTCTTTAATTTCCTATGTGACGGCCAACCTGCCATCTTTGGCAGCTCTACATCATGTCAAAGTGTCCCTGAGGAGCAGTTAACTTCCCATTAACAACACATCACTCTGCTCAAGGAAACCTACTGGCTTTGAATATAAAAATGCACAATAGGTCGAGATGTACTTAAGTTAGATCTGTCACTTTTTGTGTCAGAGCAAATGATCAAAATTATGCATGAGTCTCAGGTGTAAACACGCCCATTTACTAACAAGTTCACTCACACAGATCAGCCTTTTTGCAGTGTTTATTGTATGTGCTTTTGTTGTGATGGCAATGCTTAACAGACATTATGTTATTATGCTGACACCTAATAAAACCACAACTCCCTACTGAGGTCAGAAGTTCAGCTCAGATCAGTTAAAAGGTGTGGAAATAGGTAAAAACCCAACATTCCACTCCTGCACAATGAATGGTTTATGAGGAGTTTGATATGCAATATGACGCGACCTCACAAGGTAAATGTCTCACATACAAACTAAATCATCGTCTTGACTGTGCATTTTGGCAACCACAGCATAGATATAATAGCAAGATTAAATATTCTGACTGGTGCAAACAGCCTGCAGAGACAGTGATGAACTCATCCTGAGTTTGACCCAGCTATACAGTAACACCAGTCCAAATGACAAATCGTCCTATGACTCATTCATGTATAATCCTGCAGTCGTGACCTTAGGATGATCTACAACACTTTTCTCCTCCTGGTCTGCCAGGAATTGCATAACAACAGACCTGCGTGTGTTGCCAAATCAAATGGATTTTATCTGTGCTGAAGTTCTTTGAATGTTTGTGTGTACATGTGCGAGTACATAACCTAAATGTGTATGAGGTTAAAGATGTTACTGAACCAGAAATACAAATAAAAATCTATAAATTCAATGAGGAAGAATTGTGCTTATTTGTATTGTGTGTTGGGGGGGGGGGGGGAGTACAACAGTGTAGTAATGTGAGCCCACCTTGTTGAGGATGAAGTGTCTGATGAGCATGAAGAGCAATCCAGACATGAGTCCAGAGAGTAAGGGGGAGATGAACCATGATGCCACTGGAGAGGGAGGAGAAAATGTCATCAGAAAAGAGCAGAAACACCCCCCCCCCCCAACACAGCTCATCTCCAGTTAGTAATTTCCTACACCTGCCAGAATGACTTTCGACTCTTAAGGAACAGGTATGAACCTTTTGAATTAAGCTTTGGTTTACACATGCAGGCAAAGAAAGCAATAGCAATAGTTTCTTTCTCTAGCCGAGATAAAGTGAGAGTTATGTCTTGTGACTGCATTGCATGTTGGTCTTTTGAGACTCCTAATGCTGGAGTAATCTGTAACACTGCCTCTTCTAAAATAGATTGCTCGCTGTGTAAAATGATCGAGGGAGTCATACTTGCTGACAACAAAATCTTATGGTTCCTGTTTGTTTTACAGAGCTAAAAAACCTTTCTGAAAACAAACTCCGCTGTAGCTGTACTGGAAATACCTCAGTGTGGTGATATTTAGTTTATATTCTGTCAGTTTTCAATAAGAACACCACAGATATACATATGCAGGCATGAGGATATACAGTAAGCATTGTAAACACACACAAACTGGTCTCCCACAGCCCCTAGCCATTACCAATCTTGACAAGCTGCATCCACTGCACGCCCCTGGTGCCGATGGCCACCATGGAGAAGCCGATGGTTGCGCCAACAATGCAGTGAGTCCCAGAGACTGGCAGTTTGAGGAAGGAGGCGATTAGTTGCCAGACTGCTGACCCTGTGACCGAAACAGACACAAAAATCTCAGACATTTTTCAGATTTAATTTGATGCTTTCCATCAAAAATGTGAGCAGTGAGATTGCGCTACTCTTTGTTGTTTACTTCAGAGGATTGAAAGCTTTTTACAAAAAATATTCAAAGTGGATTATGACAGCATGTGGCATCTTAAGTGAGGGTCTGAGTGCAGTATGAAATTAAAAATTACTGCTGTAGGTTTGTATTGTTTGTAAAGGTTAGCACAAATAAACCTGTATTTTAAGTTTCAGTATAATCTATCCTCCATCACCACAGACTAGTTTTCAAAAAGTAAAAACACTTTCACACGCATAGTATAAACATCATAAAAAGACCATAGATTTAAAACTGCTTAATGAGATACAGTAATTGCAGTGCTTTTTATAGATCTTTGACAAAGGTATGTTTTAAGATACACTGGAAGCCTGCTGCAAAAATGGATCTGCAGACAGGCGCTGAAAATAAGAAACACAGAGAATAATGATTCATTTATCAAGACAAAAATCCCATAGGGTCTGTTAACACAATCTTTTCCCACAGGTCCATTTATTTTTGTTGTTCTCGGGTTATCATTTGAATAATTAGACCTCCTCAGCGTCTCGTTGTCAGTCTTGGAAGTTTCTGTGAAACTCCAGTGAAACATTAAAACCTGCTGGACACAATAGAAGTTTTTTCCTGCTTTTATCTAATCAAATCAAGAAGCTAAAACTTCTTCCAACTCTGTATAAACAATGTCAGTGAAAAAAGTTGCCTTTAAGAAAAGGTTTCCTGTTTGAGATGAAGAAAAACTGTTTAGTGTTTCCCCAACAGACACTCGTGGCAGTGTGCCACACCTGAATTTTCAGCGACACGGGAATCCCCCGTGCATAATATTGCCTTATTTATCACCGTTTCCCAGCATTCACGCTGTCATTAAAATGGCATTGTCTCAACAGGGGCCCCATTGTTTAATGTTCTGCAGCATTTATTTACTGAGGTAATCTAATGTGTGTAAAGCTACTGATGCTTCCTGCTTGTGCTTCACTGTGAGTGTGTTTTAATGTGAGGATGTGTGGCAGGCCTTTTCTGTGATGCAACTCGGGAGATGTTTACAACGCTGCTAAGCATCTTTGGACAAAACTTATTTCATAACACCCCTTATATATATATATATATATATATATATATATATATATATATATATATATATATATATATATATATATATATATATATATATATATATATAAAGTGGTTCTGAAAACAAGCGCAGATGTTCTTCAAATTAACAACTACCAACTAGAGTGCAAAACAAACCTCTGGCAGAGTTATGTAATTTAGCAGTTTAGTTTTGGTTTATGAGCAAAAAGAAAAACAGTCAGAGCCACAAACAGGTTAGATGAAGAGTTGCAGAAGCTTTTTTTATTTTGGGAAAACCTCAAACATGTATTGAAGATGAGCGATGCTTGGACAATCGGAGGGCAGTGTGGCTGCAGCATGGACTCAGAGCTGTTTGTAAGGTCTGTATCTAGATTCTGTACACAGTGTCAGTAATCTTACAGGAGAATGTGTCAATGTTACATGATGTTGTGGCCCGTGAACATACACACGTTCAAATTACTATTAAATGTGAATATGAGAAGGAATGGTAGAGCCTGATCCACTATAACTGAAATACATTAAACTATATATAGAAATAGTGGCAACAATTTTGACTGGTTCCAGCTTCTCAAATGTGAGGATTTTCTGCCTTCCTCTGTTTTATATCACTGTAAATTAAATATCTTTTGGTTTTAGAGTGTTGTTCAGACAAAACAAGAAACTAGAAGAGGTCACCTTGGGCTGTAGAAAGTTTTTTGTCCAAATTTTTCACTTTTTGTTCGTTCGTCTATGACCCCACCATCTTGAAGGTCACTCATCATCCATGTAACAGCAAATGTTTACCTGGGGGGATATTTCACTCTGCAAACACGTCTCAGTTTTCACATCTATACAGAGGTATTTCACAGAGGTTATCACAGAAGTATGTTGCTGTTGATTGTCTAATTGTTTCAGATCTAATGTATTAGTGCGACTGGACAATTCTTTCTTGAATTTTATGAAACAAAGCCCAACTATTGTTGCATCTAAAACCTTTTCTCAGCCGTTATCACCAAGTCTGTTTCACTTAATGACGGAGCCAAGAAGCAGCAATAGTTCAGCAGTACTTTTTTTTATTAACCCACTAATCGTTTTGTCAATAAAGTGTTGTAAAATTGTGACAAATGGCCTCTATGATCTCCCAGAGCTCAAGGTGGCATCCTCTAAATTCCCTGTTTTGTCCAACTAACAGTCTAAAACCCAAAGATATTCAGTTTACTATCATATATGACAAAGAAAAGCAGCAAATCCTCACAACTGTGAAGCTGATGCTGATGACTGATTGATTATAGACTGGATGTAAAATTCAGTTCAACTTACCGACCATGGCGCTGACCTCCCCTGCCATCAGTATGGGCACCGTTTCGTTGTACAGGTTGACATCTATGATGCCCTTTCGAATCGTCTCGCCCACTTTGGCCCCCAGCAGCATCGAGCCCAGCGTCTCAAAGATAGATGCCAGGATGCAGGCCTGCTTCAAGGTGACCACACCGGACCCCACCGCCGTGCCAAAAGAATTGGCCACATCGTTGGCGCCCACTGAAAAGGCTAGTATGAAGGCAATGATGAAGCCAACTATGACCATCCACAGATACGGTTCCAGATCCATCTTGATTTGATTTCACCAGAAAAAAAAGATTCAAGCGGAAAATAAAACAAAAACTAGCTTAAATATTCTAAAAAAAAAGAAGTGCTCTGTGCGTTTTTAGCGGAGGACTTGGTAAGCCCACTCTCCTTTTCTTCGTCCCCTGGTTATAAAGAGTTCGAGGGGAGAAGCACAACCGCTAACTAAGCGTTTGGAGCTCAGTCCAAAGTGATGGCGGCTGCAGGGAGCATTCCATAGCTTAGAGTGAGACTGTCTGCACGTTCCTTCACCTGCCAGAGAAACAAGAGAGAAGAGACACAGAAACAGATTAGTGTCCTAAGCCATGATTTCTCTTTTTCAACAGCAGCTACCATCTGACAACACCTCCCTTTGACTTCCTCAGAAAAGCTAAAACACAGGAGGGGAGGGACCAAGAGAGAGAGGAGGAGAGCTTATGAGAAAAAGGCAAAAGACAACCCCCCCCAAAAAAAATAAAAAAAGACAAATAAAACTGAAGGATTCAGGATGGATGATGACGACGCAGACCTGGCTTGGATGAAACGGGGAGAGTGCTCAAGTAGGGAAAGCTGAGGACATCTCAGACAGCCACAAGAGGAAATAACAGTCTGCACTTCAAAGAAATCAAATCAGACCGTTCCAGAGGGCCTGCTGACAGCGCTGAGACTATAAAAAGACCACAGTGTCCAGAGCGAGATGTGAGAAATGCTCCCAACATTAGGGTAGACTATTAACACCTTATCCCCACACAACAGGGCAGCTGACGTCTCTGCCAAACCTGCTTTTATTTCACAGGTTCTCCCTTTGCCACACATCCACATAGCCTTTGACAGGAATATATCATTTCCATATTAGACCACCAGACTATCTCAACCACTATCACTTTCATCTGACACAGTGATGCCATATTAGGCAGAATTATCAAGGATATATCAAATGTTTTACATCACGATATTGTAGCACTTACTGAAATGAGGACAGAAGACAGTTTTGCTGACAGCCTGGTGGATGTTTGCATGGCAAATTACATTACCCTTCTAATGTTTGCTCTTTCAGCTTCAGCATGGCTGCTACGGTGCTCACTGGGTGACAGTCAAAGGTACACATGAGTTTTGTAACAAGCTTTGGAATAAGTTCAAACAAAATCGAAGGCTTTGCTGCAGTTTAAAGTAAAAAAAACCAAAAACAACTCAGTGCATGGATTTATGTCAAGACTGCAATGCAGTAAGAACATCAGCAGTGATGTTTTACTGCTGCTAGAGGTGGGAACAGTTCACAAAACTGCACTTTTGTGCGTCAGGTAAACTTAAATTATAGTAGAGAACATGTAACTTCTCTGTATGTTCTTGTGTCTTTTGTAAAAAAAAAATAAATAAAAACATTATAGCCTACTTTCAGTGTTTTACTTTGCAGTGACAATGACAGTGTATGCAACACTTAATCTGGGAGCGTGACATTCTCAATTTTATCTCTACAGATCTTGGGGAACATTTATATGAACATTATAAAGCCCACTGCTTGTGTAGACCAAACTAAACTGCTGTGACATTAGCTAATTAGGAGGTCACCTAAAAAATAAAGGGATGGGATGAGAATTATTTCAGATGTAAATAAATGTACATTACAACTATTAAGTCTATGAAAATTATTGCCATCTATGCTGCTAATTGAATAATCGTTTGAGTCAGATTTGCTGCTATTCTCGATTTTATAACATCGTAAACTGAATATCTTCCGGTTTAGGACTTGGTTGGACAAAACAAGACATTTTCTGACTTTACGTAGAGGAAACGAATAACTGATTAATCAAGAAACTGATCCAGGTGATCCAGTGACTCTTGTCGTAAGAGTGCCGGGCTCTGCACTTGTTGAGTTCATCTGTTAGACAGTTGATCACATCAGATCCACTCGAACAACAGCCAAACTGCTTCCCATGTCCCTGTAAAGTTCCACCAGGCTTATTTATGTCGCAACAATGACAACATGCTTTAAAAACGGCTGATGAGGCCACCAACACTGAAGCCTCTGGTGGTCTTTGAGAAACCTCTGCACCACAAAATGACTTGGTCTGGGTTCTTTCTCCTCTTTTTCTTTTGTCTATGCCACATAATCAAAGTCATTTCACAGGGGTTAATGGCAGCACATTTCCTTCTCTGGTTAGGCCAATTGTTAATGGGGAGAATTAAATGTAAACAGCTTGAAGGCCAGACTAGTGCATTCTCTCAGCATGAACTGACTGCTGTGCTCCTCATCGCGTGGGGGCAGGCAGCTCCTTTCTAAATAGCCTGCGGCAAGTTATGGCTCCCTCCTCCTGACCAAGAGCTCCATCTGGAACAGTTGAGGTCACATACTGCTCTCCTTTATCCTTTGTTGAACCACAACACAACACATAAAAAAGATAATAATTTGTGTCTTGATCAGGTCCGCGCAAGACCTCCCTGAATCAAGATCTAGTAGCTTAAGTGACACTGAAAATGATTGCATTGTTAATGGTTAAAAATCTAAGAAAGAATAGGACGTTTCATTTTCCTCAGATCCCAGGCCAGTTCTTTTTTATAAAGAGGGAAAGAGAGCTCAGAGGTTGCCAAATCTCAAAGAGACTGGGTAAAAAAATTATGTGATACTTCACTGATCCCCGAGGGGAAATTCTCGTTCTCACCTTCTCCAAAGAGAGAAATCAGAGCACAGGATCAGAGCAAAGGATCAGTGTCCCTGGACTTAAAGATTTAGAGACAGAGGTTTGAGATTCCTGGGCTGAAAGTCGATCAACTTAAGTCATGAACTCGTGTCCATCAAGACGATTGCTACTAAAAATGTTAACTTTTAATAATTCATGACCAAACATAACAAAACAATCCTAGGTAGAATGTATCTGAAGCTCTAAAATTCAATTGATTTCTTAAGTACTTCATGTCACGTATAGTTGGCCCTTACAAGTAGAAACATTAAAATGCTATTTCATGAAATCTGCACCAATATGAAGGCATTTTAACCTCAATTCATAATCATTTGAATTGTTATTGACTAAGTTAAGAATTTCATTTAAACTCCTTTGTGTTTGAAAACCTCTAACACTTTTGAGAAGTGCTGTACAAATAATATGTTTTACAGTCAACGCATTAACCAAGTAGAAGACTTTGAAGGACTAACACAAGGAGCTGTGTAAATGTTTAATCCGGGGGAACACCTCCACCACAAGAGGACCACACAGTCAAACATGGCCCTCCACCAAGCAGAACCAGAGACTCCACAGAGGAAACAGTCAAGCGGTCAAACACGTTGCCGGAGAAAGCAGAAAGCACGTCGTTCCAAGTGTGTGTGTGTGTGTGTGTGTGTGTGTGTGTGTGTGTGTGTGTGTGTGTGAGTGTGAGTGTGTGTGTGTGAGTGTGAGAGAGAGAGAGAGAGAGAGAGAGAGAGAGAGAACAACTAGCATGAGTGACTTGAGCGTGGGCATGTACACAAGTACCAGGCCTAACAGGGAAACTCAACATGACAGCTGCAGCTTAGTCCATTCTGAAGACCTCGTCCTGCTGTAATACATAAACTCAGATCATACACCGCCACTCCCAGTTGTGCACATAAAGACTATTTTCTCTAGGGCAAAAACTTGTACAGTAGAGTGCTAGTCTGAAGGGAATATTAAAAACCCTAATGTGCTCCAGCATTAATAGCCTTCATCAGGGTTACAGCATATAGTCAGTATATGCATTAAAACCCAAAATGACTGCCTGAAGTCAACCTTCATCCTAATAATCTGTAAAATATGAGTTTATAAGTTTTCTCTTTTTGGAGGAAATGAATTGGGTTTTTATATAATATGGTTCTACTATAGCTCTAGTGCCTCAAGAACCTCCAAATGTAGAAAGATATAATAATAATAATAATAATAATAATAATAATAATAATAATAAGCTCATCTTAATTGAAAAAGTGGATACCACTCATGCCTGCACAGTAAATGTGAAACTACAGCCAGCAGCTGGTTAGCTTAGCTTAGCATAAAGACCGGAAACGGGGGGGGGGGCAGCTAGCCTGGCTCCTTCCAAAGCTAAGCTAAGCTAAGCGGCTGCTGGGTGTAGCTTCATGTTTACCGTACTGACATGAGAGTGGTATCCATCTTCTCATCTAACTCTGTGCAACAAAGCAAATATTTCTCAAGATATTGAACTATTCCTTTAACCGATGTCTTCTGGGATGGCAGCAAACCAAAGCATTGGGGTTTCAAACCCAGGACTTCTGATTTTTGCACCTCCTCCAGATGTGGCGACTGCAGAGACAGATCAAGTACTTTAGCTTTTTCTTGGACATCCCTGCCATCTGCAGACCATTCAACACCAACCTATGGCCGTCACCCAGACTGCCAAGTATAGACACAAGCAGGCTGCATTCATATTCGAGCTGTAAGACAGTGTCAGTGAAAAGCTGGTACTATGTAACCTCAGCGCGGATTCGTCCAAACTGTGGTCAAAAGTACACCAGACTTCCAAAACAAAAACCTGCCTGCTTTCTCTCAACATCTGGTGTGTTCAGCTGCGAGATTTAAAAACACATGAAAATGTCTATTGCACAGTTTGAACATGGAAAACACAGCCTGGGAATGTTTTTACATGCTCACAGAAGAAAAAGAGGTATATGACCAAATGTCCTTGAATAGCAAGTCAACAACCTTACCCTGCCATAGCTTGCTACATACACTGATTTGCACAGGAACCATTCAGAGAACACAGTATGTGTGTCACGTGTGTGATGCAAGCCAAACACAGTTCATATGAAATGGACTTATTGCAAACAGATTGTCTATATGATCTTCAGTATGTTAAGAGGAATCCTCACCATCCCAGGCAGTCAAGTTGTGTGAGTTTTGAGTCTTTACACTGCCCCAATGAATGATTCATCGGGACCTTGGAACTCTTCAGAGTTAAGTCCTTTGAAAATATTTTTAAAAAAAAGCTTCATGTATTGATAGAGTAAAATACCAAACGAGTTGCATAAAATGTTATGCAAGCTGTGTGAAGGTTGTCTTTTCTCTTTTCCTCTTTATTTCACCCCAAAATATAATTTAAACAACTGCTCAGTCAGGGCTGCCAATACAAAAAACAAAAAACAAGCAATACTATAATGCAGATTCAATGGTGGTGATCGTAATTGTTTTTTGCTACCTGGGTAAGAATGCAGTACATGATTATGGTGCCGTTTTCGTGGCCTTTGGGATGCGGAAAAACAAGAGATGAAACAACAAAATGCTGAATCTAATTTGAAAAACTGGCAGCGGAGGTTATCTGAGCAGAGGGAAGACATTTTTTGTCTATTCAGGAGAGATGTTTGAGATGATATGCAGGCAGCTCACTCACAGGGGGACAAAGTGCATCTTGAATAGGAAGTTTATGTAGTTATCATTTAGACATGCACATATTGCATGCCAGCTGCTTTCACAACCAAACAAAAAGGAATTTCATGGTTAATTATCATTTCACACAACAAAATAGAGTTTGTTTAAAATGGAATTAAAATACTGATAATGAGTCGGTTTCTGCTGGAGAGATCTGTGCGTATTTATAAAGATGATGGACCCACTTTTTTTCCTTTTCGAGGGGCAGCAGCTGAGGTTAATTTGTCTTTATCTGTCTGGAGGATCACAACAAGACTATTGCAAATTAAAATCTTAACCAAACTAAGATAATGTTCAGCTACAGTTGGTAACATACTGCTTCCCCTATTCAGCTCAGGTGAATCATAACATTCTGCACAAAGTGTGTCACGACTGCTGTCCAAGGTGCTGAACCACAGACCACCAGGGACGCAGGAGCTGATGGTTGTTGTTACACTTTTGATATACCCAATGACCCATATCTAGCAATATTTTAGTGTGGATACCTTGGATTATACAGCCTGAGGTTTATAACAGGATTCTAATTATTGACAATTTATTATGGTATTGTTTTGATGTTGGGCGTCCAAACAAACTTGTTGCATGAGAAATACTGTAGCTACCACTCCGTCCTCCATGAAGGAATGCCGATACATCTCCATAAGGACTCCATAAGATGGGAGACTGACATTTACCATCCATTACTCAGCTTGAAATAAACTGCTGTGCCATCTAAAACAGCTACCCTGAATAAAAACACTTGAAAGCGACTCTGAGGCAAAATGCTCTTGAGGATTATTTCTGGCAGACACATTTTCTTCCTGTGGGTGTCAGGTGGCAAACAGTACTCATAATGAGGACACTGACACAAAAAACACACCATGAGGAAACAAGACTAAATTAGGTCTTCATGTTGTCTATGCTGGGACATTTAATCATGAGGTCTAGAGGACAAATTCAAGATTTTTAAAAAAGGTAAATTGTTAAATACATGTGGAGAATATTAACATTTGTTTTTGACAACTATCCAGCTACAACACAACCTGAGCAGAGCATTTTACCTGTTACAGCTTTGACCTCTGTGAGCATATGTTGTGTGACTGTAAAGAGATGCCTGTGTGCAAACTACTTATTGTGATCACTTCTCTAATTGTTTGCTGTTGTTGTTGTGCAATGCTCATTAATCTGCCTGAGATGCCACTGCACCACAGCCACAGCTGGCGCAAAACACTGTGTCACGAGCTACAGTCTGCATTGACACACGGCTGCACTATCCACGCACTGATTCAACCCTCCCCTCGCTCCTCTCATCAACTAACCCTTCTTCCTCCAAGTACATGCTGAAAGGAGCAGATAAAACATACATGCAGCATCAGATGATGACTCACAGCAACATCCTACCACTGCTGGCTAATTGTTACACCTGAAGCATACGCAACTGCAGTCCGTGCCTCCCCAAGGACACAGGATGCTCACATCTACCAGATGGTTTATAAAGTTAAAAAAACAGAGATATGGTTAAGACGTAAAACTGAGAGACAGGCAGGTGCGAAGGCAGACCTGAAAGCCTGGAAATCAACTCCACTCACCTTCATGTCTCCTCACATCAGGGGAAGGTGAGAAAGTGGTGGAGATGAATGAATGTCAGAAGAAGAAAAAGAGACAGTATTGGGCAGAAAAACTGGACCGGGAATAAAAACGGGGGTGAGCGTGTGATTGACGGGAAATAAAATTATGACGAAAGAGTGGAAGAGAACAGCTGATGACGGGAGGAGAGGAGGAGTGAAAGGAAGGAGGGAACGAGCAGGAGAGGCTTAGTGAGAAATCAGCAGGTTGTGGTGGTGTTGCAGGAGAGAGCGAGCTAACAAGAGAGAGCAACAGAGAGAGAGAGAGAGCAGCACAGCCAGCTGAGTCTAGACTGCCTCTTAAAAGGAAAGTATCCGCATTCAGAGCACACGCCAGCCAATGACAAATGTCGGAGAGGCCAGGGTGCAACGCTGACTGGCTGTCTGTGTGCAGAGAGGATGGACAGATGGAGAGGAGGCAGCCAATGACTGCGGAGGAGGATAACCAGGAGGAGGGGGATGGTGAGAGGGAGAGGAGGTTAGCCTGTGTGTGGATGTGTTTTACAGCCGGAGAAAAGCATGCAGTCGGATCAAGGGCATTCAGAGCGCTAGCATTCCCTTGGTTACTCTGGTCACTGCACAATACAAGTCGTAGATAGGTCAATATAATATGAAGATTTTGGCACCTAAATACTGATACACATGTTCAGAAGGACAGCAACAGTGTGACAAACTGAAATCAATCCAGGATGCTTGTTACTGCAAGTATTCAGTATGATGAAATGAGCTGGGGCAGTTTTCTTGGTAACACAGGAGGCCCATCACACAGGAACACACACTATCTCAACACTGTTATTTGGCTGCGATCCACCCATCACTTTCCCTGCCACAATTGTCCCTTTCAAAAAGACATGCTGAACAGTATGTCTTTATGCGACTTGGTTTCAGCCGGCAGAGACAGGGGCTCAACACAATGAAGAGTGTGGGCCAGAGTCACTGCAGGCTCATTGCTGACAAAACACAAAGCAGAGCCAGAGTCCACGTCTCTTCAGCAGTTCCTCAACACTCACTGATAATGCTACAAGGAGCACGGCAAGAGAAATCCTACACACAGACTACACCTCAGACATATTAACAGGCTTTTCTAGCAAACTAGTCTGAGATTTAAGGCAAGAGAAGCAAATGAGTTGAAGCTTTCTGGGACTTTTTTGTTCTAAACTATGACTGTGCTTTTTAAATGGTTATGGCATCTTTATAGATGTTTTTCAAAGTTTGGAAAAATTTACCAGAGATTTGGGTCAACCACAAACGACCTGCCTCACACAAATCCTGTCTTGCAGTTTCTTGCTTGACCTCCACACAGTCCTTGCACTGTGTTAATCATATACTTAAAAACACTCATTACTCACGTACACCATTGAAGCTGAGGCGATGTCTGGTGCCACTGGGCAGTTCAGGTCCTGTTCCCTTCGTTCTCACATACTGAGCAAGGACTATAATAATAGGGGCGATAAATTCATTTGTCCAGTACTGTTCAGTGGTCTGATCTTGTGTTTGTTTGAGTTCCTGTGGTTTCTCCTCTATCATCTCTCACTCATTCTTTCCCTTTCTGTCCCCCAACTGGCCCTGCCTGCTAAAAAGCCTATCTGCGTCAGCTGCACCTGCTGCCTCCAACTCTGTGCTTCGCAGCAGGGAGGCGCTGTCTCCTAGAACCAAAACACACACGCGCACACACACACACACACACTCTGTGCAGTGTTGAGATCAGTCAGCCTCCATGGGCAGGAGGGGGGTCGTTTAAGAATGACAACAACGGCGCGCATGACTGCAAAGAGCATGTCGCTCTCAACACCATCTTCAAACGCAAATTTCCATAAATCCTCTAACTCATTCTATTTTCTCTCCACCGCCATGGGTCTGCATTGCAGCACTAAGTCAGGTTGTCAAGAGGCACGTAACTCTGGTAATCCTTCAGATTGCTTCTGACGGCCATTAAAAGCGCACAGGCAATCTGTCAAAAATGAACGTGGGCCTGCAGCTAAATCAATAGTTCTCAGTAGACTTTTTTTGGCTGATTTACCCCGGCAGAGATGAGCGATCATCATCTTACCGTCTCCTTGCCATCACTAAAGCCCCAAGGTAGCAGTGAAACATCTCAGGGTAGAATGCCCAATCGCCCCTTTGAGACAAAATCGCCTATTAACTTACATGCTTTATGAATATTTATTTAGGTTTGACACAAGAACTGACAGCATGTGGTGCCTCTGTTAGTTTCAAATGTAATTTTGGGTGCTGCTTTCATGTAGAATTCAAATTCATGAAGAACATCTGAATATACTGTTAACTCACTGTTAATGATTAAATAGATTGATGAATGTGTTTTGTGTCATCGGCACTCTCTCACCACCAACCACACAGATAAACAGCAGCCAATAGTGATAAATCACTCACAGTTAACGATCTAGATCAATTTAAGCACCGAGATTCTACAAGGCTGCAATTAAGAGTTCTCCACTGATTTAGCATCGCACTCCTATAACGCTGTCAGACTTACAATAGGCAATTTAAAAAAAATCTAAATCAGTGCAGCAGAACCAGAGATATCGTCTTTATTCCACACATTCAGCTTTCCAGTCAAAATCTGACGCCTACATTACCCACAACGCAACCCGACCGCTGACAGTTGGGTTGGAAATTTGGGTTTTGCTTTTAGCGGGTAATGTAGCCTGGAGCCGCTAGCCGCGAGCAGAGATGAGGAGCGGGCTACAGAGGTCTGGTAAGCAGAGTTCTTTCTAACTCCACACCCACAGATTTCTTTTCTTTTCTTAAAGTCTTCGGCCCTAACCCACGCTCACATTTCGAGCAGCTCCCTCTAGAGCTTCATACAACTTTTTTCACATGCTGTAGTACTCCCCGAGACCTGTAAACAGCCTTTGCCGTGTCAAATGCGTGCACTTCCCCTTTAGGTATTAAATTACATTCCCAGCATACCGATTTATTGCCTACTCAATACATTTAATCAGTGTTTCTAATTACACCTCTGTCACGTGCCGTCAATGATGTGAAAGACTTTGCCACTCGATCGTCCTCAGTATTTCTTCTGTGGATTAATATGGCAGTTGGGGAGCTACTGTCTTCAGTCCAGTTCGAGGGATGACAAAAATCAGAGAAATGACAGGCTCACACTCCACAGACTGAACAAGTATCTGAGCCTTTAGCAACACTAAAGCAGGCCATGTTACAACAGCAAACAATTGAGCCCCCCTCTGCCTTTCAGTGTTGAGTAAGCCTTATGTTTAAATACTCTTAAGGTCAGCTCTCTCTGGTTTCAGTGGAGACTGTGCACGGGTTTGACTCCCTCACCCTGAAATGGCAAAGTGACTGAGGCGACTCCTCCCTATCCGAGTGTCTGTACAACTGTTTTAAGTAACTGACAGAGACACACTCTACTGTCTGTACACTGTTTGTCATGGTTTATAAAAGGGTCCATAAAAGGACACTAATTTACAGCAATACAATGAGAGCAATAAAAGAAAACATGAAACATACACAGATAGAATTAAACATTTAAAAGACATGAAAATTCATGATTTCAACAAGTAGCCTTTTTTCTTGTAAGTTAATAAATCTGGGATTTGACATGATTATCTAGAACCGTCCAGCTGAGCACACACACACAATGCATAAAAACAACTAAGGCTAAAATAGCAGCAACACAAAGGATGCAGTGCCCAAAATAAAGCTTTTAGGCCGGCAGAAACTATTAGTCATCTCTGAGAATAAACCATGTTCACAACAGGGATCCTAATTGACCAATCAAAATGTTCCTCAAATATGAATATAGAGCCAACTACTTTATTACCAACAGTAAGGGGGCCAGTTTTGTTGGCTAGCCTTCACAACATAGGACTACCGACACAATAAGTCTTGGTACCTACCAACAATTGCGGCATTTTGAGGTTGCGGTCCAGCTTTCTTCTCTTTCTGACAAGTGCCTCCATGTTCATGAGTCTAAGAGTTATCTTACCCTTGACCCTCTCTCCGTTTTCCTCTCCTCTCTCACCCCCCTCCCACGCTCAGCTTTAGCCGGACAGTTCCAGTTCTCTTCCACGAATCAGCATGGGTACCCAATAGCAAAGCATGTCCCCTTCACCCCTGTCCTTCCTCCTCTTTCCTCCTCTGCTTACCCCTTCCGAGCTGTCCTCATCTTAGGTGTGGAAGCGGAGAAATTTTGGATCTGGCTCTATACTCGCAAACCACTGCCAGGACCTCCAACCTACCCACTTCTTTCTCGACTGCTGGGACTGGTAATCTACTGTTAGCATGCTGTGTGGTATTAAAATGTGTTACTGGGGCAAAGTGGGTCGGTATTAGTGAGTGCTGAAAACGCAGCACAAAAAGGGCAAGAGACTCTGTGAGAAAGGAGAGGTACCAACATGATTAATGATGTTTCTCATGTCCACACTAATGGGAATAAATGCATCTTGTCGTCTCAGTTTTGGCCTTCAGTCCACACCTCGCTGCCGACTGACCAATGAAATCTTACTAAGTGTTCTCTAAAGTGGAGATCTTATGAAAGCTTAT
The DNA here is from genome assembly GCA_005408345.1 of Macquaria australasica. Lineage (NCBI taxonomy): Eukaryota > Metazoa > Chordata > Actinopteri > Centrarchiformes > Percichthyidae > Macquaria > Macquaria australasica. The sequence continues at coordinate 549,026 of SEMN01000219.1, read as the reverse complement.
AAAACGTATTCATCCGTTTGTACTATTGTTTTATTGTCTTAACATACTGAATCAAAGCAGATTTAATGTGGCTTCTGACACTGATTAACAGAAAAGGGCCATTTAATGTCAATGTGAAAACAGTGATCTAAATTTATTACAAATATTAAATACATTTCTAGGTACTCTGCCACGTATTTTGAAAATGAACACAATGGCAGAGAAGACGAGAGTGTAATCCATCGATACATACATATTCATATTCGTGTAGTTTTTCATAGTGCTTGTTCAGCAGGCGGAACAGCAGGCGGTAAAAGGTTAAGGAAGGACACAATTAGACACATTAACAGGGTTTAAAGTGTCTGCATTGGTATGGATGTTGGCTTACTATGTCATAGTATTATTAGTGTTTGTGGACAGATTTCAGGAAATAGGGAAATACTTCATCAGGTAAAGAAAAGAAAAACAAGCTGATACACCAACTGTGGATGTTTTTCAAGTATAGTACAGTGTGAAAATGCATGTTTGCTTCTATTAACTTTGTGTTTAACTACAGTATAACGGACATTTGTGACCTTGGATGGCTGTGTCCCCACATGTGAGGTTAAAAGATAGACAGATAGATAGAGATAGAGAGAGAGATTGAGAGAGAGAGAGAGACAGAGAGAGAGAGAGCTCCTAAGCTAGATCTAGTGGCCTGTGCCCTCCTGCTCTTAATCCTGGCTTCCAGCACATGACCCAGCTAACAGTATTATGGAGTGCTTTGATTAGACCTGCTGTTTTGCGCACGTAGTGGGAGATGTGGAGGGGGAACATGGGGTCCTTTACAGGAATGCCAGGCCTCTGCACAGACACATTGCGTATGTGCGTATGCACACACACACACACACACACACACACACACACACACACACACACACACACACACACTATATTAACCGTGTGTTTAACCTCAGTGTACGCAGCCTACACACAGCAGAAGAAAAGACACGAGGCTGGTCGGATTAGGCCTGCAAGTCAAGTCAGTGAGTCAGTGGATTACCCCGGTTCTGTTATTCTAGGTGAAAACTAAAAGTAATGTTCAAAAACGTGCAAGCATTAGCCGTGGCTGAAGGGCCACGGAATGAGTTGCGAGAATGGCACTTAGAGCGGTCACAACAGGGAGGGGAATTTCACATGACAACTTCAGCAGTTGGCCTTAATCGCATCAAGGGGTCTCGCAAGGGAGATATTTATGAACTGCTAGATAAAAAAAACAATCTCAGGACTTATATCTAAGTTTGCAATTGATAGAAAAAAAACAACCTTAAAATAGGGCTTGGTATTGAAAGTCAAACTGTCAAATATTCAAAATTTCAGTTGGCACTGAAAGTTTTTGATCAGATTTCCTGATTTAAATCTTAGTTTTGTTTATTTCATACTATATTAATGCAAAGTTTAAGTTAATCCTCACAAAAGCAAAGGTAGTGTTTTAGTAACTGTACTGAAAGTGTTTTTTGGTGCCAGTATCAAACATTTGAACGATATGTTGCACTGTTAAATATGCATTTATCACTCAATATTGTAGAATTAACAATAGCCGTGCTCTTAGTTACATGATCGTGAAAAGGGGAGGGAAATAAAGCTGGTCAGATTTGAAAACAATATTGTAGAATAAACTGTTGGGGGATTCAGCACAGCATGTCTTCACCACAGGAGATGAACAGCATGTTGTATTCCCTCGAGGGAAGATATCACTGCTATGTCCTTACAATGTTTGAACAACAATGACTCCTACAGCGATGGAGGTAAACCACAGAACACAGCAACACATATATGACAAACTAGTGACAATCTTACAATTTGAAATTATATATATATATATATATATATATATATATATATATATATAAAAAAGGGAATTTGCCATTCATTTAACATCAAGTTGATTTTTTAGGCCATTGAGGATATTGTGTTGTAGTTTGAACTACAAAAACTCACTTTCTGTTCCAAAAGATTGATGAAGATAGAAACTGAACTGTCCACAGGCAGGTCCCTGACAGTGAACACATTTGTGCATCAACAAAATCCCAATCTTGAATCCAGGACTGTCAACAGAGTAAAAATACTACCTGGCAGGAGAGTTGGAACCATGCTGCTACAACTGCTACTACTTCTGAAGCATGAATGAGTTAATCTTAAAATCACACAGTACACACTGTGTGACCAGCGTTATCTATCACGTTTGTTGGTTGTGTTGCACACTTACAGCACATGGTGCACACACACACACACACACAGTACTTTTCAGACTTAAAAGGAGTGGTGTTCATTTTTGCATTTGTGTATCAAGCTTGTAAATCAGTTACACCCAGACACACCACCTGATACAAGTAAAACTAAATCTGTCTGGTTTTGTCCTCCAATGCTCAACAAAAGCAGTACATGTAACGTCATCAAAGTAGATAAACAGGAGAGCTTTGAAATTACTTCTTTTACTATAGTTCTGTCCTTCGACTGAAATGCTTGCCTACAAAACACCACCATTTCAGACTATTAAACAAAATGTTTTAATACAGCTCTTGTACTGACTGCTGGGAGAGATATTTTTGGGGACAGCATTGTTTGAGGCACTGTGTGGCATGTGCTACTTTCTTTGTGTTCTTGAGTGCCGTCACAGCATGCTCGACGCTGAAGGGAACTCATTGTGACAAGGGGTCTGCTGGTGTTCCGGTGATGGAGGGTAGATGGGGAGGAGGGTGGGTTTTGCCTGGGTCACCTCTAATCCTGTTGGGATGAATAATTTCCTTGAGACTTTTCCACCCATCGCCTCAAATCAGAACACCATCTTGCCCCACCAGGAGGAGGCACAATGAAGCTCAAATCCCCTTGTTTTTCTCACGTACCACTAGAATTTTAAATGCATGGAGTCAGTTATTTTCATTGCTATAAATGCCATTTAAAGTGTAAACACTCCATGTACTGCATTTGCCACAATAAGAGGTCACTGCTGTCTCTTTTAGTGTGTCTTACTGCACCTCCTGCAAGCTGTTGTTGCAGAGATATACAGCTGCCTCTACTAAAGTAATCCACCATTTTAAATATACTTGTATATTTTATTTTTCCCCTGACGTGACTTCATAACGACCCAGTCATTGCCGTTGTATGAAACATAGCTCCATTATAGTAGAAACTGAATGTGCAGAGATCACTTTGTGTCTCCCGCTAGATGCATCCTCTCCCACTGCAGGTTTCAATTAGCCTCTTCACTGCCACACATGAGAACATAATGGGGAGCAGGATGAAGCTGCAGTAGAACAAACTTCAAACTGTGGCAAACAAATCAGTGTGTTTAGCCTCTTCATAGACATTAATGGCAATTTGAGGAAATTATGCAAGTGCAATCTTTCTATGCAGTATTGTGATTGTGATTTTAATTACTATTGTTTTCAATAAATCAAACTACTCCTGTATTTGTGGTCTACAAACAAGATATGACTGTACCAAGCATTACTACAAACTCACCTTGTTTCTACATTAATAGAATCAGATAAAATCATATAGTTGTCTGTTGCTGAGGACCTCCCAGGGTTCAGTCAGTTGATAAAAGTAAGTAAACCTGCCTAGTTTATACAAAAGTTGACCAATTTAGCACATTTATTGAAATAGTACATTAGTGGCATAGCCTACCTGACATTACAAAATAATATTAAAATATAATCATAATCATGATATTCAAAAGTGGCTTTAAATTGGTTGATGAGCTGCATATTTGGCCACTTATAGTAATAATGACAAATTGCTGCTAAGTCACATTTGAAAATGTGTTGATAACTGACGACACCAAATGTTGACAGTTCTGCACTTGAGCTGCTTAATCTAACATTAACGTTAGCTTCTCAGACTGACAGGACAGACTGCTTTACAAACCCCAAATTCTGGAGGTCTCAATTCAAACCTTTTAAAAGGTGTTAGCTTAAAACAATGACATGATGTGCTTGAAAGTTTAACCGGGAGATTCAGACATCTCTGTCCATCAGTTGTCTGTCACTACGGCTGCCCAGCTAGCATTATGTACAAAAAGACATACCACTCTGTTGGTCTTTTATGACAAGCAAAAACACACCCTTTAGCTTTAAACTTTCTTTAACCTCCTTAAACTTTCACTTCGCAGATTAAGACACTGTTAATTATATAAGTTATTAATTAAAATCACAGCTTATAATTTTAAAACTGCACTCCTACAAATCGTAATATCGATAAACAACCAATATCCCCTATCATGTATTTTGCAAACCACAAACAGAAGCGTTTATGTGTAAAGATTATGTTGACAGGTTCATTGACTACAGTTTAGACTGAAGCTGGGTAAGCCTTCTCAGCATATCTGGGGTGGGGTGGCTCACTTACGGTAGAGCCATAGCGGGGCTGGAATGTGTGAAACATTATGAAGATGTCATCGCCCGTTCAGTACAGGGAACCCTGGAGATTTTTCAACGATATTTAATCTTTGTCTCCCATAGTTAACAGGCCTGACATTACCCTAGGACAGCATCTTTGCTCATGGATAGGACCTGTTTATTCTGTACACACTCCACTTTTAGAGTTTTCCCCAGGGTTTCTTGTAGTACAGAAGTATTTTTGGTGCCACTGCATTTTTCAGGCACCGTTCCAAAATGGTTCTCATTTCTATGTTTGGATTATCATGGATCTAAAGAGGACCAATTATACAATTTACAATTATTAAGAACGAGGGCAACGAGACCTGTATAAGACCACTAATCATATCCTCCACTCAGTTTGAATACCCTGATTAAATCTTCTTTAAAAATAAAAAAAAATTACCCACTAATGCTGTGTTAGGCAGTCTCAGCTTGTTAACGTGCAACAACATGACTCAGTGCAGTCATCATATCTGATCACAATAGTACTTCCTCAACACTGCACAATTAAACGTCACGCAGGTTAAGACATCATTTACTTAAATTCTGCAGCTTGCAGTACATTAGGGTTTTAATCATTCATTCATTCAATCATTGTTTTCAGTAAAACAAAAATGGTGAATAAGAATATTGTTTATATTTCAAATATGTTATAGACCAGTTTGGTCAGTTCCAGAGATGGTATATAAACTGTGAGATACCAAGTATTTGACACAAAGAGACACCACGATGATGGCATACCATCCCAGAAACCATGTACCATCAGATGGTGAGAATGTGTGGACAAGTTACCTCTACCCTATCAATCAAATTAGGTAATGTCGTTGATCAGCGCACTGAAAAAGATGTGGGTTCTCAATACCAAAAGGAAAAATTGCAAGCATGCCAGTAAGCATCTTTTGAGTGGGGAGCTAACTGAACTGTCAAATGACATGTCACAGTAACTATACAGACCAATTAAAGTATCATTCGAGATGAATAATGACAGTAAACTATTTATAGAAAATCGGATTTCTAAAATGGTTTAAGTAAGAAACCAAGCCAGAAAACTCTCCAGCATCACTTTCACCTGATTTCTTGACATCCCGTCAACTGGCATGACAGATGTTTATTTTGAGTGTATTAACTCAAAAATGACTCACAGCACATACCTCCACTCTGATCTTGAACAGAATTATTTACATTCATACATGCCATTGTTCTACTTAGCTTGTTCCCATCCTGCATGGTGGCCTCTGGATAGATACCACTAGACTCAAACTGACAAACTGCCCCCACCTTCCAGCCTCGCTGCTTTCTCAGGTGTCACATATCTACCACTCGCTCATGTTGCTAAAGGCAGTAGGGAGGAGGAATGATTTGGCTAGAAATAGCAGTGTCACATGAGTGTGTTCAGTGACCAGTCAGCCAGCCGCTCATCCTTACATGGAGCCCTGACCCATCTGTACAATCAAATGCAAACAGGCGGTAACATTATCAACACAACAGTATGGACCGGCGCAGACAAGGTCGATCATTCATCTCCGAGACATGCTGTTACACCCTTCACCACACTCCAGAGTAAAACTAAGAGAGCGGGGTTAAAATGGACATGTGAGCTCACACCTGTTCAAACATCAAGATTCTTACAAACTCCGAAGAACTTTCACATGGACTAAAGAAACCCCTGAGCCCCTTGTCTCATGAGAGAAAGTGAAAAACACATGCCTTGTTTATAAGGTTATGTCTGTACAAACAACTAAGGAAATATTTACACATAAGTAGTGTTTATGTTCACACTGATATCACAAAATTGGCTCCATCAATAGAGCACATTTGTCCAGACCCACTCCTTTTAGAAAACAAAATCCTGATAAACAATAAGTTTTATCTTATTTTCACCAAACTTCCCACTCAAAATCAAAAGGAGAGAGAAGCAATCCATACTGCAATATTTAGTTGTTAAAAAATAACGTTAAAGAATTTCTTTGTCAATATTGTGCAGTCCTCCCACACAGTTTTGCCAATCCTTTCCTGAGTGAAAAAAAGACTAGCTCTTTGGAAAGTTGGAGGCAATTTGTAGGTAACAGAGGCAAAGACAAGGCACAAAAACAACAAAATGTTTCATTTACATGATCTGACAAATCGTCCCAAATGCCAAGAATAACTTCCCAAGCTTCTCTCAGTATTTCCTCAAGTGTGTTGCTATGAAAGGTTTTCCAAAACCTCGAACTGACCCTAGGCCTTAGAGGTAGAATTATGACTCATTAAAGTCAAGCAAGCCCTAGGTGCTCCTGAACAAATGTGCTTGAGTGAGAAGAACAGGAAAATAATGTCCATTCTATTTCCCATAAATAAAACCACAATGCCTCACAGTTCAGCAGTAAGCTTGCCATTAGCATAGTTAACACCAGGCCAGCACCCAAACAAGAGACGCTCTGTGTGACAACGCTTTGATACAGACCCTGCCGCTTACAGAAGGCCACCAGAAACACTAGAGAACTGCTCTCATGGCCCGAGTGGAGAGGACAAACACAGCCAAAAACACACAATAGGTCAGAGAAAACGATGCAACTAGAATAAGCAGTCACACGCTAACTAGGGTAATAAATGCCTAATTGTTTTCATGTAAGTTGGTATGAGTTTCCTTTTTATGGTTGGAATCTAGGGGGTTTTGTCTTTAAGGAGGCCATAACTTAAAGAACAGAGGTTTTCTTGTATGCGTCACCCTCCCCAATTTAGGCGAGGGTCTCTTGCTTCAAAGCAACCAAGACAGGAGAATTACCAGGAAGCCTATGGCCGCCAGCGTGATTAAATAACTGAGTAAATGCTAACTATAAATGCTGATATTTGTCAAGAAGACAGAAGAAACCTTAAAAAATACCACAAGCATTTTGTGAAGACATGTTGGTAAGAAATCTGAGCATTATGAGCCATTAAGGCTCACTTTTGGGTCAAAGAAGAATGCAGGCCTACGTGACAGTGGTAACAGGAGGACAGCCGAGCATTATGGGATGCCAACATTTTTATCGGTTGTAAGCTTGCCACTAGACAGGAGTTCCCTGAAACCAGCTGCATACATATACATGTGTACAAACCACAAATATTTAAGTGTATAAATGCTGCCTCAAGTATTTTTGTGTCCAGAAAACTTAGATCTGGTTAAATACTGAGACAAAACTGAACCAGTGGTTGTAAAGTAGTCTAATTAAGAGCTGAAATGGTTTTGATTACTTTCGAGCTTTAATGGCACCCTGACCCTGAAGCAGTGCTGCAATTAAATCAAGAGACTCACGGAACTGTGATGCCTGACAAACAACTATTCTGACGTTTGTTTTTGGCATCTTTCTCCATCACTGAGAGCTAGCAGCTTGCTTAATGTGTGCTCTTCTCAGTTTCCTTTAACATCAACACCCCACATGCCGACCTTTCCTGCTCTCTTCTGTCCAGCGTGCTCGTTTTGACCTTTCTCAATAAAAGATGAAAAGCAACGTCATCAGCTCCACATGATCGGTGACATGCTTAACCAGGTTTTCAGCAATAATATGGATTAAGCAATGCTGGTACAAGCAGACATGCAGCACACACACATGCACAGCAAGAATATTCCCACTCTTCCTGTGCTATCATGTGATGTTGCCATGGCGAAAAAGGGCTCAGACATAACAGTGTGATTGTGCTCTGAGGGTGAGGTGGGCCGATCAGAGAGACAGACTGTTCTCTGACTGTGACACTGCCAGCCCTGGTGCCAACTGCCCTTCCGCCCACAGAGACACAGACACACCCACTGGCAGAAGGGCCGGCCTGCACAGGGCCCTACAGTCATGGAAACCACACCAGACTCCAGTGTATTTTCCATACATTTCTTTTCCTTTCTTCCCTCTGATGTCGATCTGCAAGATCAAGGTCATGTCTTCTTTTTCTTGTGTCCTTTGTATTTGGCAGCTGACTTTACTTCTTCTTTTAATATAAAACATAAATCCATCCGTAAAAATGCATCAATCAGTTGTGCTAGCGGCTTTTATGTTACGCTGTAGGGCAGCAACTAATTTTTTTGTCATTACTGATCAGTCTGTCAATTATTTATTGATTAATCAAGTAATTGTTTAGTCTAAACAAGACATGTCTACAGCTGTGCAAACAGCTCTGTGAGACTGTACTTGGGCACAGTGGTGCTTTGAGCTTACACATCTTAGTTTTGCATGTTAGCATACTAACATTTGCTTATTAGCAATAAATACAAACAACACATGGTGATGGGAATGGCGTTAGTTTTGCATTTATTTGGTCATGAGGTATTGGACATATTCAAAATGTGACCTGATGATGACACTGTGGGAAAAGTTAAAGGATCAGTAAGTTATTGCAATCCACCCTGAGGGGAACCTGAAAGTTTGTACCAAATTTCATGGCAATCCATCCAACAGTTGTCGAGACATTTCACTCAAAACCACAAAAGTCAACTTCATGGTGGTGCTAGAGGGGGAAAAAAAAAAAAGAATAGGAAAGACGCACACTCATATCTCTGATACATTTATTTCAACGGATGAAGATCTACCTTTCAGCTTCAGGATAAAGAGCAGGATACAGCAGTCACCTGACTGGCATTCATACCAACTGGAACAGGTACAGATTAGGGCAATCAATGTAAGAGTCCAATCTAAGGGAGGCCTGAGACCAAACACAAGTCTGCTAGGGGAAAAGTCAGGGGATCAACAAAGTAAATAGGATTCATCCTCTGGGGATCATGAAAGTCTGAACAAAATTTAATTTTAATCCATCTGATAATTGTTGAGATATTTCAGTCTGGACCAAAGTGGTGGACCGACTGACCTAGGGCCATGCAACTAGCAGGCTAAAAATGTCAACAAAATAATGAAAATCCCCATCACAATTTCTGACAGCCGAAAGTGAGGTCCTCAAATTGCTTGTTTTGTTCAAAGCTAGAGCTAAACCAATAAATTGGCATATTAGCATATTGCAGATATTGGCGTATATGTCGACCGATAAGTAATGACACTGCAGTGCAAAAAGGATGCCAAAAATATGTTTGAGGTTATTTAGAAACAGTGTCTCCATAACCTAGTTTGTCCACCTATCTCTAAAATACAGATATCAGTATTGGCCTCAAAGATCCAGTATCTGTTGAGCTGTATCTAAGATATGAAACAAAGAGCGGCAGCAAATCATCATACATTGTGTGATGCAATTTCTTAAACAATTAATCAAAAATTAAAATTGTTGCTGATTTTTTCAGCACCATCACCCTGACTATGAAAATCTGGCTTTGGACTACATCTCTGCATTCATGTATCACACCATGTAGACCAATCTTGTTTGTCTAATAGAGAAAACACAGCACATAAAGTCTTCGAGAAAAATGCACAGCTGTGTGGTGTGACCTGCCCGCTCATGGAAGACATTGTTGTCATGGAGCAAGAGGCCTAAGGTGAATTTAACATTGACCTGGAACTAAAGGTGGAGTCATAAGATGGCAGAAAGTTCTCAGAAACTGGGTGCACTGCTAGTGCACGTGTGCAGAGAAAGAACACTTCCATGAAAACTGGTCTGACTGTTTTCTCAACATCTTGTTGAACATGAAAACATTACACAATACTTCACAATACCTCTTCCATGCATGTAAACAGCTCCTCCTTCCACTCCTCCACTGACAGCCAGCTTAAACACAGAACTTCCAAAACGCAAGCTTAAAAGCTGCCTGACTTAACTGCTGTTTAAATGTGCACTGCTATGTGAAGCATTTGGATTTATGGGTTAGCATAAAAGAAAGACACTATTGACGGTGTGGTCTAAGCTGTGGCTGCACCCTGGCAATATAGTGTGAATCACTCGGCCTCGATTGTTTTTTCCCCCCCCAAAAGGATTATACTGACAAAGGGCAGGTCAAAGTACAGTCAAAATATAAAATGAATTGAATCTGTCCCTAAGGTTCCTGTGTGAACCCACCTTAATTCCACAAGATAGTGATAGAAAATTTTAATTAAGGCTCAGTCAAAAGGAGGGCAGCAACAGTAATATTCGTTTTCCTCTCTGCCAAAGCTGCCTGATGAGACAGCATCACTGCGGCAAGACTTGCTGGGGTTTAGTTTAACCGATTAAACTGTGTGGGTGCAAGAACTTTACATTTTTATAAATCCCTGCATGCTTAGAGGCCATTTCTAACAACTACAGGCTGGCTACCAAGAGTTCTACAAATAGTGTATATAAGCTAGGCCTATAAACAAAGGGAAAGGGTGTGGGGGAGCTGCAGAACAGCTCCTATGCTATTTCATTATTGCTTAAGCATTCTTCATAGATAGGTAGGTATGTTTTTAAACACTGTAGGGATGGGAGAGGCTGGCGACACGGTCCTTATCATAGAAGCTGATGAACAAAAACCCCAGACCGTGCACTCATATGTTCGCATAGAGCATTAAAAGGTGTGTAAAAATAGGGAAGTAATTAATTGCCGTATCTTATCATAATACACTTGCATATCTGTCCTGTAACCTTTATGGCTAGACAAGATACAGCAAGCAGTGTATCAGCGTGTTTAAGAGCCCCTGGTGTGTAAAAGCACTGATGTTCCATTTTCTCAGCAAAGCTCTTATGATTGAAAACAACTAAAAAGAAAAACATGTGGTGGCAGACCCCAGCATTCTTCTTCTTTCTCACTCTCTTATCATAATATGCAGATTAATCATTAACTCAAAAACCCCATTCTGGCTGCTTGAATACTATGTACTTCCACTGCTTATGTGGGCCATAGGATATCTTTAGTGTGGGTTATATAAAGAATATGATATGAAAATTGAATTTGACATAATCTAGTTGAAATAAAAAGGAACACATGACAATATAATACCATTCATAACAATGGCCGTACAATAAACATTAAATGTAAAGCTAATAATCTCTCATTTTGTTGTTTTCAGAGGGTTTTAACTGAACTCTAGGGCAGATTTTGTAGGGTCTGCATTACCGTAGTGAAAGGTAACTAAGTACATTTACTTCGGTACTTATGCTACTTTATACTTCAACTCAGCCACATTTTAGAGGTAAATGTTGTACTTTTACAGTATTTTACAATATACATTTATTTGACAGCTACTTTACAAATTCATTATTATTAGTAGTAAGTCGTTAAAATGAGCTCCACTTTCACTAGCCACAACATTAAAATGCTGCAAACACATTAACACATCAGTAATAATAATTTAATAATAAAATATATAATAGCGTACCACTCACTGGGCATTTTTTACTTTCACCAAGAATTCACACTTTGACTTAAGTAACATTCAATACAGAACTGTTAACCGTTAATCGAGAACTTTTTACAGTGCCATATTTCTACTTTTACTTCAGTAAAATATCTGAATCCTTATTTTGCAGGGTGCTCCTGTTATTCTTTCCACCCCTCTATGCTGACCATGAGTATGTTCCAATGTTTGTGATTTTGTCGCCCTGAAAAAGCTGGTGGGGCTTCAGTAGCAGGGACATATTGTTTGTCACAATAATAGTCTGGCTTGCCAGTGCAGATACATATCTGTGAACAGATCAGATTTATGTGTTCTGTCTGAAACAACTAGACCTTCCACAGTTAAATATCAACGTAGACACAGTGGCAATAAAAGCCTGAAGCGACCTGAGGCACTTCTGAGATGTTTGACTAGTCCCAACTTCTTATTGTTATTGGGCAATGGAGCAGTAGTGGCAGTGCACAGTGCGCATGCCCAGTTGTCGACCCGCCTTGTCGTCAAACTGTGTCCGTGCGGCGCACGAAAAGCTCAACAAAGTGAAATGAATTGCTGCGTGATTAACAGCCGTTGAAAGCGGCCAAGTGCTCCCCTTTCCTTGGCTTGTCCAGTCCCCCCACACTGGTCCAGACCGGTGGATAGGCCACCAGACAGTGTATCTGAATTGGTGCTATTGTGATACTCTATCGAGTGTGGAGTCACACACACGTGTAGCAGCTCCATTCACTGATTAGTTGAGTGCGACCAGTGGCAACAATATTGCGAGCACGCGAAAACAAAATGTAGCCACTTGTGGTGAAATACAGCATTTATGGTGATTTCTGTCAAAGATACATTAATACAAGTCAGAAGACTGCGTAGCCGTGAGAGGCAGCAGCTGATTTAAATACACCAGACATTTCTGTTTTACGCTGTGTTCACACTTACCAGGCCCGTTCCTGCTCAAAAGGCAGTCCGCACAGACGCTCGCCACAAAGAAATGCGCAGGGAAAGTCGCTAAACAAGAGACCCCGTCGAAGGGGAGAAGACACAGGGGCAGCTGTTTTTTTTTCCCAGACAAAATGTACTTACCAACGAAATAAGACACCACAAGGGGGGAAATGTGCCGTTCCTCTCCGCCTCCACGCCTCTATCTCTGTCTGTATTTTCCCAGAACCGTTCTCCGTGGGTTGCGTCGAAAATGTCACGGATTCCAGCAGTGGCTGTCGTCCCCCCGGAATGGTTGCCCTGGACTCAGCAGACTCATGCAACCATGTTTCCCTGAATGTCGCCTGCTGCTCTCATCCGGGCGTTTAGGGATTGAGCCGTCGTCTCAACGCTGCTCGGGATGACAGCTATGGGATGGAGGGGGGGTTGCGTGAGACAGGGAAGGAGAGAGAGAGAGAGAGAGTAGAGTAGAGTAGTGGTCAATCTGTTGAGGGCTCGGTGACACCATAGGACACAATTAATACCATTAATGTGTTTAGGGATATCGCTAAATGAACACTCTTTAATTCTGATTTTATTATTCTGAATATATTCGAGTGGTCACCTATATTTTACCAACATTTTCTGTATTCCCAATATCCAAACTTTGCTTTAAACGTACGTTGCTCACACGTGCAACGGCCTGCTATTCTGAGAAATTAGTGAAATGTGATTTTTCTTTTCTCAGACAGCCTATAGAAATAAGATAAAGACCACTTAATGCCCCCCCCGAGCAAAGATGACACAACCAAGACACACAGTACGGTAACTGAGGGTGCCTTCGGATCTAGTTAAGATCAAACACATTGTGATGTTCCCTTCCCACAGTCTGCTTTTCGCGTGGATTGTTTTAATGGTTGAGGCGGAGACGACCCGTGCAGAGCAGAGGAATCCGTCTTGGCGAGTCTGTTATATTGGTGAAGGAAAAAATCGGGGTTTTTTTTGTTTTTGTTTTTTTACCAGAATTTCCTTTGACCTCGCCCTTATGTCTCAAAGGTAAAAATGTGGGTTGCGTGTGAACGTTATGATCACTGGGTCGATGGTAATGTTTATTCCGTCAGAATACTGACTATCTAGCCTGTTATGGCTGTGGTGGCCACGTGCGCAAGGCATAAATGTGTTACGTAACCGGCCCAGCCAGTCAACAACAGTGGGTGGGAGACAGAAAGGAGGGGTCGTTTGGAGGGTAATTAAACCAGCCTCAACTGTATGATATAAATTCACAGTAGTTATGCCCACAGTAGAGAGCAAAGGCATTCATTTGTTAGTTTCATTAAAATGTATAGAATATTTTCCCTCAAATGTTTCCAGTTTCCCTAATTGGCATAACAATTTGAATGATAAGGTAGGAGCCACCAGTGTGTGTGATCTGAGAAATAATTTCCCTTTTGAATTGTATAAATGCTGTGTCTTGTTGAGACATGACTCTTGCTCCATTCACCCAGTGGTATGGGCGGAACAACTGACTCTTACTGACTCTCTGTACAGTTTCACCCACGCCTAGCCGGGCCTACCTTATTATTCCACATCGGACGTGACAGCCATATAAATGTTCTCAACCTACACAAGGCCACAACATATTAACCAGACAACACCAAACAGTATTTAGCCTGTTGGCCAACTCTCTACACTCCTAACAACAAATACAACTGGGCTTTTCCTGTCACCGTAATCCTGTGAAATCTTGTAAGGGTCTGGGAGCAGGTTTACAGTAGTAGTTAATGCTCAAGCTTGTAAATGTAACTTTTTCTTTCGCAGCAGCACCTGTCAACCAAACACTTAAGGGATCAGCATTTTGTGCCTCAGATGTACTGTCTGCTCTTTAACAGTCACACAACAAATATCACAGCTTGATCACAGTTACAGGAAATTGATCCTCTTTATTCTTGCTTTCCTGGAGTCTTCTCATACCATGTTGAGTTCTGGTTGGCAGCTGTACTGGTCTGTGTTGGTATAATAAACAACCAAAAACTTTCAAATATTGTTGTTTTGCAGCAGATCGCATGCATGTTACAATGTGCAGTGACAATCAATTGTACACTACGATCATTTTTCACCTGGTAGATCAACATCCTCAACTGGAATACATCATCATCGACAGTATAGCTATTTTGCTATTTAAAAAACATTTTGGGAGTCACAGAATGAAGATATGGCTTGGAAAACAGGCCATGTATGTAAAAGCCATCAATTAAGTAAACTGCAGCTTAGCTTTTGTCACACTGGACAATGCATACATTCTCTCTTAGTCTCGTGTCCAGACAAGCCTGGTTGGGAGCGGTGTTTACCACATTTTCTGAATATATTCCCACCACTCAAACAATCCTTTAAATATGTCATATTTACGATAATCTTTAGGGCTTCATCAACAACAACTTGCTTTCATGCTGCAGATAAACAGCTAAAACCAGAATTATGATTCAGAACTATGGGATATGTGCATGTTTCTACAGGTGTTTTTTGTTCCAAGCTTACTTGTTGAATCTGTGTTTTAGGTGTTATCAGTTGTTTGTTATGCATTAAAGTTTTCTTTTCTTCACTCTCTTCTTATAATGCCTTTCTTTACAAATTATCCCAGAACCTTTTAACACCCATATGCTGGAATCCAATTACATAACCCACACTACTATGAGCTAGACTGTTTAGTCCTTACTTGGACAGTGTTAGTTTCTGTATATATCTTGGTTACAATGGTGACTGTAAAGATAGTTGGCTCATGTTAGTTTGCTAGCCTGCATGAATTGATGTTTTGGGCTGCGGGTGGCACAACAAACATGAAAACACTGACATGTCATCACCTTTATTGACACAGAGCAACATTAGCAGTCATTTGGATTCGTGTTTCTGGCTACCTGATGAATAAGTCCAATGTTCACTCTCTTTTTTTAGCTCCCCTAACATGTTCATGTTGCTGCCATCTTGTGGCAAAACAGGACATAGCTGTGACACTCACTGCTTTTCATTTTTGGTTATAAGTTCATCTACATTAATATTTAAATGCCTAACCTTTGATTTACTCTTAAATCTTTGAAGAAGGAACCCAAATAAGAAATAATTCTTAGTCTAAATGTCACTTAAAACATGCTACAATCGATATAATGTATACAACAGCATGCATACACATCCTCTAATACAAGCCCTGGAATTTTATCAAATGTGATGGTCATAGCAAAATGTATCTTTAAAGTTTGTTATATATGTGTATATATACAGTATAAACTTACTTAATTAAAACATAATGTCTTGATTGTTTAATCTGTACAAAACAGTGTAAAAATGACATGAAAAATGAATTTGTGGTTTTACAGGGGGTTACGTGCCAGACTATTTCTTGGCTGGGCTCAGTGACCTTCTGAGCTTAATCTGCGAGCTTTAGAGATGCCGTTAGGCAGATTTTGATTGACAGAGCCAGGTTAGTGTTTATGTTAAGTTAAGTTAACCGGCTGTTGGCGGGAGCTTTCTGTTTATCATACAGACACGAGAGTGGTATGGATCTCCTCATCTAACTCTCAGCAAGAAATAAGCACATTCCCCTAAAAATGTCGGAACTATTTCTTTAACTTTCACTGTTTGTTTTTTTTGTATACTGACACTGTGACAAACTCTTTACCTGTGTCCTTCCAGTGGTATCATTCCACATTTGGATGCTCCATCCAGAAAATCTTTCCCCAAGGTGTCATCTTCCTTTCTTTCCCACACAAAATGCTATATTTGTGCAGCTTCCAAAAGCCTGAACATCACCTGAACAGATGGACACAGCAGGGGTAGTAACCAAGCAGTTGTAATGTTCCTTTTTTCCCCTTCATTAATTTAATTCTTTTTCACTTTAACTGTGAGCAAATGTACTTAAATGTACTTGAGAATTTACCGAGTTACTTTGCAACACTGGTTATATGTGGTATATCTACGTTTGCTGTAACATCTGTGTACTTTCTGCAGCTTTTTTCATGAATTTATTCTATTACCTCCAATTTACATAATAAATAATCAGCTACGAACAGGTTCCCTCTTCCTCATACGCAAAGGTGTGTGCAGTATGTGCAGCATGTAGGTACAGTACAGCCCATCAGCTCCATTGACTACATACTGCCCTGCCCCACTTTCTCCCTCTCGTGCACTCACGCACAACGTACACACGCTCTACGACACACACACACACACACACACAAACATGGCGGCCTCTGTTTCACCGCTACGCTCCTCCTTCAGGATTTGTAGCCCGTTAACGTTACACCATCACTGCTGCCGGGCCAAACTGCGGATGCACAGGAAATGCGAGAGTCAAAGGAGACACCTACACCAGTCGGCGACGAGGTAGGCCAAATGGCACCACGTTTAAAACGCCGCTGTCTTTCCTGCTTTTCGTGTGCGGTGTTACTTCGCCGACGGACGGGCGACGCTTCGGCGCCGGCGAAGGCGTGTGTACCGTCACGTGTCAGAAGATGGTGACTGACGGCTGGTTTCACCGTTCACGGTAGAGAGGGCAGGTTTAGCTGACATCCCTTCAGCCGGGAGGTCAATTACAGGTCTGAATAAACCGACAATGCGGTCAACAAACGTGTAGCTATTACATAAGTCGCCGCAGTTTCGCCGGTTGGCCGCTGCAAGAAGAGAGCCAGCTAACGTTACAGTTGACGTTAAGCCCTTAGCGTGAATCACCGGTGCTAGTCCCTACCGCAGTGATTTATAGGCTTCTTAAAACACAGATCTCTCGTTGACCGCCACAGTTTCAAAAACAACATCATAAATCAAGATCAAAACAAGAAAAGGGTAACGTTAATTCGTTACTCTGGTTACTAACTTACTGTTAGTCACCTTGAGGATGTACACAGATGTGACTGTTGAGGTATGCACATTGTTACCTGTGACACATTTGAAATTAGGGCTGCAAGCAACCAAGGATTATTTCCGTTATTGATTAATTTGCTGATAGTTTTCTCAATTTATCAATTAGTTGTTTGGCTTATAAAATGTGAGAAAACAGTGCCTATTGCAATTTCCCAGAGCCCAAGTTTAAATCTTCAAATTGCTTCTTCTTTTTTTTTTGTCCGACCAACAGTCCAAAACCCAAAGATATTCAATCCACTGTCACAGAAGGCTGTCATATTCATATTTGAGAAGCTGGAACTAGTGAATTTTGGGCTTTTTTTTTTTTCAAAAGCATTTTGAAATGATTAATCAATTATCAAAATAGTTGCTGATGAAATTTCTGTCAATCAACTAACTAAATGACTAATCATATCAGCTTTATTTGGAATAATGTGTTACATTTCTTTTTGGTTTTATGTCTGTTTTGCAACCTGTGTGTGCATTCATTCATATCTTTATGATTTACCTCTCCAGGCACGCTGCTGTGGTGATTTCGGGGACAGAGTTGGCTCGTCAGCTCCACAGAGAAATCCAGCGTGATGTGGAAGAGCTGGTAGCTCAGGGCAACATGAGACCCCACCTGGGAGTGGTCTTAGTGGGGGACGACCCAGCCAGTCGTACCTATGTTAGGAACAAGACCAGGGCAGCCAGCATCCTGGGTCAGATCTCAGCATTACATGCATTCCTGAACACAGTAGGCATAATATGTATCATGCAGATCAACAAACATACTGTAACATAGATCGACCTAATGTCATTTCACATTTTTATGCATGCATGGACATATAGATACACATGGATAAACACGTTTTTCATAAGCAAAATTGATATAATGTTAAAAATGTAAACTGACATGCACATGGCAACATTTTGAACATGGGGTGTGTGTGTGTGTGTGTATGTGCTCTCCAGGTATTTCCAGTGACACAGTGGTGCGGCCTAGTTCGGTCTCCCAGGAGGAGTTGCTGGAGCTGATTGACAAGATGAACCGGGACTGGAGGGTCAGCGGCCTGTTGGTGCAGCTGCCACTTCCCGGTAAACACAGGCGCCGCAGCTGCACATGAGTTTTCCTCACAGACATCAAAGTTAAACAAATGAGCTGGTCCGTACAGTTAATTTTGCAGTAAACACTGATGACGTTGGATAGCAGGTGTGAAGTTTCTTGCCTTTGAATGGCCTGACTTCACCCTGACTGACTGTAGTCTTTCTCAACACATCATTTGTTTTCGTTTTGCTTTGTACCAAATGCAGCAGACAAGGCCCGGCTGAGGCTGCTGTAGGAATTAAACCAAGAAAATGATTTATGGAAAGCCAGGCTAATTGATGGCAATATTGAAAACATCCACATACTGTATGTTTAGAACAGCATGTAGTCCCAGTGTATGATGTAGTGGTCAACAATTAGCCATTATGTTCTGCGTGTTATTTTACGGAATATCATTGAGTATCTGTCCTACTCCCCTTCCCCTATTTAGAGCACATCAATGAGCGAGCAGTATGTAACGCCATCGCTCCAGAGAAGGATGTGGATGGCTTCCATATTGTGAATATTGGTAAGCTGTGTCTGGACCAGAGATCCATGGTTCCTGCCACACCTGCAGCTGTCTGGGAGATCATCAAAAGAGCAGGTAAACCACAAAAACCTTTTCAGCTTCAGTTCTCATGACTCATTTCTTAACTCAGTTTTAATACTGTTGTTGTGTTCTGGTTTTCACGGTGTTTGTATTGTTCTTTTTTTTTTATAAACTTTGCTGCAAACTAATAATCCCATAGGGGGCAGTGAAGATCTATTGAACTGAATTGAATGAAGTTGAATCTCAGTATTTCTCAAGGTTGTATTTAATACAACCTGTTACTTTTGTCTTAATAATTACTTTATGGTATTATTAATTCAGTTTTTATCAATCTTGATATTACTTAATAGCAGCAGATTTGCAGTAAATGAATTTCCGCCCAAAGTGCTAGCTGTATTGTCCGCCCTGTTAGGGTGATTTGGCTCTGTAACTCATATTGTGCTCATATTCCACTCATCAAACCTCAGCACATGTTTGATCTTCAATTACAACCTTTTTAAAAGTCATCTCTGGAGGCAAAGGGACAAGCAGGTCTGTCTTTTCATGTCTGGCCCACTAGATGGAG
Source organism: Macquaria australasica (assembly GCA_005408345.1). Classification (NCBI taxonomy): domain Eukaryota; kingdom Metazoa; phylum Chordata; class Actinopteri; order Centrarchiformes; family Percichthyidae; genus Macquaria; species Macquaria australasica. Next base: position 529,414 of record SEMN01000219.1, on the reverse strand, counting down.
CCTAACAATCATTTTCCCACATTCACCTCAAATTTGTCCACTGTGTAAATGCACTGGACCACTCATCATCTTCTTGACCAAGAAAGGATGTAAATATTCTGGCAATTAAGAACTTGGGCTGAATGCGCTGTACCAAATGTATATGAGTAGGGAGTGTAGTGTGGTGGCTCTTTTTCACAAACCGGTCTCAGTGCAGTATCCAAAACCATTGCAGATTTACTTGTGTAATGATTTTACAAAATATATTGTAAAAAAATTCTGATAGGAAAGAGATCTTTCTGAATGAAGTGCCAATAACTTGAAATAAACCATATCATTCTTCAAAGAGCAGATAGTTCATTAAATAACATTTTAAAAAATGATTAAGAAAAGGAAGTCAGTAGTAGATCAGTTAAGAGAGACATTTGCATGTGTGGTGATTTATATTCTGACTGTACTGACTGCACTTGGAGACGCCATGCAAGAATTAAGAAATGCTACAGGTAAAAAAAATCAATCTACCAATCAGCTAGAAAATTGGTAGAGGGCGCTGTTGTTCAGGTACATGCAGAGCTAAACCTTCAGTCAAAATCTACTGATGATTCAGTTAGTTCAGTTCAGGGCACTGTTGTTGCTGAGAGGCCTGACTGCAGAGTGGAAACATTTTTACATAGTCCATTAGTAAAAGTTTACATGGCTTTCAGAAATCAGGGATAAAGAGTCTGTGAGAGCGTGGAGAGACCCAGATGGCTGTTTTTTCAGCTACTATCTGTCAGGCAGCAGAGATTTTTTGCAATTCCATTACCAGACAGTGTTGAAGCAGCTTAGGATGCTTTCTGTTGTCCCTTTTTTGTTGTTCCCTCTCTCAGTCTCTGCACTACATGGACACACTACTGGGCTTTTTGGGCAGGGAGGAGTAGAGGCAGTGTTGACCGTCAAGTTGAGATGATTTGTGATGTTCACTCCTGCAAAGCAAATCCTGCAGCGTAATCAACTTGTCCATCTGAATGCTCTGGATGTTTCAAAGACTCCAGGCAGTATGTACAGTACAGTAATGAAATTAGTTGGTTTATCAGGTCCCTAAGGTGAGGTATCTTACCACACCTGGAAGAAAAGGTTTAAAGCATTGACAAAATCCATTATTTATTTAACGTGATAATGGTTAAAAAACATTTTTTAACCATTAAGATGCCTAACTAAATAAAGATGTGTAATTTACATTTTCTCCTTGCTCTACCTAAGATTGTCTGAATAATGTTTTGGAAGAGTATTAGCTTTTTCATCTTCCTTAATGTTACTTGGATCTCTGAATTTTAAAGTTTTAAATGAGTGAGCATGTTGATTTGGGTTGTTGTTACACAAATAATTCATGCAAAACATAAAAAACTGAGAAATAAATTAATAAAACCTGCATAGATGATAACATTTCATTGCAGGTTTCATAGATAGTTTGTCAATTGATAACACGACTGGACAACATCCATATATTTAATATAAACTTAATCAGCAAAGAGAGGTATCGGTTTAATATACACATACCTGTCCTCCCGCTATCAATAACTGTAACGGCTTTTGTGTCAGCTGACAATAGATGTAGTAATGTCACAGACACTGTGGTGCCAGGCTGTGGTGCAGCTGGCAGAATAACCTCGCTCCACATGCCTGTGTGATCAGTCAAAGGTAATAAGGAAATTCTGCCCCAGGCTCTCTTTATGATATTTTTGTTCATTTTCAGTATTTTGTGTTTATCAAACGATTTTGCTCCCTGCTCACATTTGTCTCAACTGAGCAGTACTGTCAATCGAGTATCATTTATTGAAAATATTTTCCCATGAAAAATGTGTTTATGCAGGTATTGAGACGGTGGGAAAGAATGTGCTGGTTGCTGGTCGCTCCAAAAATGTTGGAATGCCTATCGCAATGTTGCTGCACACTGATCGCAACCATGAACGCCCCGGGGGTAAGTGTGTGTATGTGTGTGCAGTGGTGTATAAAGTACCTGAAAGCCACACTGTAGTAAAAGTACAAGTATCTCATCAGAAAATTACTTTGGTAAAAGTTAAAGTCACCTGTTGTAATATTACTTGAGTAAAAGTTTTAAAGTATCTGATATTTACTTTACTTCAAGTATCAAAAGTAATTTTCTGATATTAAATGTATTTAAGTTTTGAAAGTAAAAATACAAGTAAATGCTGTTTATTCTTTTAAGTACACCACCTTAAAAATGGAGCGTACATTACACTTGAACCTCACTGTACTTGAACTTGCACTTCACTTGAAATTCACAACTTAAAGAATTTAAAGAACAAAATCCTTTGTTTTTCCTTCCCTCCCATTCCTTTATTTGTCCTTTATTTGTCCGAAATTGAAACTTAACCACGCTTTGAGAGCACTTGTTTGCACTTGCGCATTAATGTGATTAACCAGTGATATAATTTGCAAGCTAGCTTGCCAAACCTGCTTGCTTGCGGTCTGTGTTCCAACATCATTAGGCTACCAGATTTCTTCCGATTTTATTTTGTAGTAACGATGTAACGAAGATGCTTACGGGAAATGCATCGGAGTAAAAGTACACATTTTATTTAGAAAATGTAGTGGAGTAAAAGTGAAAGTTGACAGAAATATAAAAACTCAAGTAAAGTACTGATACTTCCAAAAAATACTTAAGTACAGTAACGAAGTATTATTACTTCGTTACATTACACCACTGTGTGTGTGTGTGTGTGTGTGCGAGCGCATATATTCATGTGTATGTTTATCTGTGTCTGCGCAGGTGAGTCAGCATTGTAATATAATCGGAGTGCTGCTGATATTGGCAAATTATATTGCACCATCTTGGCTTTCCCTGAAAGATATTTGATGCTTAAAGATTTTAAATCAAACATTAAATGCTGATGCACGTCAGCTGGATGAATTCAAAGAGGAAAAAAAACAGGGAGTGTGACGGAAAAGTCCGAGCAGGGCGAGACTTTTGGCATTGTGCACTGCTGGCAGACGGATCAACTGTCCTTATAAGGGTGTAGGAAAAAGGGAGGGGATTTGGAGAGGCATTGCATGGAATTTGCTGTTTAGATGAAGCAAGTAAGTATAGCGGTATTGCATGTGAGATCAACACGAAGGTGTAAACAACTAAGTAGTAGCTGTATGCAAATAAAATGTTCACTCAAGTTACAATTACTGTGTAATAACTGCCACTGTATTATAGGCTCAGTAAATGCTACTTATAGTTTTCAGCTGTCAGGGACGATTGTATGAAATTGTCTTAACTGGAAGAACTTCTATAAGGAAAAAGCACAAGTTTGACATAATGGGAAATACTCTTATTCTTATTCTGCTTAAATATAAGGCTATAGCCAGCAGCTGGTTAGCTTAGCTTAAATTCAGGTGAGCACTAGAGGCGCTCTTGATAGATGTTGTTACTGTGGACAGAGCAAGGCTAGCTGTTTCTAAACCTAACCCTCCGTATTTCCCAAAGTGTCAAACTATTCCTTTTAAGAGTGCAGAATGCATGCATGGACATTTAAGTGGTGGGTGTTGTCTTATAATCTATTAGAAGTGATCTCCACACACCGGAACTTCATCGGACATAAGGGTCATTAGACTGAAACATAGCTGCTGTCGATCACTAAGAGAGTTGTCTCATAGTTTTGGGTTGTTTTGCTGGTGAACGTGTAGACCCAGTCCATGGTGGTTTCAACCAGCTGGGGTATGTAATGCTTCTAATACATGCCATTCAATCAAGATTATAACTAGCAGGTACAAGATAACAAATCTGAAGGTCCCTTTAAGTTACCACAACATGTCTGGCAGAGAATAAAGAGGAAGAGATGAACACTGCAGGAAAACCAATGAATCTGCCCTTCTCAGCCTACACACTTCAATCCTTTAAGTGTAACAAGGACCAGACGCATCATACAGACAGGAAGTGGTCAAGGTTCAGTATAAATTGCAACTTTTCTGGAGAGGTGATGTGCCTGGACAGAAATAACAGTGGAGTATCCTGATGCGTTGATGCTGCCGCTGTGTGTGCATACAAGCAAAACAATTGGTGTGGGTGTTTTCACGCACATCATATTGCATGAATGTGTGTGGCCTTTAGAGTATATGGGACGAACTACAGAGAAGGCTCACACTAAGCAACCAACATGGCAAATATGAACAACCAACACATCTGATAACAGCTGTTGAGGATGATGTTGCATTTTTAAATTTTTGGAACATTGCTCTAATAATCCTCATGTTTTATTTAATGTGTGTATCTTCATTTTCTTAGTGTGGCATTTCCCCTTGGTTACATTCTCGACAGTAGAGAGGGACAGAAAACATGGAAGGAGAGAACAGGATGAAATACTGATATGAATACGAGTCCCTGGCTGGAATTGGAATACTGTATGTTATGTATAAACTGGATACTTTAAAGGAACATATCTGACGTATCTTCGACTTGCACTGTTTAAGCTTATAAGCTTGTACACACAGTGTCCATGGATATTTTGCTATTATTTGCAAAGATAGTTGTCAACACGCCAAGTTTACTGAGATAGTATCTGACAGTTATGTATTTACTCTTCTGTTATGCATTTTATTGAACTGGAAACTCAAGTGACAGCATGTCTAAATATAACCCAGATACATCTGAAAAAATGTTGAACTTGGATGCACCAACACACAGTGACAAGGTTACAGTAAAGTGGATGAAGCTAAAATCAAGCACCTGGTCCAATTTTATGAAGTTTTAATGAGTTTTGAGGTCAGTTCTCGTCTTCTCACACACCCACACACACACACACACACACACACCTGTATCCCATTAGGTATGCGACCTGGAGGCTTGATGTGCTGCAACTTGCCTTTCCTTCCCTCTCATTTTCATCTTCCTTGGAGCCTTCCTCTTTCTCCCACTCCACGCCTCTACTCCTAGTCAAACTTCAGTTATGACTGTGCAGGATTTCACATCTCTTACACATTTTCGATAAAGATTAGGATTACTTTTGTCATGCTGCTTTTCCTCATTGTGTAATTACTCATCACACAGTACAAGTTTTATTACCCCACCACCACCTGCCACGTTGTGCACTGGAGAATGCGTCACTGTTTTGATGTAGAGATTGAAGAGAATTTAAGGCTCAAGAGTATTATAATAAACAAGATAATAATTATAGGCTATTATAATAAATATATTTAAAGAGTGTGTGCACAGGAATTATATATTATTTTTTTCTTTCTGTAATCTTTGTCTTACCCCTAGTGTTGCAGAGCCATGCAGGTTTTATGTGATTGAATTACCCTCATCTGAAACTGCTGCCGCCAACTCAATATAATGGAGGTGAATGGAATTTAGTTTGTACTGCTCAGAGCGCTAAGAAATTACATACTCTGAGCAAAGGCTGCTTGCCTCTACATTTCCAAGCTTGTAAAAACTAAAAAAATACTTTTCTTTTTTACACTGTGGCATGCTTCTCTAACTATTCACTGCGGAGTGAACTTACAATGTGATTAATACATCACTGTCACCTCCTGAGCTGAGTCAGAAAGATCAATAAAATAAAACAAAAACAAATACAAACACTTAAAGGATGAAGGTCGAAATCAGATTAGATTAATTATCTTGCCCATAATTGTGGAAATTGACAGATCAAATAATGCAGTTAATAGTAAATCACCAAGATGCATAAATCATAAAAATGTACACATTTCATGTAGTCCACTTGAAATATTCATCAGTGGGTTCTTAAAAGTTTATATGTTCCCTAATCTTGATTTAATTTCAGTATAGTAGTTTTAAATATAAAGGACTGCTTTCTCCTGGTACTTGAATGAACATGAATGGATGGCAGTAAATGAAATAGCAGCTGAAGATTCAAAAGTGGCAGCTATTTTATAAACTGGAGCTTATCAGGTTTAGAAAATATTGATAAACTTGATTAACTTCAGGTACGTAGATGGAGTTACTCAATGAATAAGAGACCTTTTTGTGTGATATAGTGCCTCTGCTCTTTTCCCCTGAAGGTTAATGTGATATTTTGACGTTAGCAGGGGTTGTCTATATTTTAGGCAAGGTACGCCAAAGGAAACGCCCAAAAACAATGTAATTCTTAGCCAAGATAGGGTAACTGTCAGTGTTAGCAGTTTTCAGTGGGACTGCTGCTTCAATAGTAAAAAGTTCCAAAAGAGAGCTTTCTTGGTAATGTCTGTGAATTATCCTGAGTAACAACGTTTTGGTTGAGTTTTTGATATATAACTTTTCACTGCTTTAAGCACCAGTTATGACATTTAATTCACCCACATTGTATGTGGCAGAAATCTCAGAGACAGATATCTCAAAACCTTGGCACATATAAAACCAAAATCTCTATCTACAGGGCTCGATACCTCTTAAGGCAGGTGAGAATTTATTTTTATTTTTTATTTTTTTGTGAATTGGGTGAATCAACCCAAAAAAGTCCTGTTTCCTCTCAGGTGATGCCACGGTGACCATTGCCCACAGATGTACGCCGAAGGAACAACTGAAGGAGCTAACCAGCCTGGCTGACATCATTATTGCAGCTGCAGGTAATTACACAACAGACACCATTAAGACACATGTCTGTCTATTCTTTTACAGTTTATGAACCAATTACCAAAAAGAGAAAGGTCTTTCAAATTGATTAATGAATAAAAAATCATGCATAGGGTTTCACAACATAGTCAACCTTAGGTATATAGCTAACAATTATTTTCAGTATCTATTAATCTGCTGATTAATTTCTCAATGAATCGTTTGGTCTATAAAATTTCAGAAAATAGTGAAAAATCACAATTTCCTTTACGTCCAATGTGACATTGTCACATGTCTTGTTTTGCCCAAACAACAGTCAAAAACTCAAAGATATTCAGTTTACAATCACATAAGGTGAAGAAAAGCAGCAAATCCTCACAACTGAGAACCTTGAACCAATTAATGTTTGGCATTTTTGCAAAACAGAATTCCTTAAATGATTAATCAATTATCAAAATAGCTGCTGATTCATTTTTTTGATTGACAGTTAGTCATCTTATCTGCAGTTTGTATTGGGCAGTAATCTCTTCTAATTTTGTTATTGATAGTTGGGTGTGGCTTTTTATATATTTAATCCCTAATAAGCTATTTCTGTTAAGTTATATGTGATTTTTGAAACAGATTTTTGCCTTTTTGATTTTTTTTTCATTTTCACGTGATGTGAGTTTCCCAGCAATGTCCATTATAATTGTCCATTGTATTATAAGCACAACTACAATAAAGACATCAGGTCAAAGATGAACCACATGGTCAACAACACATAGTCTGAGTAATAACTTTATCGTTCATCTTTTGTTTTCACTTTCAAATAACTGGATATTATTTAACTGGAGAGTTTAAAGTGTGTGCAAACACTCATGTTTTAAAGGAATATCGTTTTTCTTCCATTATTCCATTAACTGCAATTTACAAATAAAACAAATGTTACTTTAAGGGAAGTGATTCTACTTTTTATGGTGTTACTGAAGTGTTCACTCCTTAAACCGGTGCCAGATGCCATTTCGTTATGTTGGAACTGCCATAGAGGGAATTAAGTGGCCTGGTAACGCAACCAGCAGGAGCGATTGTGAAAGTGTTCACCAGCCCTTACTTGAAGTGATCTCGCCTGAATCTAAATGAACACTGAAGTTTCACTATATTTACCTGTTACTCTGCTCCAACTGAGGGCATGGGTTACAGCTTTCTTGAAGAACAATGGTGATCTGTGGCAGCTGGAATGTGAGACGATCAATCACGGCAGGGCAGGAGTATCTGTCGAAAGTCTCTTAAGTAACTGTATATGCCTTCGGGGGTGCCATGTGTACTTCCTTTGTAATAAATTGGCTTTTCCCTGATGACTAAAAGCAGCTCACTGGGAAGGGCACTTCACTTTCTTTTCATCCAACTGTTAGGTTTGACTTTTGGACTGTATGATTATGTGAACTCCAGCCATCCAGTGTACAACTATCAAAAACTGTTTTCATGTCATTGGGAATTAGCACGCGTTTGGGTTTAGTGTTGTTGAAAATCAAGTGTGTGTTGGGGATTTAAATTAAGTTTGTGGTTAGTGTGTCACTGAGCTCCTCTGGTGTCTGTGTGCTATACTGTATATGAGTAGTGGTATTTTCTAAAGTTAAATCTGGTTCATAATTGTCATTTGACTCAGACTTGATCCTATTGTAGCTATAATTGCAGTCTGAGGAGTTCACCTTGACAGCTTTCTGGCAGCCAACTTCAAAGTGGGGTGGTTATCAACATAAATATACAATGCTTAATTATTTCCTTCCTTGTAGACAGTCAGCTGAGGAATCATCTTGTTCTCCTAGGCTGCCTTTTAAGTCTGAAGAGCTTGGTAATTGTCACCGGTATTCCACTAGAACCTGCGATTAAAAGTAGATGACAAGTATCACTGCAGGAAGGGAAAGACAGCTCTCCGTTCAGTCACTTTGATGTGAACTTAATGGAACCTGCAGAACCTTTATCTCTGATCTGATGTGGGTTATTTACATTGGTATGTTGGTTGGAATAGGAACCATCATGGTGACCGCAGATGCCTTTTAACCAACCGACCAAACAGGTTTTAAACTTTAACGTCTGGTTGTCTGAGTCAAGTAAACATTTTCAGCCTGACCAGCAGCAGGAGTAAGAGAGACCGTCCATCAACAAAGTGCAGCAGGTTTGAAATAATTCACTGATGTTAGTTTTTAGTAATTTGATTAATTGTAACTTTGGGAATATGCAGCACTAAATTACAATATCACCAGACGTGATAAGGGACCGATGGTGGGACCTGCTTTATTACCTGATCTTGAGACGCTGTCTTGAAGAGGGGCCCTGGGTTAAAATCTAGTTTTAAGGTCTAAATTATTTCAGATGATCTTTTGCTTACAAGGTGCATATTAAATTAATTTGTGTTTAATCAAGTTACCACAAAACCTGGGGCCAGGTAGTTCTCCAGGAAGAATTAATGTTCACAATGCACAGAGAGGGGGAAGGAATGAGGGGTTAGTAGGGGCCCAGTGGCCCATTTTCAGCCCCATGTGATGGTGTAATTGAAATAATTTTCTTGGAAGAATTAACAAAGCTTAATATTATTATCTTCTAATTGTGAATCCCTCCCTGGTTTCTGTGCATAGGTGTTCCCCGGCTGATTACAGCAGATATGGTGAAAGAGGGCGCAGCAGTCATCGATGTGGGCATAAACCGCATCCAGGACCCGAAAACGGGCAAACTCCGACTCATCGGTGATGTGGACTTTGAGGGTAAATAATGCGAAAGTTGATTCGTTTTTCATCTTCTTTTGAGGTCTCTGCATTTTATATCTGCCTCCTCTGATTTTTTTGTACATCTTATTGTACCTGTACTGAAACTGGATACAAATAAAACATAAGTTCAGAAAAAAACAAAGTATTTTTACTTTACTAACACTAATATTAAAATTCAGCAATCCTGATAGGGATTTCATTCTACAAAATGGGTGTATTATGTCAAATCTTCTTATCATTTGTTTTACCTTTTTGTGCCTGTGAAAATATTCACTCTCACCACAGGAGTGCTGATTTGACTGACATACACTTCACAGATTTCTTAACACTGACAGATAAATAGCATTCCTGAGATCCAGGCTCCGTTCAGCTCTGGTTCTTGGAATACAAACATTGTGAACATGTGAATTGTTTGACTTGTTGTAGGAGTGAAGGAGAAGGCAGGTTTCATTACACCTGTTCCCGGAGGTGTGGGCCCCATGACAGTCGCCATGCTGATGAAGAACACTGTGACTGCTGCCCGAAACGCACTGATGCATTAAACAAACACATTATAAAGCCATTCATTTTGTTGAATGATATACACTACAAACACACACATACATCAATTCAAATACGCACACACTTTTATTTAAAAATCCATGAGCTCAAGACTCCATACCTGCTGGGAAACTTACTTGATATGTACTTTGTTTATATTTTGAATTTGTTCATTTATTTATTTAAGTTATTTATTTCAGAGTTCACTTTTTAAGAATTTAGATTAATATTTTTTCTACTGAAGTCGTTTTGGTTCATTTTTGAACATCCAGATTCGCTGGAAAATGAATATTAAATAAAAAAAAAACAATGCTGTGCCAACACTACAGTGTCTTTTTCTGATTTACAGATGCCTCTTTTGGCATTTTGCCTTTATTGTACAGTCGATAATGTAGAGAGAGGGGCATGGCATGCAACAAAGGTCCTTGGCTGGAATCAAACAGTGGACATTGTGGTTATGTGGTATGTGCCTTAACCATTAGGCTGCTGGGGCACCTCTTACCGAGTCCTGGTATCAAAGAAGACATTCAGTCCACTCCTTCAATGTGTCTGACACAGGAAACTTAGAAGAAGAAAAGTGCAGAAAGCAAAACATAAACTATGACAATTTTCCCTAAGGTTGTCTTGTTTTCTGACCAAAAACTTCAGCCATCATAATAATTAGAGATACTATGATCATAGAAACATTCTGTACATGATGACTTTCAATCAAGACAACGTTACCGTAATTTATAAAAGCTTCTCTTTAAAAAAAAAAAAAATCCTCTATTTTTTTAGCCACTCTACTGGTGTGGGTAATGTTAGCAATGTTGGTCGGCTGGTCCACTATTTTGGTCCAGACTGAAATAGCTCAACACCTATTAGCCAAGCTAGAAGCACCACAGCTGGAAGTTATATCCAAGAATTGCCCATTTCTTCTTCTGCGAGGAGTGTCATGCATCGCGCAGTTCTTCCTGTAAAAAGCCACATCGACAGTGAATGTTAAAATCAGCAAATTAAAACTGACTCAGATTATTATTTTTAAAAGAGTTTGTGGCGTCACTTTCTAGCAAGGCACTATGTAATCTATAAAGGGTTTAGAAGCTGTAATGAATGACTTTTAGTAATGGTTAATAAACACTTTAGTAATGTTTTATATATATTACATTATATTATTTTTGGGTTACCAGGGTGTGGAAAGTCCTCCAGCATGACACTTACTTTGTCCTTTTAGTTAGCTCCTTAATTCCTCAGAGACCCCTCCAATGGTCTGTTTGATGACTCTGTAGTAAGCGTTAATTAATGGCTAGAATGTCTGCCATGTGTTTAGCAAGTTAGCCTGCAGGTTAGTTATTAGTTTAGTGGATCTATTGTTTTGATCTATTGTAGGTTACTTACAAAATGGGAATTTGATTCATACTTACCTGATTTTGTATGATATTTTATCTCACACAGATTTGCTGTAATTCATCACATGTATCACTTGAAAAAATCATGAAAGGAGAAAGGAAATTCATTTTATGACTCAATCATATAGTTTGGCTAGCTGTTGATGTGTGTGCAACACTTAGAAGATAGCAAACATTTAGAGAGAACAGTACAGTAAAGATAGCTAAAAAGACAAAGCAAAGGTCAAGGATTTTCCACAACCTGGTAAACCAAAAGTTATTCTTCTTAATGGCTTATAACTGATCCATAAAGCATTAGTAAATGCATTATTAACCATTAATACAGCTAATAATTACAGCTCATAAACCTTTTATGAAGGGTGCATTAGAAAGTGGTGCTGAGATTGCAATAAAACAAGAGATTTCAAATTTAATAACTGGAGGGCAACTCCGAATTGTGTTGGCCATCGACCTACGGGAGAGACCTATTGGGAAACCTTTCTCGACACTGGAAATCCCAACTTTGCCATTCAGTAAAGAATGCTTCACTTCATCTTTACAGCGCCTGTCATACACAGTATGTTTTGCATGCATCCTCTCTTCAGCTGTCATACGTGAAGTTAGAGGCAGCCACAAAAATATCTAGTCAAAACTCGTCCTTCTGTGATTACCCTTCTGAAGAACATGAGGCTTTTACAACACCTGTAATCCTCAATGAGGCAAATTCTTAAAACTGGAAAGGAGTCCTTTGAGTGAAACTATCAATCTGCCAGAGGACTGCGTGGGTACAGTGACTTCTGAAGAAGAAACCGCATTTAAATAGCTTCTGGGTAATCACATGCCCCTGCCACCATCATCAACCTTTTAGCTTTGCCTCTGCATGAGTCAACACAAGTAAAGGAAATGATGCAAATACATTTTTGGACAGAAGTGCGTCTCGTTTTTCAAAACGCCTCGGTTCATTGATTGGCATTTTCAGTGGTTGGGAGCTCAGTATATAAGCTCAGCAAAAACCTGCATAGGCAGAAGGAGTTGAGCTGAGAACACCCGACATCACACCGACAGAAGACAAGATGTTTATTCAAAGACAGACATACCTGGAGAAGGGTGAGTTTCTAGTTTACTCTGTGGTGTCAAATTGGAAATTAGTAAAATGAGGGGAGAAACCAGTTTTTGTAGTTTGTTTAAATTAGTTAGTCCTTGAATATAGCAAGAATGATGTTATACCAAGTTGCAAAATTAACCCTTTTCACAGTCAACTCTAATCATCTAAATTCATATTTTCTGTTATTTCCCTTCATGTTTTCCAGCCCTCCTCTTGGCACTGACAGCGCTGCTTCTCCTGACTACAGCAGGACAATCTGCAATGCTGACTGACAACCTCCAGACCACAGCAGCTCCAGCTCTGTCAAACTCATCTCTGACCACACAGCTCAACAACAGTAAGTGTGAGAGAGATTTGTGCCAGCTATTGACCTGCAGTGGAAATGTGTTGTTGTTTTTTTTACAGAGACCTAAAGTCCCAAAAATGATATAATGTAATGTGTATCTCGTGTACACAAATTATTAACTTGTGTGCACAAGATTTAAGATTCATCTTGTGCAAATGAACGAGATAACTATTGAAAAATGTGATTTTTCAAAAATGTAAATCAAAAGCAGCTGACAAATAAAAAATGTAATCATCACTCAGTCACAAATATATACTTTCATTTTTATTAAACTAATCAATGAGTTGATATGTTTGTTCATTCGGTTTGAATTGTTGTTTTTCGGTTGTTTTATCATGTATCCATCATTTTTGCACTTTACAAATTTTAACTTAACTGCTTCATGAATTGGTTATCACTTCCTTTATTATTTTATTAGTCATTTGATTAATTAGTGGCACAAATGGGCCCCCATACTTTTGGGTTAAAGTTTGATATCTGATTACGATGCTACTCTCTCTCTCTGTCTGCAGGCAGTATGGAGGAACCTCATGTTCTGCGCTCATACAGACCATGTGGAAGCGAACATGCAAACTTCTGTAAAAACGGTGGAGAGTGCATGTACCCCCAAGACAATGACCAACCTTCTTGCATGTAAGAAGTGTTATCACACACACACATACACACGCACACACACACATATATGTTAAAGCCTAGCCTATAGGTTCCCTGTGCATCCTGAATATGTTGTAGTTATGATCGGTAAAAACACTGCTTCATATCTACATGCACATGTTGGTTCGTGTTCACCTTTGGAATGCACTCACATATTTCTCTGTCTGGTCCGCAGCTGCACGTCCTCATACAGAGGGCCTCGCTGCATGATCTTCAGTGATCACACTCGCACTCTGCCCGAGTTAGAGGAACTGATTGGCATCACTTTTGGAGTACTCATGCTCTTCGTCCTGGGCATCATAATTTTCTGCTTCGCCTATAAGAAGTGAGTATCTACAGGCTTTCTGCATTCAGTGTTGCATGAAGGATTGGGGGCATGTAGGAGCGTGGCGAAATTATAGAATTAAAGCCTCAAAAAGTTTGAGATAAAAGTTTCTAAGAACTTTTAGGGAAATTCTGAAATTAATAACATAGATGAACAATTTTGACATTTGGCAAGCGTGTCCCCCAGCCCTTATTCAAACATTTAGTTTGATATAGATCGTAGATGTTAAGATTTACTTTAAAAAATCTTCTTTACTCTGGACATGTTCTACTTGTCTCTCCCTCCCTCCCATGAGCGAGTCAGTCAGTTTTCAAGACATCACTCATCAAGTCATGGCGTATTTTTCTGGGATTTCTTCATACCATCAAACAAAATTATGAATTTTCAGTGTTTCCTTTTTTTTCAGTCTTGTGGTTTACAGTTGTTAAAGTTTACCCTTTGATTAAATTATAAAAAATACTTTAAGAAATTTGTAGCATTGGTGTATTTGCCGTTAGTTACAAGTTTACATTTATGGCATTTTACTGTGTGTGAAAAACAATGGTTTGTTTAAAATGTCTTGACTGTTTACCAAGAATAAGAGAATGAGTTCTAATTCAGATTTCTCCCCCCCCAGGTGTATAAAATCAGCACCGCTAATAAAATCTGCACCGTCTGAGTCGTCAGTGTGAGCCCCAGCAACTCACTCTTCATCATCGTCTTCATCATTGTCTCCTCCATTTTCAGTATTATCTCTCATTGGAAAAAACCCCCATAAACTATAACATTTGATCATAATGTATAATTGGCAGCATCGACAATGATTTACAAAGCAACCAAGAGACTAGAGGAAGAAGATTAAACTGTGTCAGACCTGGTGGGGCCTTTAATGTTAAACAGGGTCAGATATCTATCACTTCATTGTCCTTTAAAGAATGAGGGAAACCAAATATGACTATTTATTGTAACATAGGGATTAACTTATTTAAAGTGTTCAGTTTATTTAAAATTTTGTAATAAATGTACAAAAAACAATATTCATGTGTTGCTTGAATTTCTGTGGGTGAAAGGAACACACACAAATACAAACATGTACATTTACTCAATACTGTACTTTCAAGAACTTGTACTTCACTTTATATACTTCTACTCCACTACATTTCATACTGAAATATTGTACTTTTTAATTGCACTACATTTATTTTTCAGCTATTTTTCCAACAAAACATATGTGCTTGCAAAATAAAAGTAATTCATTGTCACAGGTTACTGCAAACTACCAAACAGCAGCCTATAAAGTTGTTAAAATTAGCTCCGCTTTGACCAGCTACAACAGTAAAATGCTTCCTACATGTATTTTTTATCAGTAATATTAAGTAATATTAACACTTTAATATAATATAGAATAATTCAACATTGACAGGAGCCATTCTGCTACTTCTTTTACATTTGATAGCCTACTTTAAGTATATGTTTGCTGACAATACTTACTCTTACTTGTGAAAGAGTATTTTTACATAAAGGATCTGGCCTACTGCAGCCTACTGTCTATCTGTTATAGCTACAAAATATGAGTAAAGGCCAGACTTCATCATCTGACCTTCAAGAAGTCCATCAGTAATAAAAGGATGGAAGTGATGGAAGCAGCTCCTCCTTGTCTTTTGGGAAACCGGTGGCTGCAGGGTCTGTCTTTTTGTTTGGACCTTTGAAGTGTGAAATTACCTAAATTACAGGAGTCTGTCACCACACCCAGACCGCAGGTTTGAGTCCATTGGTTTCCCGTTAGCGTCTGCCAGGAGAGGCATCGCCTGCCCGCTTACCTAACAGTTATTTTGAAAAGTCGGTAGCGTCTCCGGTCCCACACTGGCTCATACCTGCGCGCCTGACTGCGACCTGTCGGCTCTGAAATGGGGAAGAGCAAACCTTCAGCGCTCCTCTCACTCATCGGTAAGCTGGAGTTTCTTTACGTTTGATATAAAGAAATCACACGATTCACACATTTGTTTGACACTGTTGCGATTTGACGTGTCGATTAGGGATGACAGGGTTCAGTGTGAGTTATCTTTGTAGAGCAAAAGCCTGAAATGTGCTTTAAAGCGAAACGTAGCAAAGACAACGAATGGGAAAAGGCACTGAAGCCACTGATAGTGAACTAAAAAGAAGGCAAATTAAGTAGCCTAGTTTTTTTTTTGCAGTGGTAGTGGTTAGGGAAAAATAAGACGTTGAAAATACTCTATTAACGCATTAAAACCAGTGGTGGAAAGTCCATTTACTCGAGCAGGCCTGCTATAGGCCTACAATTTTTAAATAGCCTGCTTGAGCATTTACATTTTATGCTAGGGTACTTAATACTTCTACTCCACTGCATTTCAGATGGAAATATCCTACTTTGTAACCCCACTACATAGAAACTACATACAAGTATTAAGAAAAGTGTACAGTACTTGAGTAAATGTGCTTAGTTACTTTCCACCTCTGGTTTTAAGACATTGTTAGGCTACCTTGCTAGAGTATTTTCATTTTGTGCAACCTCATATTTTTACTTAACCACATTTTAGAGGGAAGTGATGTAGGTGTGTTTTGCTCCACTATATTTACATATTTATTTACATATATCTATACAGCTGTAGTTACTCGTTTCAATGCAGCTTGAAATTTCACTTTTAAAACGTGATGAACTAAAATAAAATGCCAGAAGTGGGGAAAGTACATTTTCTTAAGTTCAATTTACTACTTTCCTTGAGTATTTCCATCATGCTATTTTATAGTTACTACCTACAAAATGTACAATCAGCTGATATATTAAAATACCCAACAGTGTATAAGTAGTTAAAATTACCTCAACCAGTTATATTAAAATGCTAAACAATAATAATGCTAATAAATAATAACCAACTAATGTAATATAACACTTTAACAGGGTCCCTCCTGCTGTGTAATGAGTACTTCTACTTTTGATACATTTCTCTACTGCTGCTTATGTGAAATTATGGATGCAGGACCTTTTCTTGCATTGGAGTATTTTTACGTTGAATAAAATATCTCACTACTTCTTCCACCACTGTAAAATGCAGCTAATGTCAGACGAACATATCTCCAAAGTGTCATAAACCCATACATCAAATCCTTTATGAGGACTGAAAGCATGAACATAGACAAAGGTATTGCAGCAGTATTTACAGACTCATTTGGATCAGCTGCAAATTAAAACCCCATCAATTGAACCAATATTTAAAATGAGTAGTTTTACTGTTGAACCTTAGGTACATTTTACATGGGATTTTACTTAGTAAAGGATCTGCTTTCCTCTTCCACCACTTGTCAAGTTAGTCAAATGATCAGTTGTCACCAAATATGAGGCCTGTTTCTTCAGTTACAAGTCATTTCAGGAATTGACCTGAGTGGACGTTTTGGAATCAGATGAAGGATTTGGCCACATACCTGTGTTAATGTGCTGACGCACATGCCGAGCTCAGAGCCTGAGGGATGCTGGTGTTGGCAAAAAAAAAACATGAATGGAAGATTTATTATTTGAAAGCACATGCGGTCTGATTATCTGTCATCTGCTTGTTGTTCAGCTTCATTCTTATCATTAAAAAGTCATATAACAAACTTTAGAAGGAAACAATGTATTCTAGCTTGTAGAAACTGATGAGTACCCAGTAGTGGAGGAAGTACTCAGATCATTTACTTAAGTAAATGTACCAATACAACAATGTAAAAATACAGCATTACAAGTAAAAGTCTTTTTTTAAAATCCTACTTAAGTAAGAGAAATATTATCAGCAAAATGTACTCAGAGTATCAAAAGTAAAAGTACTCGTTCTGCAGAAAAATGGCCCCTGTGTCTGATATTATATATGACATTATTAGATTGTTATGACTGATGCAACAATGTGTAAGCTAGTTTTAAATACTTTATATACAGTTTGGTAGTTTAGTCCAGCGATTCCTGAGATGATTTACAGGATAAAGGGAGAGAAAAGAAGAACGCTTTGGACTTTTCTCTAATATTTACTTTTTTTTTGTGTGTGAAATATTGAATAATTTGACTCACAGGGCATCAAGCAGATATATAAAAGGAACCACTGAGAAGTTTAGAGGCGTATATCAGCTGCTAACAAAGACATCTGAAACGTGACAAGGGCCCCAACTAGACACGACTTATTCATAAGGTCTCACAAGCCAAAAATGTTGTGAACCACTTAATAATAATCAGCAAAGTAACCAGTAACTGCAGCGGTAAAGTAAATGTAGCAGAGTACAAGTACCTTTTTTTGCCATCTCCATTTTTCACAACTCATAGCAATCCAAAAATAACTCCTATAATAAACCGCTTCAGAGTTTTGTTGTAATTCCATGCAACTGCTGCTGTTATTCCTCTCCTTGTTTATTTTGACTGTGCAGACGCACATGAGTTTTTATATTAACCAGTTATCCATCATGATAGGAGTTTGCCACTGATAACCTTCTCCCTCCTTTTGCTGCTCTCGATCATGTGCGTCATATAAAGAGAAAAGCTTGTTGTGGCCCTGCTCACCTTTACCCTAGATTAAACATTTGTGTTAACCAGCTGAGTGTTGCATGTTCAACTTTTCACAAAATCGAAGAGTCAAATTTTCTTGTGATTTTGCAAACTGTTGGAAAAACACAGGTGTAAGTCTCGTCCAACTTAATGTGATAAGGTAAGATGGGTATCGGGATCATATTGCCGCTTGATGCCAGATCAGAGTAAGTCAGTGACTAATGATATATTATATTTTATATTAATAATTATATAATGATATAATTGGACTGATTGAACAGTGATTATTTAGTAATACAGAAAAGTGTACTTTGTACTTTACACACCAGTCAGCCATGTCAGAAACACCCAACAACCAGCCTGAGTGCTCTCACAGAAAACACAGAGGAAAATATCTCTGCAGCCATAACAACTGACAGGAACAGAAACCCAGAGAAGGTACAATTGGCAGGCTTTTATAGCGAGTATAACCAGATTCATAACCAGTCATAACCAGACACATCTTGCATCCAGATTCATGTGTTTTTCTGTCCTACCTGCAGGAATGTGGGCGTCTGCAAATGCTGCGCATGATAAAGTTGTGCAGGCTGGTACAGGCATGTGGGCTAGGCAACACGAGCCACACCATCACCTACTTGGCATAGTTAACACAAAAAACTGGCATTGAATCAGATGTTTCTTGCCAAAAAAGGTGTTTTTCCTCATATTTATGACTTTGGAATTTTTCCTTAATGCTAGCGTGGCGTCTTATCTAAACACACTCAATAAACACAAATCCCTTTGGGGGGGTTGTGGACTAAACGAGCAGGATAACAACCCCGCTGCTCACCTACGATATCATGTTACAAATGCAAATTCAAAGCACATGTCATTTTTTTAAAACATGTTGATGTTCATTGTAAATCTGTAAAATTTATTTATCTTGTCTAATTGAGGTTTAAGTCATCTGTAATGACAAATGAAATGAGGTCAAAGTGTTCATATGGGAAAACACCTTTAAGTTGTGGATTTAGGGATTTGCCTTGTCTTAAATATAAACAGTCACATGTGATGTCAGACATCAAATGTGAATAAAAACATTAAACGGTATGTTAACCAACATCTAAAAAGCGAGTAAGTGATCCTTTTTTTTAATGATAGTGTTCAACCATAAGATCGGGAAACCTGAAAAGGTCCCTAAAAATAGTTTTAGGGACCTTTTCAGGACCCTAAAACTATTCATATTTTCAAAGTTATTATAGATATATTAAACCTGTGACAAGTGGTCTCCTGTTTGTTTTAAGGGGACTCAAGCCAAAATGGTTTGTGGGATAGTTCAAGTCCAGTAATAAGTTTGGATGGCCCTCTACAGGAACAACCTACACAGGCCTGATAAAACTCAACGTCTGTACAAATCTGACCTACTGACCTTATATCCAGTGTTATTAATGAGACAAAAATTCTCTGTTCAACAGGTGTGATGCTGCTCTGGCCGTATGTGCTCACCAAGAGTGTCTCATCCAGACTGCAAACTGCAGATAGCGCCTCTCTATCTGCAGGTAATCACCCGGACAACTGATAACGAATCACTTTATTTGTCAAGTATTATAAATGTGCAGGGATTTGTCTTCGAAATATTAGTACAAACACACAAGTAGTATTGTAATGCATTTGAACAACTGGAAGTAATCTCATAAGGGATATTATAGTCTTTATAAGTGTAGATAATACCATTTTCCTTTAGTATGTTGGTGCAGTACGGCATGAAGCTGTAGAAAGCTGAAGAAAGAAGTGTGTGTTGTAATGGTGATGAACTCTGCAGTAGTCGAACATAATTAATGAGGCATTTAAGGAGCACGATTAGTTGACTCTTCTATTAGTTGATCGACAGAGAATGAAGCAACTCTTTTGATAACTGATGAATTGTTTGAGTCTCTTTTCAAGTTACAACACCAATCTTTTGCTGGTACCACCTTCTTCAGTGTGAGGATTTGCTGCATTTCTCTGTTTTAAATCATTACAATCTGAATATCTTTGGGTTTTTGGACAAGACACCTGAAGATGTCAACATGGGCTCTGTGATTTTCACAATTTGTTGGCTTTTTATAGACAAAACGATTGAGAGTAATCGGTAGTTGCAGCCCTAAAGTGCTGACTTCCAGCTTTAATTTGAAGGTGTGAAAAACGGACCATGAATAAAAAGTATAGATGTGATCATCCTCAGACATCCTTAAAGCTGAAATTTAAGCTCACCCAATATTTTTCATTTCACATCCAATGTTCTGAATTACAAACCCAAAACAATGACAAATATATTGAATCTGAGGCAGTAAAATGTGTAAAATTCAATGTGACGTGCTTTTTTAAAAACTTTACTTATACAGCACCTTTCAAAACAAAGCTACACAGTTTACAATGGGGAAAAAAGATAAAACACTAAATAAAACCAGGCAAATAGAGGTACAGAAAATGCAATCCAATAAAATACATCACAATAAGATAAGACATAAGAGTTAATTAAACAAATTAGGACTACAACTAACAGTTATTTTCATTATCGATTAATCTGCCAGCTACTTTTTGGTCTAAAAAACAATCAGAAAACTGTGAAAAATGTCCGTAACAGTATCCTAGGGCACATGGTGACGTTATCACATGTCTTGCTTTGTCCGACCAACAGTCCAAAACCCAAAAATATTTAATTAACTATAATGCAAGACTTAGAAAAGCAGCACATTGTTACATTTGAGAACCTGGAACCATTAAATGTTTGGGAGTTTAAACCTAAATTGATTGTTTATTCAAATAGCAACGTATCAAAAATCCTAATTATTGCAACAACTCAGTTGAAGTAATAAACAACTGTCACAGCAGTGCTACTCAGATTTGAGGCTTAGTTAACAAGATATTTGAGGGTCTCTAAGCACGGGTCTGTATGTCGAACACATGTTTGTTCATCCAAGAGGGCCAACAGAGTGCCACTCAGTGAAAATGATACTGAGTTTCCTCTGAAAAGGTTTCCAGCAGCTGACTTGTTGGTGGCGTTTCAGGTCAAGTAGAAGAGCACCCTCATGTGGTGAAGTGGTCGACACAGAACTGCGACAGCACGTTTGACCAGTTCTGCCTGAACAATGGCCAGTGCATGCTGCTGGTGGACATCAACGAACACCACTGCAAGTACGATCCTGTGTGCGTGTGTGTGTGTGTGTGTCTGCTGCTTTTAATCATCATGTGTGATCACGTATGACTTGTCTCTTTGTGCTGCAGGTGTGAGAGGGGCTTCTATGGCCCCAGGTGTAGCAACCCGGAGCTCGTCGTTCAGCCAATGGGAGAAGAGCAGATAATTGTCACTATTTTCTGTGTGAGTCTGCTGATTATAGGTCTGGCCGGAGCTCTGTACTTCTGCTGCAAATGGTAAGTCTATATTAGTCTGTGAATTAATGTGTGTGTGTGTGTTTGCAATAGTAATGACTTTTGATGTGACTTGAAGGTTAATTTCCACTGTTATTGTTAACGTTGATAATGATGTGGCTTGCTGTTATCAAAACCTTTATTTTAGGGATGTAGCTGGGAATTCTGGGACACCTGACCATATTCTCCAAACTCTTTTTTTGCCACAAACTCTTTTGCCACCTTTGACTCCTTCTGCTGTGTCTTTTCAATGTCCTTGGATGGCAGAAAATGATCACAAAGTAGTACTAGTAGAAAGAAGTTTTTACATGCTGTAGTTTCCCAGTTTCTATCGGAGTACTCCAGCTAGCATCTCCAGGTTTCTGAAAACAGGATATGGTGTTACAAAACAGGGATACGCCATTACCCCAATCATAACCAGTGGTGGAAAGTAACTAAGTACATTTACTCAAGTACTGTACTTAAAGTGGCTATAATCAATATTATAACCTACAGAGAATTATCGCCTGAATTATCACCTCTGCTTTACAGAGCTTTATAGTGAGTTTCAGGTCATTGTTTAGCTGTCCAGCCACAATTTAACTGTTTTGGTTCCCTCTCACCGCTCTCATAGTGTTGTTTTCAGCTGCAGCAGGAAGCTCTAAACCACTGCACACTACCTAACAGACACAGTTAGCGACTAGCTGGTGAACATAGTGGAGCATTTAGCAGCTAAAAAGAGCCTGATATTTTCCTCAGGAGTTGGTAGAGACCAAAAACAGAGCTAAAAGAGAGAGTGAATATTGGACTTACATTCATCAGGTGGCCAAAAACATGACTCCAAATGAATGATAATGTTGCTCCGTAACAGCTGGATGTGTAAATAAGCAACTGTTTGCTAAAAAGTTCGCTGTATCAACTTAAAAGGAGATGATATGTCAGTGTTGTGTTTACAGCTTGTTTATGCTTTATACTTACTTTTACTCCAATACACTTCGGGGGGAAATAAAGTACTTTTTACTGCACTACATTTAATTGATTGCTACTGATAGCTAACTATAGCACACACTGTAAAAATATTCATCTTACAGAGTAATTCTTGTCTATTATTCAGTCCTAAAAGGCTTATTTTCTTAAAACAAGTGAAAAGATTTGCCATCGCAGTGAGATAAATTCAACCTGTTGTAAGAGGAGTCCCCTGGTTTTATGAATATTATACCATAAGGTGACATTTTTCTTAATTTAAAAGCAGTGATCCCAAAGTCTGTCTCCATTCAAGATTCTCACGCTCATTTCTAAAAAGTTCTGGAAACAGGCTGATTTCTGACGGAAACAGGTTGATCTAACTAGACTGGTAGATTTATTCACTTATTTTAAGAAAAATAGACTTTTAGGACTCCATACATGACTTATTAAGATGTGGATTTTCCATCATATCAGATCAGATTATATATAAAGTTGTTAAAACTGACACCACCTTGAGCAGCTAACATTCAAATGCTGCTTACATTAATGAACAGGTAATAATAATCCACTGGCCTTTTCCAAATGTGGGCCGCTAGTTTTGCTGCTGATTTTTGACAAATTGTCCTTTTTTCAAGGGCTATGAAAAATAGCTTGTCCTTGTTAAATGAAAAAGGCCTTCCTGTTGTTGCCTTTTATCATAAACCAAATATAGGTTTGAAAATGAAAATGTTTCTACATGCATTTACACTGAAACTCTTTTCTTTTTTTGCTGATGCATTTTGTTCTTGGTTGCATGCAAATTCAGCTAAATAAAGTGACATCACAGATTTTGAGGGTGACTCAGACACCGACTTTCATCATGTAAAACCTGCAGGTGTAACTTGTATTTATTCAAGCCCCTCGTGACGTAAAGTCTGCCCCAACATCCTGTTTCATGCAGACACATGTCAAACCACAGACAATGATTATGATCTCAAACCCGTTTCTTTGGCCATCCTGCAGTTTTCAGGCCATCCCGAGGATTGTTTTTTAAAGGATGGTTGAAAACAAAGTTAATGATTTGGTTAGTGCCTGTTTAAATAGAATAAATGATGTTCTGTGTTACTTTAACAGGTATAAGAAAAACAGATTCCGACGTCAGCAGAAGCGGCAGGGTTACAAAGGAGTCCAGATTGCTTAGAGTGTCACACACACCCACTGCATGTGCCACTGGAGAAAGGCAAACCAGGATTTTCCCAGTCTTCTCAATGAAAATCTCAGCATGACGTTTACCTGACGAGCTTATACTCAGTGGCTGGTTTACTGGATTGTTCCTATTCGCAGTACTGTACGTCACATGGCTTTGGATCATTTTATCAAGCAGGCAGATCGGCACAAAGAGATTAAAATGAAGCAGCTTTGTGTGCAGTGCGATTGTTGTTTTCAGCTGCGCTGGTTCTAGTGTTTCAGCACCTGCTACCCTCATGTTTGAAAAGATGAATGGTGAGACACACAAAAACAGTTTCTGTGGGTGACACCACCCACAATGATGATGGGTCATGGAAAATTCATAGAACAATGTGAAAGTCTAAACAAATATAAAGGGTAAGAGTGCACCAACGCGACTGTCGAACTTTTCTGACCGCTTGTAGTTATCCATGCTTCACAGGCAACAAGCCAGAGCTCAGCACCAGATTTTACTGAATTTGGCTGACAGCAACGGCCATTAAGCAATTGTGCTGTAGTATCTTCACGTTAGGCTCTCTTTGTTGCGAGTTAATGTGAGATTGATTTCAAGATTTCTTGCTTGAATTTATTGTTGTTGTTTTTTTACCCTTTGTAGCTATGATGAATATTAAACAATAGCCATTATTGTCATTATTACTGCCATTAAACTGGCCACTGAGTGTAACAGTTCTGTGTTTTATTATTTGAAAGTTTTCTCATTTTGATAATTTATTATAAAGTATTAATGTATACACTGGAATCTTGTCTGTTTTGGAAGCTCTGTTACTGCTACATAAATTAATACAACTTGAATTTTTTTTTTTTACTCCTGTATGAATTTCTTTTTCTGTTTCATTGACTTTGGTCTTGTTTCATACAACAGTGCGGTCTGAAGGCTACAGTTGAGAGTCTTCACATTCCTCTCAAGTCTTTTTTACAGGTTTCACATTTTTCTTCCATGTGATCAATAGTTCTCTTGAAAGAAAAGATCGCTCTTTACCAACACATGAAAAAACCACTCACAGATGATCACCAAATGCTGCACAATGACACCACTTTTTTAAAGATTTTTTACATGACATGACATTTTTGCAATGGCAGTATGAATCTCACTGTACATGTATGTGCCAGAAAAACATGTTTAATAAAATATAAATTAAAACAAATACATTTCAAATGTGCAGCTTTATTTAAATACTGACTTTCAACTCTGTAAATCTTTTCTGGACTTAGGACTGGATTTAGGACACAAGTGTACATGTTCACATGTGTTTTGCCACAATAATACTTTCAAAATTAAAGTCTACTAAGTAACATTACAGTAAGTGAAAGTGAATCATCTGATAAGTAAGATAAGTTTCCAAGTGTAGGTTACTTTGGGACAGTATGTATTGTCTTAAACTGTAGCTCCTTTATTTATAAACTCAAGGTGTAGCTTCATATGTCCTAAAGACCTTTTTCATTACGGCAGGTGTAATTACTTAAATTAACAACAGCTGCATTTGAGTCACAGTTCCAGGTCCCTGGTAAAATGCGTGCAGTAAAAAAGATGTATAAAAATGTCCAAACACGTAGGCCTACCACTGGCTAAAAACACAGGAAGGAAACCTTTTATCAGCAGTACATCTGATTCACTAAATAACCTTTTCGAATAAAACTCATATGATGGTAGCAGTGGGAAAGTGTACCACCTATCATACCTCAACCTAAGTGCATCCTAACTAAATGTTATAGTAATATAACAATCTTATGTAATATTATAACAGAAAACAGAAAATCAGGGGTATTCCCTTCAAAGTTAGTGCATCTGGTAACAATCGTTAACTCCTGTTGTTTGCCACCAGATGTATTGTTAAAAGCAGCTTTAGAGGACTTGTAAGCAAACCATTTTATAATGGCACTAAGTTATTACTGTTGCACTATCCACATTTCGTGCAAACACATACACATTCTTGTACACACTCAAAATTGTCATCATCTACATACTTTTGATGTGATGTCAGGATGGAAGAATCTGTGAAAATGATGACTCTACGATGTGTATTTACCAGACAGCAGAGTCACCTTTACTGACCCTTGGATACAAATACACTACAAGTATCACTATTTTATGGTTGTACTTTTATTAATGTTGTTGCACTTCTACTTTCACATGAGAGTGGTGCACAGAAAGTTCCTGCAAAACAAACACCATGGCCTGTGCCAGAATTGTTAATTTGTTTATTAAGATTTATGAAACCAGTTTTGCTTCTGATGCATGAACAGCAAGGACTACAAACAATTTCTAAGGACTTTGTAATGCTGCTACTATAATTAAAAAATGACAAAAATTGAAATTTAAAATTGCAAGGTCACGCTACACTTACATAATGCAAATAAATAGATATGTTTGTAATATGGCAGTCATCGTCTTACCTACTGTGTCCAGTGTCAAGTTAATCTGTAGCACCATTTTACTCTCTGCACCCTCATTAGTGCTTAAACAAGGTTAATTAGCTATTTTTAACGCCGTCTTTATATGTTCTGTTTGCTAACGAACAGCCATGACCACACATAATCATTAACTCACCTGCAGGCGCTGCTCTGTTTAAGACATACTTAAAAACACATAAGCATGCACGTACACACACACACCCACAAACACCCCCTCTCAGTGGCGTCCATTTTGTTCTAAATATAAAACCTGTGGATAAACATATCCAAAATAGGAAATGCTGCTCTAATCTCCATACTGTGCTCATTCTATGTAACTGTTATTACCTAATTATTGCATAAGGAATAGTAGGTTGCTCATGCAGTGAGTAATGTGGTTTGTGGAAGGTCTTTTAAGCCACATCCTTGCGTGTCCTTTAACAAAACAAAAACTTCCACATGTACCACGTACACATTTGTTTTGCAGCTCAAGGCTGATTCATGTTATATTTTCACTGTTATTTTTGTTAGCCATGCTAGCAGCACAGCTCTGCGGATGGTAATGTCAGTCTGTTGGTCCACCATTTGTTCCAGACTGAAATATCTCGACAGCTGTAGGATGGATTGTTATGAAATTTTGTACACACATTCATGATCCCTAGAGGATGAATCCTAATGATTTTGGTGATCCTGTGATTTTTCCTCTAGTGCTATCAGCAGGTCAAATTTTCCACTTACCCAGTGACATATCTTAATATCTACTACATGAATTGGCACATTTTGTACAGACATTCATGGTTCCCAGAGGAGGAATCCTACTGACTTTGATCCAGTGACTTTTCCTCCAGCATCATAATGAGGTTGACGTTTATGGTTGTGAGGGATAGCCTATGTCTCGACAACTGTTGGGTTGTTTGCCATGAAATTTGGTACAGACATTCGAGTTCCCCCTAGAATAAATTGTAATAACCTTGGTGATCCAGTTTCCTCTAGCACCATCATCATGTCAAAATCTCAATTTGTCCAATACTTTGGTTTGACAGTCCCATCACCCTCAGCTGTACTTTATGTTTAATTGCTGTTTAGCAAATGTTAGCATGCTTACACGCTAAACTAACATGGTGAACCTGCTAAACATCAGTATGTTAGCATGTTGATAATAGCATTTAGCTCAAAAAAAGAATGGGAGAGCCACACAGTCATAACAAGTCATACAAACTACCTTCTTCAGGATAAAATACAGCAGTCACCTGACTGACATTCACACCAACTGACACAGCTGCCACAAATCAGGGCAATCAACTTAAGAGGCCAAACACAACAGAAGTCCACATAATCAAGAAATCAACCAGTACAAACCAGAAAAATACAACAGCACTTATCTCAAAGCACCGCTGTGCCTAAGTACAGCCTTATTAACCAGCCTTATACGGTTGTTCTGTATTTGCAGGTGTGTATGCACACTTAAAGCTTTCATCAAGTCTTAGGTTGTGCTTCATGTGGGCAATAATCCCTTTTCCCTTGAGAAATGGTGGTTTAATTGTGACAGCTATTGAGCTTGTAACTGTTTTGTAAAAATGCATGATTCAGAGTTTTATCCAAATAGATACGGCTGCATTTGCGTGTCAGAAAGTCTTCATCCTTCATGCTGTTAGCTACGTACCAGTGTGTTTACAGTGGGCGGCTGTTATGAGGTGCTTCTCTCCAGGCTTGTGTCAGACTTTCCACACGTTCATATCACATATCCCCAATGCCATTACACATAATCCAAACAATTTAATTCCACAGCCGTTATAAACAAAATGTGTCAGGAGGCCGAGGAATAAGACGGAGAAGTTCCTAGCATTCCTACCAGGTTTCTATTGGATTCCACCGGAGCACGAACGATGGGACAGCCTCTGTCTACAGACACAACAACATAACCAACACACCCTTCCCTGCAGCATCCCCACCCAAGCCTTAAGGTGTCCTCATGGTTACAGTGTACTGAAATAGTAACACTGGGCATCATTTAATCAAACCACACACACAACAATTCAGACACAGAAAGACACCCTGTTGAACAATACAAAACATACATGGAATGTTAAAATAAGATAACAAGTTTGGTGAGTTTTAATCAGGGACTGAATAAAAATAAGGATCAATAGTGAACAATACATATTTAAGAGCGGAAGTTATTCTGCCTGCTGTTCACTGTTAAAAACAATTAAAAGATGATTTATCTTTAAAAAAAAACACAACTTATCTCTCAGCAAAAAAGCTCAATTCAGAGGTGAACTTGTTATCCCTTTGTTCATGATGTCACACTGTTTCTAGACCTACTTCTCACCATTTGTGCATATCTGTACATTATATAAATTATCAATCTTACAATCATAAAAACTTATTTTACGCCCATCTTTGCACCTTGAGTAAAGTGCAGCCGTGACTCCTGGTTTCAGTTTATTACCAACACAAGTGTATGTGTGTGTGTGCCATTTCAGCTCCTTAAGCTCATTAAACCCTCTCATAACACTTTGAAATAAATCCAAAAATAAAATATGTCTATTGAAATTTGCTTTTTTAAGTTTTGGAAAAGTTGACACTTTGGAAATACAAGGTTTTCACCTGGTAACAGTGTTGTGTGTTAGTATGTGTGTGTGTGTGTGTGTGTGTGTGTGTGTGTGTGTCTGTGTGTGTGTGTGTGTGTGTGTGCCACTCATGGATTGATGCTGTAATTATGGCCTTCATGACCATAGAGGGAGACGTGCGGAAGCAATAACAGTTAAAGAACCAGGGACGAATATTTCTGTGCGTGCTTTAATGGTGCCAAGAAACACACACAGCATACATCAAACTGTTCTGTGTCTCAATCTCATTATTATTCTTTCTCTTATTATCCCCCCCGACAGAAGCCTCGTCATGTGTGGGAACATAAGGTGCAAAATGCGTTGCCTGAGGCAGATTAATCATGAGACACACACACACACACACACACACACACACACACACACACACACACACACACATGCGCGCACAAGCTACACATACACACACACCCTTCTTTCTCCTTGGAGTTGAGAGGCAGGCGTTGGTCTATAAAAGCTACACCCAGCGGAGGTAAAGAGAGCAAAGCACAACCTCTATCAGCAGGGGACAAACACACACTCCGACACACACAGATTAGTGCAGGCCTGTCATACACACAACACTCTTGATATCTAGGATATGAACCCTCTCATCCTCACCTGTCTCCTGTGCTTCGGTAAGTCTGGACTTGTACTTTTATATTCTGTGTGTATGTGAGTGTGTGTGTGTGTGTGTGTGTGTGTGTGTGTGCAGAGAGTGTAAATCAATGCAATGGAAAGATGAGAAATGTAAAATGATATGAGGGCAGAGAAGGGGTCGAAGGAGGAAAGAAATGTCTCTGCAGGTGAGGACTTGTCAGGCAGGAGAAAGATATGCTGTGTGTTTTAGAGAACATAATGTGTGGGTGTGGGTGTGTGTGTGTGTGTGTGTGTGTGCACCTCTGGCTCTCAAAATCTATCAATAGACCAGATTATTACCAGATGAAGTCATGGTACAATAGCACCAGATGCTGCGAAAGTTCAACATGTTTCAAATACTTCATCCGTATGTCTTAATTATCGTTGTGCTTGTCTGGTGTGAACGATGCGTTCAGGTTCAGGTTCTGGATGTGGACTGGTTGTACTGGTTTCAGCGCTAATACATTGTGTGTCTAATTTGCAAGTTCAGATTGCTTTTGATATTTTAAGATGAAAGGATGAGTCAGGTGTAAATGAGCCAAGATTTCTGAATGCAATGTAGTTAATTGTAAAACTCTCTCTTCTTGGCAACAGGTTCTAGTCTTCGTTCTAGTGTAGACATAAAAAAACTGCATCATATGACGTAAACTTTGACCTAATTTCTATTTACTGCTTATCATTCTCATATCTCGATGTAGATTTAATGATCTCGCTCATTACTCTTTTTTTCTGTGTTCCCTGTTGGTTTTACAGTAATCTGCAGTGCTCTAGGTGCTCAGGGATCGGAGGCCACTTTCTCCAGCGAACTCGCCGAAGCGACTGGGGGTCCGGCCTCCGGGGAGGGCCTCCAGAGTTCACTGAGCGACGATGACGAGCTGGAAATAGACGAGGACCTTTCAGGAGGAGACAACGAAAACTTCAGCCTTCACGGTAGGACAGCCAAAACAAACTCTTTTCTCCTTGACCTTGATTTTGTTTTATTCCACTTCAAATGCTGGTTAATTTCTGTTGAAGCTCATATGTTCATACTGTTAATAGAATGACTAAATCTGTGATCAATGGTTTTTGAATGCAACAGCAAAGTGAAGAAACAAAATTGGCTCCTCAAATAGCTCCGTTTGTCATTTTCCAGAAAATATCCAGCTATGTTACCCTGTAAGGAATAGTTTTTGTTTAGATAGTACATGTAACACTCTCATCCAAACATTTTTATCAAGAAGTGGAGATGAAAAGACACCCTTCCCCCTAAATAGACTTTGAATAGTATAAATAGTCAATGACAGATTGAGTTTTCAAGATGGCTTTCTTGATCATATAATCATTTTCTTGACTTGACTGAATCTTGAATCACAGGTTTGTCTTACTGTGACAAAAGTAAAAACTGGTGACATCCAAGTAGGAATGTGGATGATGGTAATATCAAATAGCTCCTTACATGCAAGACCCTTGTCTCTATGCCTGACAAAATCATCTTGTAAAATGATCTCCTAAACCTTAGTTACAGTTTTACTTGTAATTTCTCCTGCTACAGAGTTACATCCCAGCAGAGATGAGAAGAAGAAAAAGAAAGGCAAAGGCAAGAAGAGGAACAGGCAAAAGAGCAAAAGCACGACTCCTTTAAACCCCGAGCACACATTCTTCACCAACGGATACACGTCGACCTTCAGCACCACAGAGGATCCCTGCAACTCCACCCACCTGGGCTACTGCATTCATGGCTACTGCAAATACATAGAGGGCCTGCCGGAGCCAGTGTGCATGTGAGTACAGCATCAGTTTACTTTGTGTGTTTGTATGTTTGCATGAGTGTGAATATGAGCTCTATGGTTAGCGCAAGGCAAGTAAGAAAATAGGACAGCATTAACAGATATCCCTCCTAAAACAGAATCATCAGAATAATACATATTAATACATATTATAATACATATTATTTTTTTCTGAACTTTCCGATGGGCAAGAATAGACTACATGCTTAAATTAATATTTCAATTTACCATTTAATATGAGAGCTACAGCTGCCTTTCCTCATTTTGACTAATGGGCAGATTCAATACATTTCATATGTGTGCTCCAAGTTTAAATCTCTTTCAAACATCCGAGATAACACTTTGGGTTCAATATCTCCTCACTGGCTGATCAATCTGTTCTGCTAACTCTTCACTCTGCAGATGTATGAAGGGTTACGACGGGGAGCGCTGTGGTATCCAAACTCTGGAGACAATTAAAAACCGCGAGCCGAGCTACAATACTGAGCTGGTGCAGACGGTCTTAGTAATCATTGCTGTGGTCCTGTCAGTCATCAGCTGCACCGCCATCCTGCTCATGACCTGTGCTCAGTGAGTATGCAAGTGGCATGCAACCATGTACACACACACACACACACACGCACACACACACACACACACACAGACACACGTTTTGATTTTAAAGCTGCACTAAAGGCTTTCAGAAGGAACATTAGTGTTTGTCGGTGGGAAGCCAGTGAGGGATCTTGTGGTAAAACTGGTAAAAATGATGATGCTGGTAGCAACTTCAAGTGTACCTCAAAGACAGTCTAAACAGAGATCATCATCTAACAGAAGTGGCAAATATAACTGAATACACCAATACATACTATTGTTAGTTAAATAATCAAGAGTGTAAAAAGTTGGTTAATCTTTTACTACCTCATTTAATTTTGCAAACCCCTTAGTTTTCCTAGTTTTGGGGGTCTCTGCACCCATGTAATCACCCGAGCAACATTTCCCATTTTCCTCAGCTCTTATCTGATCAAAATGCTCCAAACTTATCAGCCTAAATCACGAAGAATGGTGGCAACAGGAAAGACTTTCTAGATTTAACCTGTTTTTCAAAATGTTAAAAAATAATGTATATTATTGGTATTAGTGTGACCTGCTTCTTTCTTCTGCTTTGGTATCACTTTTCACAATAGTTGGAACTATAATAAGACAAGATCTGATGCCAGTGGTCTGGTACAAAAGCCCTCTTATTCTTCTTTATTCTTTAAAACTGTTATAGGGCAGATTATTAAAGCTTTAAGCGAACACGCATGAGGGCAACCATCCACACCCCGGCCAATCTTCACATAACACACATTAAATCCACATCCTGCCCAGAAACACTTCTTGGCATTCGAACACACTGACACATCAAAAAGCACATTAACACACCCAAACACACCCACACTATAGAGGTATTGCTCACCACCTTGACAAGATGGACTCAAGGACTCCTCCAGCTTTCATGTCTCATTCTTACTTTTATTGTAGACTTACTGTAGAAATCTGAAATTTCCCCATAAAATGTGTCATGCCAATGTGTATTACTCATGCTTTGTTTAAAACTACCATCTTTTACTTACTGTAATGGTGCAACAAGGCTTCTGCTGTAATCGCAGTTCCTTATCAATATGTAACCAAATCACAGCTATTGTTGCAATGTGGGACAAAGTCAATAGTCCAATAACCAGCTGCTGTGCAATTAAAGCTTTACAGCCACAATTAGACAAAGTACTGAAGTGGAGAGGTGGAGAGAAGTAGATTAGTAGGACTAATAGGACTACTTTGAGAGTGAAACTACCTCCAATTTCATTTCTAATCAAAACCTTCAGACAATAATAATGTTGTAACAGGGTTACAAATAATCAATGCACTTTATGGGCTGTAATCCATAGAGGATACTGCCAAAACACAACAAAAACATGCCTTGAATTTCATTTGTTTCGACAGGATCAAAGCCATGTAACTGACTCTGCACTCTTGCCTTTCAAAATAACTTTACTGCGATCATCTGATAATCACGAGTGCTATAGTTGGCTTTTATACTCACGTTGAATGTCTTTTGTAGTTATAGGTCACATAAAAACTTCCTGGCATCCTACCTGGGAACTGGGGCGGAGCAGGAGAAACTACAGAAACCCATCGGTGACGTGGTGTGAGAGCGTCAAGTTACGTTGAGGTAGGTGTCCCTGAGGTTTCGACCTACTTGTGTCCCAAACTTGAAAACTTCAACTGACAGCTTAAATTCTCCCCTGAACAGAGATTGTCCAATCATAGCAAAGCTTACTACCTACAGTAGTAAGAAAGTGTTACATCCAATGCCGGGGACATTTTATACTACATTATTTTGTAGGGTTACATGTTACGTTGTAAAAAAAAAAAGCCCTGTCCACAACCAGCACATGCACTGTGTTCCCTGCAGTGTGGGAGCCTGTCCTGGACACTATCAGAGTTTAGGCTAACGTTAGCAGCTCTGTCCTGCTCTATTGGATTTGGGGAAGTTTACACTCCAGCAACTCCAGCCAAAGTCATTAGTTGAGATAGCGTTAACGCGCATCAGTCCTCCCCCTAAAAGTCTTTCCTCTTGTAAAGTTAAAAGTGAAACATATACTGTTTGAAAATACAAACAATAAAGCATAAATCCAACCTCAGGTGCTTGTCCAGGTATGTAAGCTAAGCAGCTAAACAGGGCTACCGGTATGTTAAAGCGAAATAACAGTCTGATTTTTCCTCATCATATTTATAATTCTGGGTCCAACTACTGTAGCCGAAAAATCAACGTTCACCAGATAGAAACTAGGAGCCTGCTTTTGTCTACCTCCATCTAAAATTTTTTTTTTTTTTAAATTACTACGAATTTCTATAGCAACACTGCCCCTGTTGTAAGTGTAAACTGCCAATGTGCAGTTGTATAATGTAGCAACAGTAACTATGGTGGGTGGGGCTTAGAGAGCAGTCAATTGCTGGGACTCAAAATGAAAACTCAAGCCTTCACAAAGATGATTCGCCGTTAATGCCATTTCTGCAAGCAATATTATGATGCTGTAAGAAGGACAAGTAAGCAGGCGCCCCTGTATTTCCGGTGGCGCATATTTTGGTGATGTATTTCTTTCAAAAGTCTTGCTCAAGTCCTCAGTGGGCGGTGTCTGGCCTCTGCTCTCGTGAGCCTTAAGCCAAACAGGAAAGAGTGGGCTCAGAGAGTGACAGAAGAGTCCGTACGCCTGTTGTTGTTATTGAATACAGCGAGTTGCATCACTCAAAGAGGAATCCCCACTAGAAGAATTAGTCTGGATTAGCCCGGGGGTGGGTGGGGGGTGGGGGTGTCTCAGCATGTCCCATCTCTGCATTGCATACCAGCGTAAAGAAAAACCACATGCTTGACTGTACACATTCACCTGTGTGTCCAAATAATAACAGTACTGACACACTGACTGTACACGTGATGACCTTACTGTAAGAGCCTAATTACTCCACTTACATGTGGTCAGATCTCACTGAGCAACACACGCACGCATGCAGACTTCACGTGTTTAGACACAGAAATTTTAGCCTTGAGACAAACAATGCGGCCATGCAGCATTCTCATCATAACCTGCGTGTCATTCAGTGTCCTCCCTGAGAAAAGCAAGTCTGGCTCACAGTAAAGAGTCACTTCATAAATGTAAACTGTAAGCTAAATTTATCTTTCAATTTATAACATGGTGGCTCAAAAATGGGATCAGTGCCGTAGGTTAGTGTCTCACTCACCAACTACATGACCATGAATTCATTATGCTTATTGGTTTGCAGGCTTTAAATAGTTTTATTAATGTATTTGAAGGATCATTTTTATTTTTTATTTTCATAGTTTTGGCCATCATTTCTATCAGTTAAGATAATATTGTACTCACCAAAGCAATTGCTGAGATATGGGAACTCAGCGACATTGCAACAATGAAGTCTGACGGGACAATGACAAGAAAGGAGTGGTTAGGCAATTAGACAGGTCGTTAACGAGCCAACAGTTTATTTGACCACTTTATTTGGAGCTAAAAACAAAAGTGAACACACCCAAAATGTTGCTAACAATCCAACCATCTACCCTTAGAGTAGGTCAAAGTTGAACCAGGAGGCTGGTCTGTAAACTGTGTATTTTTCTACAAACACAAACTTATTACTTTGGAATAATTTGTAAGATCTAAAATCTACAAATAGTGGCTTTAAAAACAGTATCTGCATATATAATTTTACTTTGTACTGACAATCTTTGGGGAAGCAACCAAAAAGTGCACAAATTGGCTTGGCGATATAACTTATCTGTGTACTTTCTAAATAAATAAAAAAAAAACTGTTGCATGGTTGATTTCTTACAAAACTGTTTTACTTTTACATAAAATACTTGTCGTTTCTATGTTTACGTATTTATTGACTTTTGATTTCTCTCCATCTTTCTTTAGCCAGCTGCACGACTCAAATACGAAGAAGACAAGAGGTGCCTGAATGACCTGAGAAAACAGTAGAGGGAATAGACTGCTTCATTAGATGCTGTGGAAAAAAACACTGTCCAGAACTTGTTAGAATGTAATTTATTTAGTGTGATTATTTATTGCTAACGACTGTATGAGTGTTTGTATGTTGGACTATTGTTATGATTGTTATTATGTGCGACTGCGGAGCCTTAGGTTCAGTTTTATTTATTGCACTGCTGTTGTTATAGGTCAGAGAAATGCTCTTCATCTCACTCTGGAATAGGGTTGGGATATGATCACCAATAAAGTGTCTCAGTGTTATGTGAAAGTGTTATTTGTTTACATTCCCATCTGTGGATGCATCCCATACCTCAGCAGCATGCTCACACAGACACCTCGGCCTTTTAGCCAAATACAGATTCAGCAGACAAGAATAACCCTGAGAGAAGCTTTCAGAAAGCTCCCTGACATCACCGAGGAGTTCAGAGAATCATGTGAGCAACACAAAAGCATGAGAGACTGGAAAGTTTTTTTAGGTGTGACAAGCCGGACCATCAAATGAATTTATTGTTTTAGCACTTGACTCTTGGAAGATAAACCAACTTATTTTCAAAGAAAAGATTCATACTGTACAGTACACTGTCATTAAACCGCTGTGTTGCTATGGCACTGCAGTGTTTTCAACAGTGGAGTGACGTCCAAAGCTCTGTGAATGGGTAGACGACGTACTCTTACAAAGGTGAACTGGGAAAAGAAGCGGGGGAGGTGTCTGGTCTGAGCTATTTTGGGAATGTCTAGGTAACTTGAACTTATCTCCTAACACAAATACAAACAAGGACTTGAACATAATTAGACGGTTCAGGACAAAGGAGCCTAGAATAGACTGCACAAAGAACGAAACCCAGTTTCACATGAGACACAGGTGTGTTAAAGTGCAGCACAGAGTAAAATCAGGAGCAAGAAAGGAAAAATGTGATACAAACTTTAAGGCCATAACTACAAGAAGAAGATAATTAGATTTCAAGCTTAATGTGGACCTTAAAAGAAGAGTGTTAATAGCCAAACAAACTTCTGGCAGCCCATTTTATGACACTGCAGTTTTAGTGATTAGCAGAGAAATATTAATCTCCAAAGATACCTGGTGGGTGTCACTAAGGATTTACATACAGTATTTATGAAGTCACAAGTACAAATCATGTTAACATTCATACATGTATTGCAATGATGGATGCATATGCATAATGCATAATGCATATTTTGGAAAAAGTAGTTGGTAGATTGTATAATATGTTTGGTTGTGAAGTTTATTTCCCTTTTTATTTCCCTATAAGCAGCTTTAAAGGGAAACTCTGGTATTTTTACCATACCGTTTATTTTTAAACCAGGGCCCTATTTTTACAAATTTTGGGATTGAAATGACTAATACTTACCAAAAGTTTTGGAATCTAGTGTAGGAATGTTTGCCTAATGGCGTGTAGTCCAGTAATAGGAATTTAAAAGTTATTAAATAATGGTCTGATAAAAAAGGATTCTGTGGAAAGACTATTAGATGTTCAATTTCTATGCCATAGACAAGAATAAGGTCGAGGGTGTGGTTAAAACAGCGAGTGGGTTTATGTACACTCTGACAGAAGCCAATCGAATCTAATAATGAGATGAACGCAGCACTAAGGCTATCATTTTCTACATCCACGTGAATATTAAAATCACCTACCATAATTATTTTATCCGTTTTAAGGACTAAACCTGATAAGAATTCAGATAAAAATTCAGAATATGGTCCAGGAGCTCGGTACACTATAACAAATAGAATTGGCTGTAGTGTTTTCCAGGTTGGGTGTGAAAGACTAAGAACAAGGCTTTCGAACGAGTTATAATTTAGTTTAGGTTTAGGTTTGATTAATAGGCTTGAGTCGAAGATGACTGCAGGAATGTGAGTATTAATGTGACTGGGGGGAGTGGATTAATTTAGGCTAACATATTCATCGTGACACAGCCAGGTTTCAGTAAGACAAAATAAATCAATATTATAATCTGATATTAGATTGTTTACTAGAACAGCTTTAGATGAGAGAGATCTGATGTTTAAGAGTCCACATGTAATTCTCCTATTTTGTTGTACTGTTGCAGTGGTGGTTTTACTTTTAATTAGGTTTTTATGTGTAACTCCTCTTCTGTTTACTTTTGATTTAAATAATTTAAGTGGTGGGGGTGCAGACACCCTCTCTGCGGAGCTTAGGGTGGGTAACTGCTCTAATGGAAGTGCAGAGAAGCGTGGAGGATTGCAACTCTGCCTCCTGGTCTGGACCACAGACTGTATTAAGTCTATGGTCTGAATTCTGAGCTGTCATGTAAGATGTCAAGAAGAAGTCAAAAGTTTTTTTTCAATTCTGTGAACTCATAATTGAGACTTCATTCTCGGAAGTCAGACTTCATTTTCATAATTCTCAGAAATGTTTTACTTGGAACTGTTTTTAGTTGGCTCTGTGCCGATACCTGATCTCATAAAGAGTGTTTTGATGATGACATCTAACTTTGCAACGAGTCCAAGAGATTTCAGTACAATTTTTGCCTTTGACTTTGGATAAAATAACAAAACAAACAATGTTGAGGGCCATAAACACATCAGGTAGGCTCCCCATTGTCTCCAAACTCTCTCTGTCTCTGTACTGGGGAAAGCCATCCATGCCTTTGTACCTGAGTTTAAAGGTGCCCTGTGGACGTTTCTTGTACACAAACAAAAAGTTATTTTAGTTTAGTGTGCTGAAGGCATTTCCTTCAACATACAACATTTGAAAAGCTAATTTTTAGTAGATTTTAAACCCTGTATTGTTTGCATCTATGTTTTCTTGCAAGCAGTCTTCTTCTTCTTCTTCTTCTTCTTCTTCTTCTTCTTCTCTGCCTTTGCTGGAGCATTGAGACATATCTTGGCGTGTCACGGCCACCTGTAGATCAGAAGAATAGTGTGAAACCACTGGCAGGAGTGTGTACCGTGTGTACCGTGTCAGCCCCATAGCGCTGCTAGAGGTCAAAAACTCTGCAGGGAACCTTTAAGGCAGGGATATTGAAGGCACCATCTGTGATCCAAATTAGAAAGCGTTGCCCAATCCACCCCCAGGTTTGAAACCTGTGGAACAGTTTGGCACATAAATGGAGCGACGCCTGCGAGCTAGTTCAGGCAGTCAACTCGAGCTGCATTGCTACACATGTGACATACCTCACTCTCCTCAACCATCTACCGAACACACCCTCACAATTTGGCGGTCTATTTAAACTGCAAAATTTCCCATCTCTCCCTCTGCCTGTCAAGGCCACTGCTGCCCTGCATCAGTATTGCCGCTTGTTCTTTCAGCCCCACCACCACCCCAGCATCCACCTGCAGGCTCCGGCTAGGGGGGTTTAAGATATTGAGGTCGGAGCCTAGACGCCAAACTATAACTACGTTCTGCTGCATAATAATCATCTCAATGTGAGTTGTCTGACTGAACTCCCAGTAAAGGGGAAAATTATCATTTTTACACTTCAGTTTTTGTATAAGACATAACGTGTTGATTAGTGACCTTTAGAGGTGCTGGTTGGCAGATTTTGTTAACACTTGACAGACTTAGGCTAGCAGTTTCCCCCTGTTTCCAGTCTTTGTGCTGAGCTATGCTAACCAGCTGCTAGCTGTCCCCTTTTTTTAATGGACGGAGCTAAGAGTGGTTTCAATCTTCTCATCAAACTCTCTGCCAAAAACGTGTACTACAAAATTACAATCAGTTGCAATTACAAAATGTCAAACTATTTTTTTTAAAATTTGAACCTTTCCTCTAAGTCTTTATCCCAAAACAGATACTGAAAAATGGAAGGTTGTTTTTTAATCTTATATTAGGGTCAGTATGGTGCAAGGTAGACATGCACAGCATTTGCACTTAAATTAGCATATAAGCACGACTCTGACTCACCTACCAGGATACAATAGTCTTCCAGTCACCTTTATAAAACAAGGTTTCACTCTATGTTTGTGTGTGTGTGTGTGTGTGTATGGCGTTGTGTCACCAGTGAGTGAAGGAAAAGGCGTGGCAAGGTGGGCAGCTCATCCAACACACACAGGTGATGCAAGCCCAGGTAAACATTTACTCTCGCGTGTGTGTGGGTGTGTGTATGTGTGTGTGTATGAGAGAGAAAGACGGGGATCTCCGTGGTAGAAATGGCTATTTAAAAAACATTGACGCTAAAAACATTCATAAACACCCGTGCATTCATCCATTTGACAAAATAAGTAGTTAGTAAGGGCGTGGTGAGCTTTGATAGTTTCGGTGGCACAGAGGTGGGCCCGTGAGCTTTTGTGGGTGACCATGGAAACAGATTAAACACACAGGCAGATAATTGGTTGGTCAGTGATAATTCACTTAGAGCGCAAATAAAGGCCATGCTGGAATTTCCTGGGTGTGGTAACGTTTTTTTTCCCTTCACCTTTACAAGGTAGCAGATCAGTTGCCAAGGTAAGTTTTTTTTTCTTTTTTCTTTTGTTTCTACAGACATTCATGCTCAGATGTCCTCAGATGATGAATCCTACCAACTCTGGTGATCCTTTGAACTTTCCTCCAGTGCCACCACAAAGTTCACATTTGTGGTTTTGAGTGAAATATCTCAACAACTATTGGATGGATTGCTGTGAAATTTGGAATAGACAATCATGCTCTCCTCAGAATGAACTATAATAACTTTTGTCCAATACTTCTGATGTTAGCATGCCAATATGCTACAATAAGATGTGTTAGCATTTAGCTCAAAACACCAGCGTGCCTAAATATAGCACCAAATTCTATTTAGTATAGAATCTATATAGTACTTCTATATAGAAGTACATAATGAGTCATTAAACACGTATGACAAGAAATTAAGTTGCTAAATAGGATGTGATATTTCTGGAAAGAACTATAATCCTGCTTTTATTTGTGGCTGAGGTATGTAAGTTACTGATTATTTCATTTTCTCTAAAAAGTGATCATTTTATGTAAAGCAGTGTCTTACCAAAATGGGGGTGAGGATCCCCACAAAGGGTCACAAGATAAACCTGAAGGGTTTCAAGGTGATTAAAAGGACAGGGAAGCGTAAAAGACATATTTCTGCTGCACAAAATTATGCTAATAATTCTTCCAACCTTTGATTTTTTTCCTCAGTCATTTTACTTCTTCAGGCATCTAAAAATGATTTGAATAAAACAAAGAAAAAATCAGTCTTGGGTTGATCAGGTCACAACAAATATTCCTTTGTTTTAAGGGGTCACCAGTCAAAAGGTTGGAAACCACTGGTGTAGAGCTACATTTTTGTACTAGACTTTGGATGTAGATGTTATATGTACCATTATCACTGAAGAACTGTAAATGCGGACCCCAGGAAGAGTAAGTATTCCTGCTATCACAACAGCCAATGTGGATTAAAAGAAACAGTACAATAAACATAGCATTTTTCTATTCATCTATCTCTTATCAACAGAACTTGATTTTTGTTAAAGTCATTTTTAGTCTTACTTTTAGCTGAGTGAAATCTCCCTTCTGTAAATTACTGCATCACTAACTACAGCAGAGAGCACCACCTAGTGATGTAGTATGAGTGTCAGTGCCACATTATAGTAAGTCCCAGGTCATAAAGACTGGGTGTATAGATGTAATTAGCTGACTTCCGTGCGACACAATAAACCCACAAGAATTTAAAGTGGGGGAGCAAATATTGCAGAGAGACAAATTGGCTCCTCCAGCTCACAGGAATGAAAGAGAACAGCATTGTTTAAGATAACGGAGACAAAGAAGCTGATGAATAATCCTTCCAAAAATGTTACTGAGCCAACTTTGATGACAATGGCAAACATTTGCTTTTACTGGAAGTGCACATGTTTGATGTGAGTTCACTGTTAATGTTTCCTTCCTTATGCAACATTGCGACATTTTGCACATTTCCTGTATGGGGTCTTAAGACGCACTGTGTGAATTTGTCTTTTGTGGTGGGGTCTCTGAGTAAGTAAGTAAGTACACGATCATGAGGATCTTTTTTTTCTTTGTGGTTCAGAACTTCATGTTCTCTCTGTTGACATTACTGTAATTGCCTTGTGCAGGAAGCGTCTTTGCATCATCCACAGATGACTTAAGAGGAGGCAGAAAGAAAGCACAACAAAATGATAAGACATCAAAGGTTTTTAATTGAAACACTGATCTCACACAACCTGAAACCAGAGAACTGAAACACAAACCAGTGAGGAGCTACTGTAATGAGTTGAACAAATATAAAAAAAATAAATATGTATGTCTCTGCCCTTAAGACAGTAGAAAATGTCATTGGTTTGGGGTTTTCATGCAGTAATAATATGGATCAATAATGATGAAATAATGAGGCGTGCCTGATCACAAAATAAGACTTGAGCTGAAGCCTCAATGCCAATTCAAGCTTTTGATGCAGGAAGTGGTGAATCTCTCTGGTTGACGGGTTGAAAAATGTCACTTTGGTGTTTTGCTTTCATCTTAAAAGAGACAGCTGTTTAATGTACAGCTGAAAAAAAACAAAAAACCCTTATGCCTTTGGCCTGATTTTATTCATATTGCAATAAGTCATATTGCACTCATCTATAACAACCACAAGTATTCGTACCCCTGGGGCTGCTTCTGCACTTACCAGGAGGTATGTGGAAAGACTGTAGAGTATCTCAGTTATTCGGAAAAAATAGAAATCATGATTTGATTTTAAAAATATTTTTTTTAAAAAAAGGTTTACAAACTGATGTTGATTTTTATTTTTATTTATTTATTTTTTCCTGTGCAGATATTACTGTAGGTGACAAGCTAGTGAGCCAGACATGCAAACGATTGCAGCTTACATTACAGCATTTCAAAACAAAGTTTAATACTTTTGCTCTTGTATTTTTAGTTTTGGAAAGGCTGAAAAAAAGACTCCACCCTCCAAACTCTTTAAATGCCGAGTATCAGTCTTAATACAGCACCATGCAGAGAAATCCAAAGCTTGACAGGCCTAATGTGCCTGGTGACTGTTTCTAAGCTGCAGTATGATTGGACAATTGTAATATCCAGGGGAGGAGTTTAGCGAACAGTAAATTCAAAGTCCTTCT
Organism: Macquaria australasica; assembly: GCA_005408345.1. Taxonomy (NCBI): domain Eukaryota; kingdom Metazoa; phylum Chordata; class Actinopteri; order Centrarchiformes; family Percichthyidae; genus Macquaria; species Macquaria australasica. The sequence continues at coordinate 486,783 of SEMN01000219.1, read as the reverse complement.
TGTATGGATTCACGTGCAGCCACAGATCCACCATAGCCACTGTGCTTTCTCTGTGGTGAAATGTCATCAAACAATATAACAATACAGCAGGCTATATCTAACGAGGATAAAGTGAATGCAGCATAAAAGAAGTACAAAGATAGACACGGTTAAAGGAACAGGAAGAACTCATTATATTTCAGACTTCTTCATTGTCTTTTTGATCCAGATGAGCTGTTTCTCTGAGAGAAAAGCGTACACTCCGGGCTTTTTAAGCACACCACACCTCCGTCCAAAAGAAGTGACTCCGACTAGTGCCCCATTGCACAACAGTGGGCCTCCTGAATCCCCCTGGAGAGAGAACAAATACATGACATTGTCATTTTTAAGCACATACGTAGCAGTTAAGGTGGTGATGTGGCGGTGACAGGCTGTTTACTCCCTACGCAAAGCGTTCTCACCTGACAGGTATCAGCCCTGTTGTTACCGTCTGAACCGGCACATATCATGCCGCTGGTGATAACAGGCTTAAGGCTGTAATATTCAGGAGAGTTGCACTTCACTCTGTCGATCACAGTCACATTGACAGACATCAGGACATCTGACATCTGCTTGGCAACATTGTTTGTTTTCCCCCATCCAGCCACCACACAGGTGGTGCCAGCTGCTGGTTCTTTGACGGTGTTGCCCAACTCGAGACATTTCACCGACTTGGTTTGCTTCACCGGTTTGTCAAGCTGAAACAAACAAACAAAAAAAACAAAACAAGGAACATTGCTTATTGATGCTAACTGTCTGTACGTTGTCTTTATAGAGTTTGTAATAACAAAAGCATAGTTGGATGGCTTTATGGAGTAGTATGAGTAGTATCAAAGTATCTATAATAACACGGGGGCTTTGGAGGTTAGAATTTGTGTGGTAATACATTTATTTGGCTAAATCTTGTGTTTGTCACCTGAATAGACTGCAAACACCTGTAGACTCACTCAAACAGTGAATGATAGGAACAGTGATTTGGTTTGACTTGACTGATCAAATTGGGTTTGCAGATTGCATGGCCTCAACAAACTTTATAAAATATTGAGTTCAAATAACCACTTTCCTATGCAGATTGTTGCATCTGTGCTTCATCTAGGCGACTTACTGTAATTTCACCTTACCTTGAGCAACATGAGGTCATTGACCTTATCTGCTGCATCATAGCAGGGATGAGGAACACTGCGCTTCACCTTTCGGACCTGCCGGGAATCATTTTCCTCTTCTTTGATGGAGTGCACCCCCAGCAGCACCTTCTTAATGCTGCAAGAGTAGGAAACACAGGGTTTTATTAGATCAAAGTTCACATACATTAGAGGTTAACATGCTAGGAGTGAATAAACTAATGGTAAAATGATGACTTTTTTTTTCCTAGTGTCAGTAAGTGTTGACACTTCAGTGGTAGTTGATAGGTGTTGAATGGAGCATTTGCCCCCTAACAGAGCTGATATGACTGTGTGGCAGTTGTCGAAAGTGTTAAAACTGACTCACATGGGTGTGGACTGATATCAAACGGTTTTGTTGCATCTTCACTCTCCCAGAGTTAAATTTATACAGGCAGAATTCTTCAGTGTCTGCCTCCATCAGTTTGTTCTTTGTGGAGTGTGCAACAAACAACAGTAGACTAATTCAAACAAAGCATCTATAAAAATGGCAACAGGACCGCAGTGCAGACACAGACTAGTTTAGAAAGTCACATATGATACACCAGTGGTTCTTCTATTTTTCTTGTTTTACCGTGAATAGTAGCAACATGCGCAAAGTTGAACTTCATAGCATTATCTAGATCATGAACTGCATTTCTCTTTTCATGCATGTTTTTTCATTACATTCTGTTGTGCAAAACGAAAAATGCAAGTTTGCCCAGAGTGCAGATACAAATGTTACAAGGCTCAAGAGCATGTCCTGTCGTAAGCCCCGTGTTTTTTGTGGTTTCTCGAAGTGAGTGATATTTTTGCTCAAAGACAGTCACCTGCTTTTATCTTCCTGTGAGAAGTCTGTCCATCACATACTTTACACATTGTTGTGTCTGAATTCATTTTGCCAACCTAAATCTTGATACCATGAGAGCACTCTTGTTTGGCACTCTTACACCCCCCTACAATGGCTCAATGCCCCCCAAGGAACCACTGTAGCATTCTGACATATACTGACCTCAAAACGCATATAAATCAGATAAAATGTCAATGTGCAAAACAGTTTCATCAATGCATGTCTTACGTGCTTGTGTCTCTGATTAGATTAGTGAAAACTTAAATTCTTACTTGAGCAAAAGCACAAACAAAAGAGTAAATATTCAACATCAGAGCAGAGTTTGTGGACATTTTATCTGATCTTTTTCATCAAAACTCCAACTTTTGTAAGATTTTAAATAACCAGTACGTAATGTCTTTTACATCATCAGGTGAAATTAGTTTTAGTGCATGTTCTGAGATTTGACAATTTTAGGAATGCATGTTTCTTGTTCTTACTCAGCGCAGTGGGCAGCAGTCAGGACCCATGTTGGATTGATTAGTATCCCTCCACAGACTGGTACTCCTTTCTCCAGCAGAGCCATGAAAGGCAGCGAGTGGGGCTGCACTTCTTTCCCCCCAATGATCTCAGAGCCATGACCTGAAACAGAACACACTCGGCTAATTAATTTACTGAAAAAACACACACACACAAAAAACTGAATAAATGAATCCACAATTGGTCAACCAAATAAAACACAACACTCTGCACCGGCTGCACTGTAATATTGAAAGTAGCATTACTTTGTATTCTGCATGTTTGCATGAATGAGCAAAATAACACAAAGCAAATGACTGTAATATATAGAACACACTACTCACTTGACTGGACCATGAGGAGGACCACACAAGAGATAAAAACCGGGCAGAACATTTCTTCTTATCTCTCTCTTTGATGTGATGGAGAATGCACTGAAGCCCACCTCGACGCACACACTTGTCTTTATGTGTTAAGCTCAAAGGATGTGGTTTGACCATGGAAATGCATGAGTCAGCAAAATGGATGCAAGCACAACATGAGAAATAGTACGTACTGTGTTCATTTAGAAGCCTGTGGTCATTTACCAGTCATCATATCCTTTTTTCATAAGCTGTGTGGTGTTTTTTTTTACGTGAAGCAGCTCACATCATCAGCGTGAAGGGTGTTGTCAAACCTTTCAGCGACACATATAAGAGCTTTTAATAACGTCATGTCATGATTCATAGGAAACCATGAAAAAGTGAAAAATATTGGCTGATGTGAGACCCGGCTGGTGGAGGTGAATGATCAAGAAAAGAGAAAAATTACTCAGAAGAAGGGTTAATCCCCGGAAAAGTTTGACGCTATATTTTATGTTACCTTAAAGCAATAGCTTTGACTTTTTGGGATAAACAGCTTATTCCCTTTCTTGTTGAGAGTTAGATGAGAAGATTGATACCACGCTCATATCTGTCTGTTAAATAGATAGGTAACAATCTAGAGTCTCAGCTAGTTGCCTGGCACCTCCTAGAGCCAAGAAATAGCCCGGCACTTTTGTAAGTACAAAACAACAAGATATAATGTGTTAATTAGTGAGCGTTAGAGGTGCTGGTAGGCAGATTGTTCGATCTTTGGACAGAGCCAGGCTACCTGTTCCCCCCTGTTTCCAGTTAAGCTAAGCTAAGCTAACTAGCCGCTATAGCTGTAGCTTCATATTTATCGTAAAGACGTGGGAGTGGTAACAATCTTCTCAACTAACTCTGCCACAAAGAGTAGAAGCGTATTTCCAAAAATGTGGACCTTTTGCAAAAAATAGTCATCATGTCAGACATCTTACAGTATTTCTTTATTCATGTGACTCTTAGTTACAGAGCAGCCAGTAAAGAAAGCAACAAGATGCTTATAGTACATTTCTACAGTAGAATAAAATGTTGTTCAACACCCAAAACAGAATGTTATATAACATCCTGAATGCACCATAAATTTTAACCCAAAGGCCTGAGGCACATGAGAACGGCAAGATTTGTGGTCACAAATACTTTCTTTAAATGTAAAACTAACTTTATGTTCATAGCCTAAATCATCACTATGTGATTTAGACTTATCTTCGATTTCAAAGCTGAAATATTTCATTTTGAATCAGAATATTGTAAATCTTATTTTACTGCTTTGAAATGCAATTTCTTTGCTTTAGATCCAAAACATCCAAATAAGTGTAATACCACCAAAGGCCCGACTACATTTGACACATTGGGTATGAACTTTTAACATTGTCTCCTAAAAATGATGTTTGTATACTACTAATTTGCAGTAGCAAATACATTTTGAAAGAAACAGTGTGAAATTTGACTTGATGTAGTCCGCATGCAATTAAAGGCCCAAACTTAAAATACTGTATCAAGAAAAATACTAAAAACAAACAAGCAAACAATCAAATAAAAAAACAAAAACAACATAAAAGTGCAAATTCCACATCCTTTTTAACAAGCTGTGTCTTTATTATATGACTAATACCATCAGATTTTTCTGCAACATTCCCATTAGTGTTCCCCTTTAAGCCTTGAGTTGAAATAAAATGTCATATATCTCATATATAGTTTCATTGAAATAATGTTTTTAGATCAAGGCTTTAGATCACATTTTCGGGTCCAATGTAACATCTGGCCAAGGACACCAGAGGAAATTTACCCTTCTTACTCTGGACCATTTCACATTTAATGACTTTTGTACCTTTTGAAATAAACTATCTAACTAACTGTCTAACTATCTAACTAACTAACTAACTAACTGTATAATCCCTGTGTGAGGTTTTTTTTGTCATATAACATGTCAAAGAAAAAAAGATCAAAAATAGCAAAAACAATTAGCTATACTACTTAGCTAATACTTTCTTTCTTCTTGTAGTTGATTAACTCTCCATGTGAATAGCATACGTGACTCAGATGCAGTCAGACGAAGTTGCAGAAAGGCTGGTGCAAACCCTACCACCTACAGTTTAACAATAAAACTATATTTAGAGAACATGTTTCTAGCTTTCTTGACAGGAAGAGAGCCTCACAAGACAGACCACACTGTGTTTCCCAGCTTGAAGTAAACCTTCACACTATCATCACCCATGTGTCCACTGAAGATCATTCGCTCCATTGCTCCATGCTAACACATTAGCTTAGACTATAATGAGTGATAGTATGACAATAAGAAACTGAAGCAGGTTGTCTGCCAGTTTTAGCGGAAAAACTGATAAGATGAAAGTAAATATGACACAAAAATACCCACAAATTTCCACTGACTGCTTTTCCTGTTAATAGGAAATAAACACGGTTGGACCATCACAGGCTGAGTACAGCTAACCAAAAAAACTGATACATAAAATGTACTGAGGAAAGAATAATTTTCCTCCTCACACCTCATACTGATTTTTTTTTTTAATACTAAAGGTTCAGTTTTCTTACTTTGGATATTGTGGGTCACATTCACATCTCTATTGATCTTGATACATGTTGTTTACGTTAAGAAACAAAAATCCCAATCAGTGCTAACCGTGTTTCTGTATGGGAATGGCACAAGAATACACATTATTAACCTTAATTAGGCTTACACATTTCACTATGGCCACGTTTTTTTATGAATGTTTTTTGTGCAGTAGTAAAGGTAGAGGTCGCTGTTGTTTGGACATTTGTTTTACCCCTCTTATAGCCTACTGTTTTTACTGAGCTTGAAGTCAACTCCCTTATTTAAAGGTTTCAAAGTAATCCCCCAACAAAAAAGCACCCAAAAATGTCAAAATTCTGAATTATACCAACTTTCAGCGGCGCCTCTGAGCAACAAATTAGTCCTCACTGAAAGGCTTTTACTTTGAAGCAGCTGCAGGAAGTGTTAAATTTGCATTGACATCACCGAACAACAATCTGCTGTATTCATCTGACAATCTGTTAGATGAATACAGCTGCTGGAACGGTAAAAGTAAAACAGAATCCAAACAACAGCAACTTGCAACAGACATAGCTACAAAACCACTGAAAGATCAACGCAGCAACACTTCCTGCCGTCTTGTCATCCATGACTTTAACTAAAGCTAAACAACACGGGTCAGCTCAGGAGACATCAGCAGGGTTAAAGCATTTCATACCATGCCAGTGGAAATACTGTGACCATCATAATGTGATGCAAAAATGGAGGACAATGGAGCAGCAAACGGAATTATCAAAATTAACAGAAAGTCCATGTTCTCATCACTTACCAGGTGATCTCAAACACTTGTTTACCCTAAACTGAACAGTCAAATTCTGTATTTTTCATCATCCCTGTTTTGCCAGGTTAGGAAACTTGTCCCTTTCCATTTGTGAACAAATCATGCCAGCGTGAACAAGTTTACTGAAGGATTAAATAGCATATCTTAGTCATCTAGAACCCAGTCTCAAGGATTTTTTGTGGAGGTCTAGAATAAGTCCCCCTCCCATTTTTAACCGATTCCTCTGGTTTTCTCAGGGATCAGGTCAACAACTGTGTCCTTGGTTGAGAGCTCCACTAGTGAGACGTCATGATCGGACTCCTTCAAATCATCTGGAGAAGACAAAAGAATGACACATGAAGGACACGTTGACGAGAAATATTTGACATGCTTGTATGTTATCAGGAGTATTTTAGTGTATTCATTTTCTTACACAAGAAGGGAGACTTGCGTTTTTTCAGGATACGATAAAGAATCCACAGTGGAGGAACCAGAGACACGAGCATGAGCAACTTAAAATTAACATTGGGGACTTTGTTCTGCCCACCGGAGTCCACTAGGGAAGAGAAAAGACAAACATGCATCACATACAAATACATTTTTTTAGTTTGTTTGAGTGATGACCAGCCATTGGTGTCTAGACTTTTCATTAACACAAATATCAATTCATTCATTTGTTTTTTCATTCATTTTAGTTTAGCTAATCTCTATGGCATCTCCAAGTTCAAGTTCCAAGTGTAGAAGGCCATGCCCATTTAGGTACAGCTGCAACTAATGGTTATTGTCTGTATTGATTAATCAATTGATTCTTTTTTGAATTAATAGATTGTTTAGTCAAATTTTTTTAAAGCCCAAAGTGTCTGAAGAGGGATTCAGTTTAGAATAATATATCAGATAAAGAAAATCTGAGACTTGAAATGACATTCTGTTTGACATCAAATATATCGTAACGTAAGAAACCTGAAGCAATGCAAAGCAGACTGACTTCCAAACATAAATGACATTTAAGTCCTTCCTACCTGTTTTGACCTGTAAAGCCGTAGGGTTACTTTGAAGGATCCTTTTTCCACCAGTGACAATGTCAGGCCGAACAACAAAAGCAGAAATCTCTATGAAGTACTCTGTGGCTGAAGTTAGGTTGGCGATGTTGATGTTCACGAAGGCAGAGCCATTAGTGTAGGCATAGAAGAGCGTGTCACATGTGTTGGTGCATGTCGTCACGTTGTAACCGTGTGGCGTCATCTGCATAAAAGCAGGGACGTTCCAGCTGAGAACCACGTGATTAGAGCCCACTGAGTCCACCGTCACTGGCTGCGGAGAAACTGGACCTGTGAGTGAGAATGAAAATGAACAAGTCAGAGAAAAGTTTTAGGTCACCCTACACCTGTACTCCGGTTTTGTGCTGAAGTCTGTTTCTCCTTGGAACAGTGTTTCCTGTGGCGTTGCCCCCCGTGGTTGGGGTTAGGTTGTTATTAGGCATCACAGAGACAACTGGTTGGAGTTAAGGCAGAGGTTGGCTCCAGGCAGGTAAGGAGAAACACAAATCGATGGGGAAGCAGACTTCAACACAATACTGAGAAACTACCAATCTGTCCCCCCAAATATACAGTAGAAAATATGTTAAATATGTACTCCTTTTATGAACCCTGCCAACAGACCTGTTTCTTGGTATTTCCTATTTATTTTCAATTTATTTTTGTTTGTTAAGGAAAACATAACTGTGTGACCCCCCCTCCCAATTATACACTTGGTTGCTCCCATGCTAGCCCACCTCAGGACCGGCAGCCGGACATACATGTTTTTATTCAGACAGTAAGTTACTAGCTACCAAAGTAGGTAACATTAGGTTAGTAGATAAGGCAATAGCTAACGTTTCAGGTAACTGTTACTACTGTACATTGTTCTTTATACACTTACTATATAGCTAGCTAAACAGGAGGATTACATTAAAGTTAAAAAAAACTAGTAATACAAGCAGAATATTCAGTGTATTAAATTAAAATGGTCATCAGTCATTGTTCTTTAGGTAAAATGATATGAGGTCACAGGCAGCACAGAGAGACAGGGAGGGAGAGGCATGCTGGAAGCAGTGGCCAGACAGGGACATGCTCTGGACATGCAGCCACTATGTCAGAGAAATTAGACTATTCCTTTAAATGTGAATTCAAATGACCTAACCCTCAAATCTATGTTCTAAATGTGCGAATTTTCATATATAAATATCATAGAATTGTGGGAAATGCACTTTAAAAAAAAAGGTCTATACCATGGTAACGCCCTTGGGTAACTTATTTATAGGACAGGTTTTGTGATTGTGCATCATGGGCACTACCCAAAAGCAGACATTTTGACATTTGACATTTTTTGACATTGTCATATTAGGAAAGGTGCAATAGAACGATGGACTTCGTTCTATTCAAGTATCCCAGTAAGCCAAGACAGTGTGCCAGCATGCACAATACAAGAACCCTGAAACTGAAGCAGTTAAATGACATTCAGCTATCATTCATTTTATTATTTACACCTGTGCTTTTCATACTGGACCTCATTCATAAATAATGGTGGAAAGGTAGCAACAGGACAATAAACAAGGCGTCTCATACCATAATCTAATGGATGGGGGATGGGATAGAGTCCTCCTGGCATGCTATGTTTGCAAGAAGGTCAGATAGAACAGGATTTTAGTTGTTACGCCATATTCAAGAGTGTTAATGTTTTCCACAACAAAATAACATTATGTATCTGTAAGTTTTTCATGCGAGACATGAACATGTACAGGATGTCAAAACAAATCTGCCCCTGGGACAATGAAGACTTTCTATTATATTAATGTCATATACTAAACGCATTACTCACCCTGACAGACAAACATGTGCGACTCATCACAGTAGCGAGCCAGGAGCTTCCTGTCTTTCTCCAGCATTGCCTCCAAACTTGCACAGCGGCTTTCGTAGTTTATCCTGTACCAGTGGTCATAGCTGAGCTCTTCCCCGCTGACCCACTTCCAGCCACTGAGGATGCTCTGATGCTGCAAACCCAGCCAAAAGCTGACTTTGTTTGCAGCAGTGGCATTGAGGAGATTGATGTATTGCTCCTCCGTGCTCAGGACAGCGAGGTCGACATAGTGCCTCTGACAGAACTCCCGGGCTTTGAACCAGGACATAGGTCTCTGGTCCAGGACGTAACGTGAGATGATCTGGCCCACAGCTAAGCCATAGCACACCACTGAGTCAGGGGACATTAACAGACAGGAAAAAAGATGAGTTAACAGCTTCAGTACACTGTAATCCAGGTGTATTTCTGGCCTGATTCCCTGGCTGTGCACTCATGGATGGATCTATGATCCTGATTAGTCATTTTATATGTAGTATCTGCCAACAAAATCCAATCAAATATTTGTTTTAGTTTGTTTTTTTTACTTCAAATTACAGCTGCACAGCATTCTGAGGCTACAATAATATTTCATACAATAAAATTAGTAAAGCTGTTTACATCAGAACTGCAGAATAGCTCTGCTTTAAGAAATTATAACGTGCATCTCAGGCTGTCTCTTTGACGGTTTCTTGTAAAATTTTGTATAGTGTGCTCTGGTATTTAGTATAGCAGGAGACAGACAGCCTCTCTTCATCTCAAGTGGGTACTAAATACTGTTCAAATGCAGTTTTTGAACCAGAGTTCTGCTTCACCTGCAGAATATTACTGAAAGAGACCACAATGCCTACAAAGAGACACAAAATAACCACAAAGACATGCAAAACAATACAAAGAGACACAAAACAACCACAAAGAGACACAAAACAACTACAAAGAGACACAAAACAACTACCAAAAAGAAAAAAAAAAAAAAACACAAAACATGGGCCTGTTGTCTCATACTCTGTCTTAAGTTAACATTAACAGTTGCTGTCAGACAAAACCACCACCTGTCTTACATTTTTGGTAACATTTTTCTAGAGCACTTGCAGACAAATCGTGCTTGAAGTAGAAACAAGATCCTAGTAATGTACAGCAGGTGGCATTGTGTGATCTCCTGTCAGTTGTTGCACTTTGCATTACATTGTGCAGGATTTCCCTAAATGATGAAATATAATGACAAATTAAAAAACCCCACAACAATCTTAAGTGCAATGTCAAAGGTCGACCTGAGTTAAGGAATACAGTTACCCAGAACAGCCAGCCGCTGCAGAATCTGCGTATCATAGGCAAACATAGAGTAGAATCCGTGTTTTTGTTTATGATAGATTTTTTTTCATTCCTGTTCCTTCCAACAGCTGACTGTGCAATATGTAACACCAACGTCTTCCCGCCGCGTCTGCATGAAGCTATCTCTGCTTGGGAAGTTTATAAAATGATGACATGATGTGCGATGATGCAAGAGGTAGAGAAAATGGGAGTGGCCATGTTGAAGGCTCACCTGATTCAGGACGTTTTCATCAATTATTTCAGATGTCATGTAAAGAATGTGTCAACCCACTTACCTCATTACCAAAATACTCCGTTTCTGTCTCATCTGCTTGGGTATCAGTAAAAGTTACTTTGCGCCAAAAAAAATAAATCTTTACTTCCTGATTGTAGTGGTGAACAGAAAACAACTGATTGCGTAGTTTGCCCCATGTGTCCGAACAGGCTGAACAATGTAACTGAACACCAGGAAAAAGTTGCTGAGCTTTTATAGGAGGTGCAAAAATACTGATATGTAGTCTATTGTTAGAGCTAGCTGGATGATGTAAGTTTCAGTTACTAGAACAATCCACAAGACGAAGACACGTGGGTGACCGCAGCCTCCACTCTGTGTTATCTAAGATAAATACTTGAAAACTGGTGTGGATGTAAAAGGACAGTTATCAGGGTTAAGGATCTGAAAAGCGAACTCTTTACAAACACATCTAGACTCTAAACAGCAGCAATGAGGACACACACTTGTTTAGGAGTTCTCGTTTAGCCAGTTTATCTGGACCTTATCACAGAGTATCTGTCATTGATGATGAATTACTCTCTCTCTGTCCTGTTGCTTACAGTGGTTGTAATCATCACCCTTAGATCAATGTGGTTCAGGAGTTTGTCTCACTTGGCAGCTGTTGGTTTTCTTTTCTATTGTGATTTCAGTTTTGCTCATTCGTTGTGTGAATTGTCATTGTGTATTCAATCTTGGGATGTTGTTGGATTTTGCTTTTGCACTTTCAGCAACAGAGAACTTAGAGTTGCATAAAAGTTTACACGAGATGTACAGTGCAAAGTATCTGAACTTACAAAAACCTGTTAAAAATCGCCACCATTGTTGCATGTTTTTCTCCTTTTCTCTCTCCCCTTGTTTCCTGCCATCTCTCTATTGTACTCTCTCTAAAGATGACATAAAATGCCCTAAAAATACTTTTAAAAACAAAAAAATTAACAAGACTATGAGTGCAGCCCTGCTAGCAGCTCTGTGAGGCTGTACTTAGACACAGCTATGCCTTGAGCTAAATGCTAATGTCAGCATGCTAAGCTGCTCACAATGATAATGCTAACATGCTGATGTTTAGCAGGTATAATGTTTACCATGTTCACTATTTTAATTGAGCATGTTAGCATGCTAACATTTGCTAATTAGCACTAAACACAAAGTACAGCTGAGGCTGTTAGAAATGTAATTCGTTTTTCAGGTATTTGGTTATAAACAAAACAAAATTGAACAAATTGAAATTTTGGCCTGATGATGGTGCTAGAGGAAAGGTCAGAGGACCACCAAAGTTCATCCTGAGGGGGGCATGAATGTCTATATGAAATTTCATGGCAATTCATCTAATAGTTGTTCACTCAAAACCACAAATGTCAACCTCATGGTGGCGCTAGAGAAAATCGACAGGGGATCCCCATGGTCATTAGGATTCATCCTCTGGGGACCGTGAGTGTTCGTACAAAATATCATGGCAATCCATCCAATAGTTGTTGAGATATTTCAGTTAGGACCTAAGTGGTGGACCGACCAACGAACAAACCAACATTGCCATCCATGGAGCCATGGCGCTAGTGTAGTTGTGTCATTTGCAGTGATTAACCCCTATTTAGTTACAAATTCACAGCTTTAAGCAATGATTTTAGATCAAGTAAAATTATTGCATGATTGAATGTGCAGTGCCCCTCACTTGCCAGTCAAATGCCCCCATTAGATACCACGAAAGGAAACAGTTAGCTTACACTAGCTAGTTAGCAATTCAGAAGTAGAAGTGATGAATCTGGGAACTACAACTTTTCACTGTGGTTCCATAAATCAGTCATGGCATGTCATTATACGCCAACAAGATCAAAAACGACTTACCTTGGGACTAAGAGTATAAAGTCAGTATTTTAGTCAGACTAGATGCTGTATAGTATGTTACACTGTTGAAGTGTTGTGGTGTAGTCTGAGAAGCAGATGTCTGTGGTGACAAAGTCTAAACCTCACATGTTGCACCATCTCTTCTACAAGACTGTGTCTGTGAACATGTTACCCATAAGATGTATCACATTAGACGGGGGTCTTGGTTTCCTTTCCTTTTGAAGAGAAGTCTTCACCACAAGTCTCTCTCTGCAGTCTAGTCTGGTCACATACTTGCAAGTGAGACATCTTTCAACACAGGTCCTTGTCAGGAGGACATTACTCTGCATCCTATTGATGTGTCACTTGTAAAATAACTTCTTAAATAAACCCTAACACATGCACTCTATTTATCTGTTAAATAAATCAAGTAGCGCGCAGTTCGGGCACACTCTACTCACCACGTGAAGTGACACACATCATCAACAAATGTCAAGTAAAAACACACAAGCCTGATAAAGAGGGAGCCAGAAAACAATCAACCTGTGTCACATATAACAATGTTTATTGGGTTACACATCTCAGGAGGTTACATTTACATTTAATGTGTAGGCAAGAAAGACAGGACAACATACGTCAAAAAAAACCTTAACATAATTTTACAAGTTACATGAATAAATAAATGGTAGTTAGTCCCATGTGCACAGTATTTGATTTCATAGTGAGCGTCTTGCAAAAATGATAGCTTCAACAACAATGAGAAATTGAATTAAAACATCCTCCTGAGCCTAAAGTCTAGCTTCTGTCCAGTAGAATCTGTTTTAAAATCCTGCTCATTATATACAAAGCTTTACACTGAAAGGCGCCAGATTACATCAGTGAATTTTTAACTGCTTACTGTCCAGAAAGGCCTCTTAAATCCAGGTTAAAGTCAAGAGATGATCAAGCTTTGGCTACCACCAGATTTTATGTTTGTTTTTACTCGTTTGTATGTGACCAGAGGATGACTTTGTGTCTGCAGTATTTTCACATGAATGCCCTGTTCTCCATATTTCAAACACCAAAAAGTAAAACCTGTATCTGAATCTGTAGGAAAAAAATGAATATATCGTATTGAATTTGAGTAAATTCCTAATGTGTTATTTTACCCCACAAGAGACAGAAAAATCCCTTTCATTGTGGTGCTTAGGCTGACAAAAATCTTGTCAGTGGTAAGCTTGCTTGGCATTGTGGTTAGTTCAGAGCAGAGGGCAGGAAATGTGCATTCTCTACACAATGGCATTACCAAGAAAGTGAGCCAAGTTTTACATCGATCTAACCATACCCCAACACTGAGTTGAGATGTTGAGTGATGATAATTACAGGATGTCCCAGATGTGAAGGCGCTGGTCCGCTCCAGCAGAGAAAATCTGAGTACTGTCATGGTTTAAGGCCAAGTGCAGGACTCGATGAGAATGACCTGAAAAACAACAACATGATTGAACTTTGACGTTTAAATACCTTCTTTCCCACGTAAAACAGAGGCTTCTCAATGTTTAACTTATAAATCAGAACTAAAATAAAATCAGCAATAAAGAAGAACTAACTTTGACAAAGAGTTCATATTGACCTGACCATAATGCTTGCTGTCATTGTCTTTCTTTTTTATTTTGGTTTCACTTGCATGTCATGATTTGCATCACATAAAATAAAATACAAAAGGTTTAGGGCACTGCAAATGAATGAGTCTCAAAGGTTTTAGTGTCATTACAAAACGTCATGTCAGCTTCTCCTAGCAACCACAACCACATACCAGATACTCAATACTGATTGGTTAGTGCAAAAGAACCCCCCCTTCCCAAACAGAAAACAGCCAAGATGAGCACAATGTCAGACTGAATAATCGCAAATCATCCTGTTTTTCAGGCAAAAAAATCACCACCAGAGTAACTGCAATTTGTGAGTAAATGAATAACACAATTGCTGAGCATTTAGAAAGTAATAGATATATTTAAAATGATCTTTTAAAGGATGTTTTTGACGTGAAAGTCTTTCTTTGCCCCTGACAATTCACAATACCTCAGGAAAATGTGACATCTCATATGAAACCGAGTGACTTTTGATGTGTTTAATTCATTGTTTCCCATTTGTTGAGAGCCCAGGACATGAATGAGTCAGGACAAAATGGCTATTAAATATCTCAGTGATGGTTGACAATGGTCCAACTGTCACACTCATGCTGCTGTATTAATATTACTCTGCGTGTATAATGATGCAATACATTTATTCCTATGAGGCAGTTGTGAAGGTGTTAAACAGACATTGCTGTGGGCTGTAGTTGTGCATTTAGGTTCTCTAACCTGTGAACTGGTAGAGGGGGCTGAGGGAGGGAAACCCCCAGGCCCAGCAGCTGACTTGGTGCTGAGGAAGGCCATGACCTGTGACCAGATATCTCTTCTTTTCAGCCCATCGTAGAGAACAGATCTGCAACTGGAGCCATTAGGAATAGTCTATTCGATAGTCATACACAGCAAAAAACACCTCTGCTATACTTTTGAGTCTTAAGAACCTGTGAATTTGTGTTGGCAGATGTCACACAAGTCCCTGACTCTGTGTCCCAGATTCTCAGCTCTCCATCTTTCCATCCCCCTCCTGTAGCAATCATCTTTCTCTGCCATGGACACCAAGCCATCGCCTAAACACACAAACACAATAAGTACACACACACACACACACACACACACACACACACACACACACACACACACACACACACACACACACACACACACACACACACAATGGTCAGCAGATTGTCTGGTTGTTTAAGCAGACCGCCCAGTGAATAGCTGCAGGATCAGCTAACAGTATTTCTTTTTAAACCCTGTATAATAACAGCTAAACCCTTCAGCATACCAACCAGTAACATGACACTCAAGTTTGCACAAGCCTGGCTTAGTCATCATCACGTCATACAACAGAACACACAGCTGCTTGTAATATATAGTTGTGGTTGTGTGTTAATCCGAAAAAAAAACCCTTTAATGTCAAAGTGAAAATAGATCTCTACAAAGTGATATCAATTAATCACAAAAATATAGAATACAAAATACATGTAGCAGTGTTTTTAAACAGTCACCTTAACAGCGCTGGGTTGTTTCATTGTAGTGATTGGCTGGCGTGACCTTGTGAGGCCTGCGACGTCACTGTCCCATACACAGAGAAGGCCCTCTGTGGAGCCGCTGGCCAGCCAGTCGTCTCCTGGTGACCACTGAAGGCTGCAGATCCCCTCCTTCTGGACGGCTGCGCCCACCAGAGGTGTAGGAGCCCGAGGGTCAAGGTGGTGGATATGTCCAAGAACAGAGCCGCTGTAAGATTTTGAAATTCCCCTGCATGAATATTGCATCATTGTACCATACAACCTGTATTTCCTTTTGCTAAAGCATTAAACAAGTATAGATTTGGACGTGTCATTCCTGCTTTAATGAAGATTTATAGAGTTAAGAAGTAAGCCAATAAGTAAGTAACTGTATTCATATAGCACTCCTCAAGAGCAGAATGTCACAAAGTGCTTCACAAAAGAAATAAGGCAAACTTAAGAAGAATAAAACACCACATAAACAGAAATAAATTCAAATGAGAGTAAATGAAAATTAGAAAATGACACAAAGGTAAGTCTTAACAGAGATGGGATGAGACAAAAGCATAAGAATGATAACAAAGAGTCTTTATTACTTTCATTTTGCGTAAAGTGTACTGACCACACATACCTGCTGAGTAACTGCTGTTTCCAAGAAAGAGCTCTGACCACAGACAGGTGTGGTGGCAGACACCTCATATTCTGCATGTGTTCAACATCCCACAACTAAAGAGTCAAAGAGAGAGAGAGAGAGAGAGAGAGACAGCGTCACCAAAAAGCGTCATCTTGCTGATTCAACTAGGTGTTACACTTCCCCTCGCACAGGCCCCCCCATACTGCAGTTTGTATGAATCAGTTTCCATCCTCTATGAACTCATTTACTTTAAACTCCAGACCTGTATCTCCCCTCGCCTGGTCCCAATGCAGAGAGCTCTGCCATCTCTGCTCCAGCACAGACACGTGATGGACGGAGTCTGACGGCATGGTCGTCCTGGTTGTGGACTCGGGTCCAAATGTCCCACCAGAGCACGAGTTTCTGAATTCCAAAGGTAAACAGAAGAGCCCAGTGCTAATGCAATTATACCATTACAACTGCAGTCGAGAAGATTAGTGTCTGAAAGGGAAGAGACGGAGAAGAGAGAAGGACTACAGAGGCTATACTGGCTGATGATGAGCCTTAACTGATAGCATTTTATTGACTGAATGTTTCATTACAGAATACTTTTATTTGTTGTTAAACCCACCAATCACAAGCTATATTTTGCTGCTGGCATACTATGCCACATATGATGTTCAGTGATGTGTTCATTAATCAAGACAGCAGTATGAGGTGTTTTTAGTGGATTTTTTTTTTTTTTAAAACAGCGGGTTCGTGTGACCTTAAAAAGGTCAGTAAAACAGATAGTAGGAGCTTCTGACTAGGAAGTGGGTACAGGGTTGTAGACGGGAGTCCCACCCAAAACACCCCACCACCATCAGATCATTTTGACCAGAAACCAAAGGTCTCTTAATTACTATTTTTTTTTTTTTTTTTATTATTTAGATTTTTTTTATAATTTGTTTATTCAGGTAACTGTTTAATTATACTTTCATTTCCCAACATAACCAGTAATGAACTGATCTCATAACAAGTGTTGTCTGTGTAGCCAGAGCCTGATAAATCTTATTTCTCTGTGCTATAGACACTCCATGTTGTCCAAAAACTATTTAAATCAGTGAGCTACACTGTTGCACTGGCTGACATGTTCCTTCATTACAATAAACGTGGGCACTGGAGTTTATTATGAGTCAATCCCACATACATTGTTAAGCTGCTGTAAAAACTCACTAGAGCACCAAATATGTATTAATCCGCGGCTGAAAATAGTGCCCCAACAAATATACTATTTCCTCCTGTTTAAATGGCATTTGCTAAAAACTACAGCATCCAGATGTTTTAGGAAACTGCTGAGCATTTTATTAAAATGAAACTGTACATACAGAACAACACCTGCTTTATCCTTTTAAACACAGAAACAGAAGAATAACATGGGCTCAGTTTTCTTTTGTGAGAATAATGCAGCATTTCGCTTACAGTAGTCGTTCAGCAGTGACGGTGCCGCCAACTTCATCACTGCCTTTCCCTGCAGACCCACAGAAGCTTTGTCCAGAACAGCAAATGGCTGCAAATCACATCTTCTCTCATCAGAACCTGCAATGGAAAAATATAACATAAAAACACAGTTACACAAAACACATACACAAAGTTCCACATCCAAAGCAATACATCTTTGGTTTACTGTTGGTGATGTCAACTGCATTCATTTTCACTCACTGAAACTAAAATGAAATCACTCAAGTGCAGCTCTGTGTTCTCAACGGGCGTTGTTACAGTGAATTAATGGTTACTGACCATATTTACTGCTGCACTGAGGCCAATAAAGACACACACACACACACATTAAAGTAGACATTGAAAGGCTGAACAAATCTGAAATCCCAAGCTGTGTATGTGTGCAAAACCCTTGGCAATGTGAAAATACAATATAGGTGTGTGCATTACTGTATCTTGGAAAAAGAGTTGACATGGTTACAGAGACTTAAACAATAATTTCCATCAAACTTTCATATCTTATGCCATTCAAATGTCATGTTCTTTGTACTAAAACTCCATAAGCTTTACAAGATGGACGTCTGATTATCCCACTAGAGCGCAATGTAATGTAATAATACAATGATGTTAGCCAAAAATAAAAAATAAACATAGACCTCCCACAGTCCTCCTGCAGTTTCTGTTTTGTCATTCATTCTTGTTTCCTGGTGTGACATCATTCATTCATATCATTCAGATAATTATCTTCATTGTGTGTGTGTGTGTGTGTGTGTGTGTGTGTGTCCTGGAGCACTGTGAAAGAAAAATTATTCAAGCCGTACCAGCCTGTTGGGCATTTCCATCTTCTTGAACTGCAGCTTTCCAAACCAAACCCTGCAAAGAAAAAAAAAACTTTTTAGATTCAGTCTTTTACATGATGTTTATACTCATTTACAAACACATGTAATACTGAGAATTCATCAAGTTTTTCATCAATGATTGTTCCCAGTTATTACGTCCTTTAGTAATAACTGGTATCATCCTTATTTTAGCAATGTGTGGGTACAACTGGGTTATGTTTTTTTTTTACTTTTAGTGATCTCACAGCTTTTCTTATTTCACCTCAAGTAATCTTGCACAAAGAAACCAGATTTTAAAAAAATCAAAGAAAATGCTTTTCTTTGCCATTTTTAACTGACGCTTAAAAAAGAACCTTAAGAAACATTTACTGTGTTTCCCATGTTCTGTCTTGTCGCTCACATTTAAACATTATTATTGATATGATCATGTAAGCAAGAAAGACAGCCTGCAGAAGGGAATGGGTAGTCACACAAAAGAAATGTAGCTACAGTGCCAAAGCTACAAGTTTCTTAAACAAACCTGTTCTGGGGCATTTTCTTTGGCAGGCCATCCCCGGACAGTAAACATGCGTGGTGGTATGTTCGGTGGCCTGAACGCCCCACAGTGGGACACGCCTCCTGCCAGCGCTGCCTCTGAATGGGACAGATGACATTGCAGAAAACATTACATTCACCTTCATCACAAAACTGTGCTGCAATGAATATATTATTTATTCCAATAAAAATATATATATATATATATATATATATATATATATAGCAATCAGCTCTCAAATACGGTAGTAGCATTTTTGTTGCATTATTGTATTTTTTCATATCAAACAGAAAAACTATATAATGCAATAAAATATATATCGCGTAATAAGCCATTATCTGGCCTCTTACATGCAGAACAGGTGGAACTTTACTTAAGTATTGCTTTATGCCACCTGACATAACAATGTAGTTGAATTAAAGATGCCTAAATACTTCTGGTGACTAGTAAAATGTGATGGCGAAAAAATAGGAAACCAGTGGCAGACATGTGTCTTAATAAATTATTGAAATAAAGTGGGTAAAACTTAAAAATGGTGTTTGCATGCAAGCCTGAATTTAAAGTATATTTTTCTTTTCTTTCCTGTCAAAAATAGCATCATTTAGAGTAACCGCTGCAGCTGAGTTTGGATAATACCTTTCTGATCACAGCTTTGAGGAGACTGCTTTGGATGTTTTGTGTGCGTGGGTGAGATCTACGGAGCCCCGTAGTGGCCATAGAGAGAAAAAAATATATTTCGAGGCCACGTTTTACTACATCGAGCGCTCGAAATGCTATTGCGTGCGCACGAGATACAATTAATTCCCACGTTTTGATTAATTCGTTACCACGTTTTGGTTAATTCGTGCGCACGTCTTAATCCAAGTATACCCACCGTGCGTAAAGACGCACACAACTCATTCAACAACACCGTTAGCTATCCCCTAAATAAAAAAGAGAGCTATTTGCCAGCTGTTTATATGCTTTTTCTTTTATATGCACTGTTTCTCTGTTTGCTCTGTTTCGTCATTTTCATCTGCCGGAACCAGATCTTCACCTGCCGCTCCATCAGGTTAAGCGCGCGCGCCACCTCACGCCGCCAGTCCCGCGTGAGGTACATGTTTAACAGGAACTCCTTCTCCAGCTCGAGCGTCTGGTATTTGGTGTACGGGCTCCGCTTGTTCCTAGAGGAGCGCGCGTAAGGCACTTACGTGGCACACATAGGAGTTTGCCGAAAACCTCAGTCCGTTTTCTGACAACTTGCCAGACAATCATTGCTTATTCCAACCTTCTGCCCTGAAGGCATATTAGGGCTAGTTAAAAACAATGTTAGAGTAAAGGTCCACGGTTAATGCATGAACATGATTAATTTAGAATGTAAGAGAGCAAACCCATAGACAATAGAGTTACTGAATGTTTTAGAAAAAAGAAAAAGCTTATATAAACAGCTGGCAAAAAGCTCTTTTTTGTATTTGGTGGATAGCTAACGGTGTTGTTGAATGAGTGGTGTGCGTCTTTACGCACGGTGGGTATACTTGGATTAAGACGTGCGCACGAATGAACCAAAACGTGGTAACGAATTAATCAAAACGTGGGAATTAATTGTATCTCGTGTGCACGCAATAGCATTTCGAGCCCTCGATGTAGTAAAACATGGCCTCGATATATATATTTTTTCTCTCTATGGCCACTCCGGGGCTCCGTAGAGATCAGAGAGAGAAAGAGGTAGTTTCTTTTACATTCCTCTCTGACATGGTACGTTATTAAAAATAATACCTTGAAGGTTTCCCTGTATGACTCTCTGTTCTGGATCATGGTGTCTCGGTGGAGAATCCAGCTCCAGTCTCTGACAGACTGCATCAAGCTCAAACTCACACTGCCGCCCAGTGGCCAGCGGTGTACTCGCAGCAGGACCCTCACTGCTGCTCCTCTGGATGATCCGCCTCTTGAACCGCTTGTACGATACGTGATGGGCGTCGTTTTGTTCCTGAGAAGACAAAAAACAATAAATACTTTAACAAAAAATACAGAACCACATACATTCATTAGGGTAAAAAAAACAAACATAAAGAGCAATACTTCCGGTTAAAACTTTCACAGCAAAAGCATTGTAAAGGCCTTTTATTTTCCCTAGTCCAGCGGGCTACTGTACATTGTATTTTGATACCAGTACACAAAGCAAATGTTTTATGGATATGATGTAAATGTATCTGAATAAGCAAAACTCACTAGATTATTGCTGATAACTTGCTAGATGGATAATTAATTTTTAAAACAATAGCTAAGATGTTGCTATAGTCATTTAGATGTTGTTAAGCAGTGGTGGAATGTAAAGAATTACTTTTACTCAAGTACTGTACTTAAGTACAATTTAAAGTACTTATACTTTACTTGAGTATTTCCATTTTCTGCTACTTTATACTTCTATACCACAACTAAATACACTTCTATAGACTACTTAATACAAAATCTTCCACCACTGCTGTTAAGTGGTTGCTAAGAAGGTCACTAGGTCATTTGTGTTTGTTCAGTAGTTGCTAAGGTGTTTGGGATTGTTGCTAGGTGATTGCTAGTGTTGCTATGGGGTTGCTAGGTTGTTTTGGGTGGTTGCTATGCTATTTGGGTGGTTGCTATGCTATGAATGCCGCTAACTGGTTGTCTAACTGGTTGCTACTGGTTGACTTTTGGAATCAAATTTCTCCAGACACTGAATTTTATTTTATTATTATTTATACAATACTGTCTGGCTACATGAAGTTAGGAAAGCCTATTGTTTTATGGTCACTAATGCTAATAAATTACTATAATTATTTTTTGTAAGCAATTATTATTACGGCTAGATTGGTCTAGCAGAACAGTTTTGAGTTAAAAGTTTAGGTAATGCTGCTCAAACATGCTTTCTCACTTCACATTTCAGGGAAAACTGTACAGAGGGGCAAAAACAAAAACATATAAAAAGGAATTTCAGAAATCATATTTTAGGTATAAAAGTGATATTAGGTTTAAAGATATTGGGCTACAGGCTATCCCACTGTGCAAAACTGTTTTAATTTTCCTCTTATTTTGAAGGAATTTGCGCCGAGCTTCCGGTATTGGCGTAGTGTTCTCTAGCGAACTTAACTCAGCTCCTCTCACCAGGACTTTTGGCAGGACAGCCCCCCCTTTCCGATCCCGGTTCGTTCTTCCCCCTCCAAGATGGAGGCCTTAGGGGGCTACCCTGCCAAGTCCTCCAACCCAAAAGCGAAAAAGTTGACGGTCCTGTTGAGCATGACAGTCGGTGTGGGCTGTTTATTCCTCCTGCAGACGCAGCTGGTGAAGCCGAGAAAACCAAAGGATTTTTATTCTTTCGAGGTCAAAGACGCGAAGGGGAGGATGGTTTCCCTGGAGAAGTACCGAGGAAAAGTAAGTCCACATCGTCACCAGATATTTCACTTTGAGAAGAAATCTGTGCAAACTTCGTCCAAGTTATCCAGTGTCATTTGAGGGTCGGTTTCATTGCACTAGATGTATTTCTTATAGCATTTTCTTGTAGCATAATTATACCTGTTTTCACCCCCCCCCCCCCCTGTACAGGCGTCTTTGGTTGTAAACGTGGCGAGTCACAGCGAGCAAACGGAGGCGAACTACATGTTTCTGCAGGAGCTCCACCGGGAGCTCGGCACCTCTCACTTCAACGTCCTGGCCGTCCCCTGCGGTCAGTTCGGGGACACAGAGACCGGGACCAGCCGGGACATCGAGGCTTTCGCCAAGTCCACCTACGGCGTCACCTTCCCCTTCTTCAGCAGGATCAAAATAATGGGCTCAGAGGCTGACCCTGCCTTCAAATTCCTCACAGGTTGGCAGAAAGACACCTCACCACATCTGTCTGCTGTACACTAGGTTATATTTTTATACTTTCACTATGATTAAAGTCTATATTTGCATTTCCTTTAAGTTAAAAATGAAGAGGCCTGTGTTTATGGCTACACAAGTAGCCTACAGTCTGGACCCGCACCACACTTTCCCACAGGGCTGCAGCTAAATTATATTTTTAAGTTCAAGTAATCTGTCAGTTCAGATCAGTTATTATTTTAGCCTATAAAACACAGATGCCCAGTTTTCTTTGCTTACTTAGCCTGACCTAGGGGTCAATCGTATTCAGTTTATAATGAAAATGTCTTTCATTTGCAAATGTTTGCTATTTTACTTGATAAAGTTAAAAAAGAAAGGTTTTTACTGACACTTGTCCTCCAGAAATAACTGCCATGTCCCAAACAAAATATACCACAACACACAAAACATAATTATTCTTCCTCAGAGAAAAAAACAACTGCAAACACATAGTTAGGTAAAAGTGTTGACTCATGATTTTGTGTGTAGTTCTTGCACCCAAATATGGTATAAATTTAGGTTTATACATGTTGGCATTTCTACTTTTGGTGTGACATCTCACACCAAATTAAAAGAACAATCCATGTTATCATAATGAAAAAGCTGCTGACTGTGCATCGGAGTGACTGATGATTTTTTCTCTTCTGTTTTGAACCGTAGTAATATCCAGTGTGTGAATGTTATCAGTTATGTTATGACGATACATACCATCAGACGATATATATGTGTCACCCATCTTATGTTTTGTCACACTGTTTATATATTGTGGTAATATATTGTGAGGTGTCTTGATTTGTCCCTGTATTAAATTTGGAGCAACCATGCCCATCTGGTTATTTTATCCCAACAGTTTCCCAATTGTTTTTCAAGGAAAAGTATGTATCTTGATATATACTATACATATATATTTTATCCATATCACCCACTCCAGTTAGAGAGTAGCAAAAAGTGATAACTTTAACATTGACATCAGCTGCTATGAGGTTCAGTTTGGATTTCATTTGATATAAAGTACTCATTAAGTATCAAAAGTAAAAGTACTCATTGAGCAGTAAAATGGTCCCTGTCAGTGTTTGTCTTTTATATATGATTAACCTGGATTAATATTATTGTTGCATTGATGTCTGTTGCATTTCACTGCTGCATTTTCCAGCTAATCCAAGTTTTTTTTTTTTTTTAATAGTTTATTTAGCTTAATAAGTAAGAGAATTTTCTCAGCCCATAAAGAAACACTTCATCCTTCAGTTTATCAGAAAAATTGAAATTCAGAATAACCAAATTTGGAGATACATGGTTTTCACTGGACAGGAATATGAAAAATTGTAATCTGTAAGTAACTTGTAACTAAAGCTGTTGTAACTAAATGTAGTGGAGTAGAAGTATAAAGTTGCATAAAATGGGAATACTCAAGTAAAGTACAAGCACCTCAAATTTGTACTTATGTACAGTACCTGTACCTTTAGTAAATGTACTTAGTTACTTTCCACCACTGATAATTGGTACTTACAAGTTGATTTATGATAAGCTCTGGATATGGAAACACGCAGAGCTTATCATCAGAGTTTTAGGTTGTAAGATGTGCCATTAATGAGTGTAAGGTAATGTGTTGTGTTTCAGATTCAGTGCAGAAAATGCCAAAGTGGAACTTCTGGAAGTTTCTGGTGAATCCAGAGGGGAAAGTGGTCCGGTTCTGGCGAACGGACGAGCCCATGGAGAGCGTTCGGCAGGAGTCCACGGCGCTGGTGCGAGAAATCATCCTGAAGAAACGGGTGGAGCTATGATGGAGCTTATCGATAGACTGTGTTGTGTCAGTGTTTCCTGTGCTTTGACAGCAAAGGAATGACTGGGCTCTGAACTGTTACAGTGAGTGTGGTTGTGTGATGTCTCGCTCCAGAAACATGCAGGAGGAAAAGATCCACTAGTTTCAGCCACAAGGGCAATGGAAGTCAAAATGTGTGTGCATTTGTGAGAGTATGAGTTAGTCTGTGTGTATGGAGACCATCCTGTGTGTTAATAATGACAGTCACGATGAACATTCCTTATAATGACCACTGCTGCAGCTGAAGGATTGTTAAGCCATTGAAGTGTTGGATTTTATAAATACTTTGTACCATCTCTTTCTAATGTTTACATTAAAACCTATTTCTCAAGGTGAAGCATATATAATTTTGGCCCATTTTGACTGATTTGAGCCCAGCAAATTGTGAAACATCCATCCAGCAATAAAATTATTTCAGAATGATTTGATTTAGGATCTGTTGTTCAGGTTATTTATGTTTTTAAAAGCAAGAAAATGCTTAAATTAATCCACATTTTAAATCTAGACTCAGAATGTTGATGCCAACTTGCATGTAACGCAGGACAAATGCATATTGGTGCTGATGCTCTGTATTCTGTAGTTGATTTTGTTATTTGACAGTTTATAACACGTTATATCAGTGTCTTTGTTATAGGTCACCTCTCAGTCTGAATATTTATTTATAAATTTGCAACAAAAAAAAAAAGCTTATTTCATCAAATGTACAGCTGCAGCTCTGAAACCCAACCTGCTGTTCTTAATTGATAGAAGTACATGTTGCAGAAGTCATCTGGAGCTCTGGTGTGGATTTAAATGGACAGTTGGAGGGCAGCAGCAGGTAAGCTGGCACACACAGAATCAACCAGCTAACAAGACACTGCCTACCAGCCACCCACGATGAGAGAGCTGAAAAACAACGTCACCTTTGTGATATCAGGTGATATTATCTGTCTAAAAAGTTATGTTTTAGCTCTTTGTGATACCAGAAACTCAAATGTTGAACATAAGTGTCTGCCTAAATTGGACAGCCTCTGCTTCAAAACAATTATCTCCTGTGCAAACTTTCTAAACGTCTCAAAATCCTGCAGGATGCTTGTATCTCTTGATCCGAGCAGTAATAAATTAGTCAAATGTAACTGTTAAGGTAGCAGAGCAGTGTTAGCTGGGTAAAAGAAACATCAGCTAACATTACACTGCCTCCCAACCAGTCACAACTCACAGGCCTACTGTATGCAAATGCATGGATTTGACTATGTTGAACTGATGTGGAGCTGAAAGTTTTTCATTGTGCTAAATGTAGAGTTTAATGTTTTGTTTTCTCAGTAATTCCCCTGCCAGATTTATTCGACTATTGGCTTTTTATTTTACAGATGAATGAAGTGTAACGTGGCAGTGTCAGCAGGATGTCCGGAGGTAGCAGCAGTGAGGAGTGCAGCTGACAGCTGTCAATCAGATAGCACAGCCAGCAGCAGTACACTGCCACACTGTCACCACCGGCTCAGGAGCTGGAGAGGAGGATGCAGCCAGCACAATTAACCTTAAAGTGTTAATTGTTTTGATGCAGATTTTTCCTTTTTATTTCCCCTCTTACCTTGAAGGGGCAGTGTCTTCTCTTTCCTACAAAATCTCTCAGCATTCTCCTCATATTGTCCTGATTATGAAGACAAAAAGACTTTAGTCAAGGTGATGCTCATTATCATCAAAAACAGCTTTCTCATAGGCTAAACTCTTAGCTTACTTGCATTTTTTTTAAAAAGAAGAAGACTGTAATCTCTATTTTCACATACTTATTCAGAAAGTTGGTCATTGTTTTCCTAATGTTATAATGAGTAGCAGTTATTTTAACATTTAACAGTGAAATAAGTACATATTTAGCCATAGGTTGCAGTAAGTGTTACCGAACAGACACAGCCATGTGTTTAGAGTTTGAAGTGGTTGCCTGGTAGCAGCAGCAGCAGCAACAGGTCATAATTGATACTAAGGAATTATCTATTAAGCTTTTTCTTTTAATATATTATTTCATAAATGACTCACCCAGTCTTTTGAACCTTCACTTTTCAGACGCATCTTCAGTTTCCATTACTTTAGTATAACACCATCCCCTTCCCTCTCTCAGCCTGTTGGAGGACCCGGTCATGCCTGGTGCACCTGTTGTCTGCTCTCCTGGATGGGCTCTGCTCCTAAATACTCTCCCCGGGCGGACGGCGGAGCGGGAAGCACCGTCCTCTGCTCTGCTATTGGCGGTTAGGCCGATTTTTTTTTTTTAATTAAGTAGGCTACTCTTGTTCAGGGATTCCCTCCGCGTCCTAGTTTCTACTGGAAACAAATAGACACAGTAAAAAAAAAAAGAGCAACGCGGTAATGTTTTAAAGGTGGAGGCGGCAGCATGTTATTAGTTAATAACCCAGACTAGGACAGACTTTTATTTCTATAGGAGGTGTCAATTTACACCGTTTATCATATAACTACCAGACTCAGCCTGCTACAGCCTCTGTCTTTTGGCATAAGGAAGAAAACTTGATTCTAAAAATATCAATGATGATGATTAGCTATTATTGTTATTATAAGGAATGGAAAAAAAGGTGTAGGTTTATATAGCACCTTACAAACAGGCAATTTAAAGCAAGGAGTCGTGTAAATACATTTAAAAAGAAATTACAATGAATATCCATAGTAAAAATTATTTTTTACTTATTATTTTTTACTTAAATAATTGGCAGAAAAAAGATAATAATAATAACAGACTGTAATAACAAAAATAGTAATAATATGCCTAATAATAATAATAATAATACATTTTTAGGCTAATGCTATCATAGTAACAGTATATTTTATATTTTTGTCAGATTATACATGGTGTAAACAAAATGTAGCCCTTGTAGTAGTAACAAGTTTATGCAAAATAGGCTAAATATTTAATTTTATTAATTATTTTATTTTATTTGTTAAGTAAAATATTCTAATTAGCAATTTAACTGAAATTAAAAAATTAAATACAATTAAATATTGTAGAGTTTATGCAAAATATTTTATTTTATTTTGTTTTTGTCGTTAAGTAAATAAAAATAAAATAAAATAAAATATTTGAATAAAAAGTCTACAATGAAAATCAACAAACACGCCAACAACAGCGAAATAAAATCAATTACATTTCATAAATATTTTGGATAATCTGCTCTCATTATTCAGGAATGATGGTTTTGCGGGAAGAGGCCGTGTGTCCGCGGGCCACACCGTTTTAATGACGAGCTGCTCTGGCGCTAAGTGGGCTGAACGGCGCGAGCAGCGCACGTTCTCGCCACCTGCCACTTCCATATGCGCTCACACCCGAGCTCGAGCCTGGAACTGTGCGACAGGTGCGTGCCCTCAATGACACGCAGCAGCACAAATCAAACAGGCTGCACATCTGAGATTTGCATTTTACTTTTGACCATATGCATAATTAACTTAAATAAATATAAATATATATGAAATACCTCAAATAATATAATAGGCTATAATTAGTTACTAATTCTATAAATACCATTATTAGGAGAAATAGGTCTTCTCCAACTCGCATTCACAAAATAACAATAGTTAGCCTAAACCATTATATACTGTATATTATAATATTGCTGTAATTATAGTCTAAGTTGGTAGTTTATTTTTCTGTGTGCTATTCATTATAAGCAGGTAATTAAACTAATGTAGGCTGTTTTATTATTGTGTGTTGTTAAATATAGGCTATAGGCAATTTTATCTGGGCCTATGTGTTTGTAGTTTTTTTTTTCTTAGTTGTCCTCATGTTTTTCTCATTTTATTAGCCTACTTCAAACAAGCATATTGTAGCTTGCTTTAAATATGTACAATGTGCCTTCTCTTCACTGGCATAAGAAAAAGGCTTAAATAAAATCCTAACTTTGTGTAAGTTATATTTGCACCTCTGTAATTCTTCCCACAAGGCCACATCAGCATCCCTCCACAGGAAAACAAATAAATAAAAATTTCCACCAGCCTCTTTCCCGCGGGACTCTGTCTGGTTTGCAGCCTCCCTCCAGGTTTGGCTTTAGTTACCTTAGAAACTCATTGTGTCTGTATTTTCCTTTCCCCTCCCGCATTGTCCCCCGCAGTTTGGCGGTAGCTTAACCGGTCAAATGTGTCACAACCAGCTTAAACAAAGCTTCGCCCTTTGTGCCTATACTCTCCCCCCGCGCTGCTGGTCAATGACAAACGGATTTATTTGCAGCAGAAGTGGTTCAAGTTGCGCCTGGGTGTCGAGCTAAGCTGACGTGAAGGTTTGTGCGGTTGCACATGAGGGGCTGAGGTTTGACAGCAAGCGTCCTGTTAGATTTACGTTGGCAGCAGGAATTTAAATTGTTAACGGTGATCAAGTCTGTGGGCAACCAGTGAGGTCAGGGTTAGTCAGGTATAGCACCTCGATGTATACATGCCAAACGTATCTACATTCTGCAGAGACATTTTGTTTGTCCTGTTTATCTATTAATTCAAATAGGCCTAATGATTAATATAGGTTATAAGCCAAATTACAGGTTGCAAAGCCTAATCAATCAGCCATTCAACTATCACAATACTTTGTTCTTACATAAGTTTATAGTTGAATGTTAAATAGATAGATAGATAGATAGATAGATAGATAGATAGATAGATAGATAGATAGATAGATGACTGACATAAAATACTTGTAGAGGCATAAAAAATAGTGCAAATCTTTTATTTCAGCACCATCACAAACAATGAAATATGCCTATCATTAGTATTGTAAATATAAACAAGTTCATAATCTAAATTTCCCATTAATTGTTTATTAGTTAGCACAAATGTACCTAACTTCACTCTGCGATGTAGCTTTCCATGATCTTTCATCAGGCCTCCATGTCACTATCAGCTTCTTCTTATCTTAATTTGTGTTGTTAGAGCCAGTGTTCATGACAGCAGCAGCAGCACTACTGTAAACGGGCCGCAGTGCTGCCTTCACTGCTTTAAGGTAAACAGGCCCAGGTTTGGGAAGTTTAAACAGGTGTCTGACCTGAGATTTGACATTGTCCTCTGGACCAGTCTGCCTCCCACAAACCCACTTTTTACAGCTAAAGCCCTCAACAGTGAGGTTGAAGGAAGATTACATCACAGATACCCAAAGGTCAGAAGGTCACATCCTCTTCAGATAAATTCTGTTCTTGTTTTGATTTTCTGTTTTTTTTTTCTCATCCAAGTTGAAAAAATATAATTTATAAGATAAGTTTTTGGGAAAAATGTGACAGCGTAGAATCAACTAGAATCTTTTTCCACTGGGGAATACTGCTTATTGTGTTACCAGCATGGTTTACATGACCAATAAATCATGCAATTTGGAAATCTATTTCAATTTCCCAAAAGAAGGATACAAACAAGGATGTTGGCTGCAATGCATCATGACTGTACCCTTTTTGAAACCACACAGTCACTCAGACAGAGACAAAAGGGAAGGAAGTCCCTGCCTCTTAAAGGTCATGGGGTCACATTTGTTTCACTGCTCAAACAAGGAAAGTTCACGTTGAAGACAGTTTCTTTTTCTACTTGCTTAAATATCACAGCACAAGTCCTCTTTCCAAAATAAAAATCTCTCCAAGTCAGCTTTATAAAACATAACTTTTATTTCCAAACTTGTAAAATCATTTCAATTTTCCAAGACAAAACATATTGTGAGGTGTAAAAATAAACATGACATAGCTCCAATGTTTGGCTGGATCATTAGATTTTGAGGCATGTAAACAGAAACACAATGAAAACAAAAGCTCGGGCAGTATCATTTCCTTTGTTGGGCACCACCTCTGACTGATTAGTTTACAAGCTACCTGAGGAAGACATCATTTAATCATTCACAGATATCACCATAGATTATTAGTTAGGCATTAACAGTCACTGCCCACCCATGCTTCCTTCCACTTGAATACACGTATGTCACTTTCAGATCACTAATTAGAAGCACTAATGGATCCAATTTTGCATTTGTTAACCCGGGTTTCAGCTGTGGTTGGGAACCCAGCGAAAGCGATACCCTCCTTGCTGAGTCCTTGAGGTGAAGGCTCGTCCATGAGGAAACACCTGAGTCTTTATAGTGCAGTGTTCTCTAATAGAAGTTCTGAAAGACGAGACATTCTCTTCGGGCTCTGCTCCGTCTGTCGTCATGCTGTTGGAAATAGAAGTCTGCAGGCCTGAGAATGCACCGTACATGCATATAGTCTCTGATTCCTGCTGTGCTCTTGTTCCAGTCGGGGCGCCGTGCAGGACAGCATTGCATCGTGTGCTGATGTCCCTCAGAATGTCCTCCACTGAGTCAGAGGACTCTGTTTCATATCCTTCATCTAGTCGCTGCCGCTTACAGGGACTCAATGAAGTGTTATCACCACAAGGCATCACTGGCTCTCTTACATGTGGGTCTCTGACTGTCATCAGTTTCTGAAAGAAAATGGTGTAAGAACAAGACCAACAGAAGTGAAGATTAGACATAATTTATGACAATACAGGCATAAGCGGTTATATTGTATCCAGGATGATGTGTACGTGTGCTTGTCTCAGTCTTGTACTCACTTCAAGCACTGAGGCCAGGTGCTTTGCACGGCTGGCCAGCTGCCTGAGGTGAAGGTTTCTCTCTTGAAGGGAGACAATCGCCTCCTGTTTTCTGTGTAGAGTCTCATGGAGCTGCAGACACACAGAGACAAATATGTTCAGTCACGCTGACAGAGGACACATTGCTCAAACTGAGAGTCCTTTCCTTTACCTTGGCATGACCAATTCATGTACATCTTTGTGTTTAGATACTGAATGAATATGCATAGTTATTTCAAACATAGCCCTCCCACTATCTTTCTCATTTTAACCATACGCATGGCCTGTTTTACTGGTTTACACAAACTCTCCATTATACAACTTTTTAAACCAAACTCAGTTAAATAAAATATTCTTTCTGTTGACCAAAAGTGTCAATTAATTTGTCGAAGGTCATTAGCACAGCTTTAGGAGGTCTTGTATAACTCTGACATATCAAAAATATTACTATTGCATAATTTAGATCCATCATAACACACATCACATATAAATATTGCCTTATCATGTGCACCACAGTCATCAAGTCCAGATAAAAACACACTGTACATTGGTCATAAATCTCAGAGAAAGGATTTACCTGATTGTTGACTTCCATGGAATCTCCCAATGCCCTGCCTTGGCACTGGGCGATGCCCCTCCAGAGAGCTCCATCTTGGGCAGACGGGTTGCCTGCTTCTGTGGAGGAGTGAGCCAGACTGTCCTCTGAAGAGAAGTACTGCTGAGGGGTGAGGGGAGGTATGACACACCCCTGAAATGGTAGCAGTTCAGCTGGAGACAGACTGCTCTCCAGTGTGGCAGGAGAATCTGACAAAAGAGGCATACCAGGGGTTCAGTCAACATGTCCTCCTCAATGTTAAGAATATGATGATGATGATGACATTATTATTATTATAGTAGCAGTAACAACATAGCACACACTGGCAATGCTTAGATGTAGATGTTGCATCTCCACAGTGGAAGATTTGGATTGCTCTACTCACCTGCCATGAAATCCAGCGCATAATCTCCAAAGTCTTGGTCATCTACATCAGATTCATTCACCTGTGGGCGAGTAAAACTGATGATTATAAAAGACATATATGTGTGTTAAAAACTCAGTCGAGTAAGAAATGATAACTGCCCCAGACCTGAAAATCCCACCACGACCAAGCAGGGTAATGTGGCTGTATGACAGAACATGTCTTCGTGGTCATTTCAGTAAGTGTGCCGTCGCGCAATGTGTTTTGGGCGCACGGTGAGCTGTGCCAAAGAGGCAGCTTTGTGGACAAAACTTGTGAGGTCCAGCCAATTAGCGGTAGCCTGCGTGTCATGAGTAATTCCAGCACATCGTGTCAAACATTAACAGCCAGGGAGTGATGAAGATCTGCTACCATGCACTCTCGCTGGTAGATTGAATTGTTGGAAATGCGTGGATTTACATGAAAATTTAGGTGTCACAAAAAAACATGAGGTGTCTTAATAACAGTAAGACATTTATTTCTGGTACTGGCGAGTTTTTTTCCTCACCTGGGAGCCGAGGGAGTCGCTCTCACGTCGCGCCACAGACGCACAGTCTTCCAAATCATCCCATGCAATTGTTGAAAAAGCTGCAACACATGGACAAAAACGTCTCTGCATGATTCAACCCTCGAAGTGTATTTATTCAAATATGCTGTCTTTATAGTCACACGCTTTATGGTAGTGCATGCAGTTCAACCATAATGTCAGAGATGCGCATACCTTGTTCAATGATGCTGGGGAGCTCAACGTACACAGTGACTGGACTGCTGCTCCTTGGCACCAACACTTTATCCTGCAGATAGCAAGACTGTTAACACCGCTATACAGAGCTGTGTTGTGTGCATTACTGTACAGATTGCATACCTTTTTGTTTACTGCAGCTTTCCTCCCCTGTTGGCCCATTTGGTTGGGACAGATCGCACCAAACACCTTCCTGTCTCTTTGCATTTTCATCAGCTCAGCTCTGGCTGCAGGACTGAAGGACAATGGTTTGATTTAGAGCTGATATAGACGAAATTCTCCCGGTTTGTGTCTCTCCATGCCGCGGCCTCATAGTTTTGGCCCAATCAAGTGCACTTATTTGGTCTCCAGGGAGTGACAGCGTCCTCGGAGATTAAATTGGTGCAGGCTAACGGTTTTTCTGGGCTAAGTGTAAAGTGGTACCGCGCATAACGGCGCCATTACAGCAGGTGCTCTCTGCGTAAGACCTGCCCTCCCTCCGCCTGCAGCCAAATATTCCCTGCGCCCTGCCAGAGGCGCATGCAGAGCCAGGCATGGCTTCTTCTAACCATGTCTGTTTTATAAAATCAAACACCTTAGCTTTTGTCTCCATGGTCTTCATCAGGCAGACCAGCCCGTTCGCACAGTCGACAGTTTGTGTAGCAGATTATCTAATTTTATATTATCAATAATGCTTTGTTTCATACGGCCATATCATTCAGTGCGTAATTTCTATCCAACTGTGCGTAAAAAATCTACCCAAAGCAGGTGAAGGCCTGTTGCCACATTTTTAGCGAAGAGGAAAAGTAAAAGGGCAATTACAGCAGACAGCTCAGTAAACACTAGTGACAAATGCCTCAATTAGTAAACAAACAAGAGTAAGCCTAGTTGGCCCTTAACGCTGAATGCACCTGTGTGGTCACACTGTGTCAGCAGGTCGAGATGCCACGCGTAATGGATTTTCAGAGACAGACCCTCAGTTGACCAGGCTGTGTTGGCACAGTTCAGTTTCAAATAGTGATGCAACGGTAAGTAAAGAAGTGGGTAAACTGACCTCCAGGCAAGCAGCTACAATAGCCTATAAGCCACAAAAATAACTGTGAGAAAAGCATTTATTTCTGCTATTATCCATAAACCTCACATTTATACGTCAGTCTGAAAGGATGGGCTCTTGTAGTCTACTTCTATCTAACAGAGCAGTCATTTGTGCCATAGTGAGCTTAGTAAAAAAAAGTCCAAACACTGCAAGGCAGAGAAGACTTACTAGAAACTCCTGCTACGCCCATCCAATCCAGATAAAGTTGCCTCTACAGACAACAATTAACTGTAGGTGGTTCATTTTGTCAAATCACTTGATTTCTTATTCATGTCATCCAGTCTCAGTGACATCTGGACAGACTTATATGTTTTTTTCATTAAACATCAGCTGAGTTTGAATTATGGCTTCACATTTTATTATCCATTCAGAGACCAACACAAATTCATTCACTGATCATTTATTTCATAATTTAAAAAAATCAATTAATTACAGCACATTTTTCCAGGTCCTTCATTAAAGATGTTGCAACAGTAACATAACTCATAAAGCTGCAGCAAGTCAGTGCATTTACAGTAAATAATTACTTTAATTTAGAATTAATTAAACAGAATATATTAATATACTTTAATGATAAACAATAACCTATTATCAATAAATATAAAACAACTATACTAAGTTGTAAAACATTCAGTGGCTGCAATCAACTGATTGTCTATGAGGTATACATGAGATAGGCTACATCTGCATAACCAGACTTTACTTCTGAACATCACCTTAAATTAACCCCAAGAATAAAACCCCCAAAGTGGAGGGGAATTTGGCATTAACATCTGAATGATGGCACACTTCACATGATAGACATCACTTCCAATGTCTCCCGGTTTAATGACAGCAACAGCTCCAGGTTGTCTTTGCATTCCTGGGCCAGATTGTGGTTGTAGCTCTCCTGACTCACAGACAGGAAGTGGCCCTTCACTGCCAGAGAGTCGCCCTCAGGAAGCTCAGGGCTCTCAGATAATTGGGCAGAAGCTGGTTGGGTACATAGTTCATCCACAAAACTGCCCCACTGGTCTTCCTGTGCCTGCATGGTTGCAAACCCTTGTTCAGTTTTCAGTAACTCACTGGCTAGCCTCAGTGCACAGCCAGCAGTCAGAGATGGTGGGTATTTGTTGAAAGCGTAGTCTGCTAGACTCAACTCGCACACCTTTCGTGCGAGGTTGCTGCACTGCCTGCGTGTTTTTGTGTCTGGATTCATTCTTGCAAACCCGTCACCACCTGTGTTCTTAGATGCAAGCTGGGCAGCCTCAACGCAGTTGGTGTAGTAGCCCAGGAAAAAGGCCAGGGTGGGTGCAGCGAGGCAGAAGTTGAGACGGAGGAGGATGAGACACTCCAGGTTGCAGAGTTGCTCCTTAGTGAAGGCATCACAGCAGAAGGACAAGAGATGGCTGATCCGCGGTGAGCACACCTCCACCTGGGGGACACAGAGAAAGGGAGTGAGTTATATTGCAGGAAATCCAAAAGATGCAAACTTTCTGTTCCTCAAGCATTTACCACACTCAAAGACGCACCTGTTTACTGGCTAGGAGGAGTGAAGTTACGCCCAGTAGCTGGAAGCAGTCAGCAGCCACCGGTGTGGATGCCAGGAACCTGTCCATGATGTTCACCGCCAGGCAGCAGCACTCAAAGGACAGACGGAAATGTTTGTGCACAGGGATGAGCCAGCTGACGAGCTTACACCGTGCCTCTGCAGTCAACTGCAAGTAAAACACAGAAGCCATTAGAATAAGCAGCAGATCGAAAGTGATACCTAGTATCCAATAGATGAAAAAAAGGAGGATTTTAGTGACAGTTACTAAAGGATGGAATGTGTTTGTCCTCTTTAAGAGCATATAAAAATGTAACACCTGCTACTGCAGGATTTCTCAAATATTTTTATGTCATTGATCGCCAAGTATTCAGCCACTATTCATGTGTTACTTTAGTTCCAAAATGGCAAGATCTTTGTGTCAATTTCAGGAGACTATTGAATTTTATTGACAACATATGCAGAGATATTGAGAGGTAGATAGTGAATACTATATGATCTCTATTTTAATTGGTATAATATATAATATAAAAATATAAAATATAAAAATATTTTTAGTAGTCGATTTAATTGAACTATTCTGAAATGTTGGCTCTGGCTTAAAACACCAAAAGGCAATGTTACCAATTAAGTCAGAGGTACAGATGAACCATTATGTTAGATGACAAATAATATTTTTGGGTTAGTGTAAAATGTGAAAAGTAGGCTACATTTTTGGTAGACAATAAGTAAAAAATGTGGCAGACAAGTAGCCTAATTCATTCAAAAGGTAGCCTAAAAAAATTACACATATTTTCACTTTTCTATATTCTGTAGTTTCCATTCAGTAACTGACCGCATTTCAGTGTAATCTACCTGACTGACTGTATAAAGTGTCGTATAGCCTACTTGTGGCTGGCGTGCCAAGCTTTTGCAGGGATGAAACTGCGCCTCTTTCTCCTTCTGGATCTTGTAACCGATGTCACCGTACTGGAGGTACCAGTTGGACAGCTGTCCTGCAAGAGGCTCGTCTGGACGGAGCGGGGACACATCTGTTCGGGCCGGGGATGAAATCGGGGTGGATCCCAAGTCTTCCTCGAAACCGGAGTCACTCAACTTGGACATGAGTGTCTGCTTTCTGTGCCGGGTAATCTGCCGCTGCTGGACCGGTGTGAGCGCTTCTGTTGGAGGAGATGCGCCGGTTGTCCTTCTCCGTTTGTGAACAGTCTCGGAGCCACATTCATCGTTTACAAATGACACCATCTCCGGTATCTCCCACTGGAGCCTACAGGCTACCAGTCCACTGGCTGTGTATTACTGAGAGGTAGTCTACACAGCAGCAGGCTCCTGGATGTTGGTTTAGGGATGGTGAAGGGAGTTCCGTCTGGTGACGTCAGTTTTCCCGGGGTCTACCCCGCTCCGGCAGCGCTCCTTTCTCCCGTCGCCCGGGCAACCGAGACTAAACAACCCTTTGTCCCACTAATTATCCTGAACCTTGAACAATATGTTATACCTGTTGCTGTCTGTACGCTTATGTCATGAGCCAAGATAAATAAATATATAGATCCTTACAAAAACAATGTAAAAATGATGTTTTCACATACACGCAGTGTAGCTTAATGTTTCACTGGAAACATGAAAATCAAATGTTCTACCTATATTAGGCTATGTTAATTCATCAGGTGTAAATTGCTGTTTCACTTGTGATATTGTAGGAAACGTGACACGTCTTACGTTTCACATGAAATAACCGAAAAACACATGAGCATACCTACATAGTGTTCCACATGGGATGAATTAAAATATATTGTTTGTAAGGGCAGGCTGTATAAGGGCATTTTAGATTAGATTAGAAAGCGTTCAACGTTATTGTCATTGCGCGTGCTGAGACAGTTTAGCATCCAACCAGAAGTGCAGATTTCTTAAGCTATAGGATTGTTTTTATACAAAAAACGTGTTATTGTTGTTAATATTATTATGCAAAAATTAAGCAAAATTAAGATTTCCAATTTAGAAATGTGCTCACCTGACATTGTTTCAAATTGCCGCCTAGATGCAGGTCATGATAATATTATATTTTATACTGTTGGAATGATTCTGTCCAATAAAAATGTTTATTTATTTTTTTGCGGGGGGCGGAACTTTAACGCTGACGACTACAAAACAGACGTGCGTCACCTTTCAAAGTCCGGAGCGAGACAAGCGGTCGTTCCGAGTCAGACCTGGTCGAGGCGTCAAGAATGCCCTCTGTACACGTACAAGAGGTATTTCAGTGACTCTAATGGTCTCTGTGGGTGTTTGTCGCCGTCGTGTCACTGCAGCTGCAGGTTGAGCAGCTTAACAAAAACTATAAGATAAACAGTAACGCTAGCTGTTGCTAGCTGGGTAGCTAACCTAGCTGTTAGGCGTCCTAGCCAGAAAGCTAAATGGCTGTAGCTAACAGTAACGTTAGCTGGGGCTTTATGTGGCAAGTTAGCTACCGTTAAATGTGGCGACCAACACTAATTTGTTGACGGCGTGTTGGCTACACGCGCGATAAGGTTACCCCGAGGAAGAGGAAGAGGAAGAAGTAACGTCAGAGGAAAATCAGACCGCAGTGAGCTATTACGCTAGCTTAAGTCACGGCTAGGTTACTTGGCTAACGCCAGAGTTAGCCAGGTAACTTGAGTCGTTGGCTAACTTTACATGCATCTGTTATATTAGCGATAGGTGTGGCAACACGAGAGGCACCAGTGTTAACGTTAGTTTTGCCACGGAGGTCAGATTTACAGCCGAGAGCTGTCAACGTTCACAGCCAATAAAACTCGGTTAACGGTTAACACGAGTTTGCAGACGTCGGACACAGTTTATCTTCAGCTATCTGTTGGCTCAGCTTAATTAACTCGACTTTTATTCAGCTGCAAAGTTCTGCAACAGTCCGGTCTGAATTACATGATGCGTTGTGAAAGCTGAGAGCAGTTGCAGTCGATGAAAGTTTCTGCAAAAAGGGATACAAAGGCGACTAAAATGGCATGCTGCTGCTGCTCCAAAGAAAGGACATCTGCAGATGATCCTGTTGGCATACAGTTGGTGTTGTGCATGTTTTTAATACATTAAGGACTATTTCCACATTAACTGAACATTTCATCCTGCAGTTTTAGCGTAAACGAACCATGGAAAACTCAGGCAGGCCTTACCGGGCCAGGCAAGGCGGCTGGGAGAGGGGAGTAGCGGCAGACAAGGCAGAAAGCTGGAGGATCCAGGACCAGGGTCGAGGACAGAACTTCAGATCAGAGGGAGGTCAGCAGGGCAAGAACCAGGGAGGGCCCTACCGGGCCAGTCCCAAGAAAGGAGGACTGGGGCCCATGAGCTACTCCCCTGGTGGATTCGGAGGCAGTCACAGCCCCTCGCAGAAGGATGACCGGTGGTTCTCAGGTCCTGAGAACAGCAGTGGGAGTCGAGAAGATAACTGGAGAGAGCGCTCGCAGCAGCAGCACTGGCGGAGGAGTACCCAGGGAGAAGGTCCAAAGGAGGACACTGATGGCAGTGCTCATAAATCAGGTGAGAATATGGAAATTAGACTCTGGGGAAAGAGTGGAACACTTTTAGGATTATCCCCAACTAAAAAATTTTTTTAAATCTAAGGCAGGTGTCTCACTGGACACCTTTTGAAAATGGGGTACACCCCCTTACGTACTCCCTTACAACTCCGATCCTGATCACAGTGATGTACTGTATATTAAAATCTAGCTTGAGTCTGATTGTAAGAAATTGCTGTACTCCATCATCCATGACATATACACATGACTAATTAATGCTATCTCCACAAAAAAACATAGCATATTTTTTTTGACACGTGTATTTCTTCTTTCCAAAGGGAGAAGACGGAGAAACAGAAACAAGAGGAAAGCTTTTGCTGAAGAGAACAGGGGCCCTGAAGAGTCCACACTCTCAGCCACAGAGCTGCGCAGCCTACGGCAGGCAGAGAGGCGGCTTAATAGAGATGAGATCTACTGCCTGAAGAAGGTATAGGCTTTCAGTGTAATCAGTAATTACAGTAATTGTTAGCTGCAGCCCTAATTTGCTTTGATATGACATTCTTTCTCTAATTAGAGTTGTTTCAGTTATAGTTGATATGTTTATGAGGTACAGCTGAGTTAAGAACATCCATAACAGTGTAATTATTGCAGCTGTTGTCTGATGTCTGTACTTTGCTCATTTTTAAAATTGGTTCAGAGGTCCCACAGCAACCCCGGTGCACTTTACACCTGTGCTCTGTGTGACGTTCTCCTGGAATCTGTGTCTGACGCTTACAGGCATATCAGAGACAAGCGGCACAAGAAGAAGGCTAAGGTAAGAAATATGTCATATTATACAAATCACCATTTACGTGATTACAGTAAACATTTCTAGACGGATGATGCTACTATACTGTCATTTAACAGTAATAGTCTTGATGCATTAAAAACTTGGTTGAACCCCTATTTGCTTGTGTGTGTGTTTGTGTTTATAGGAGAGGCAAGAGCAGGTGATGCTGACTGAGATTCTGCCTCCTGGTCCAGAGCAGATCAGTGCCGTAAGCGCTGCACTAGAGGCTGTTGTCCGAGAACATGGAATGAATGATCAAGATGTTGAGAGGAGACAATGTGTTGTCTCCATCATGCAAGACCTCCTTCTGTCCGTCCTGCCTGGTAAGTCACCTAAAGGTGTGTTCAGACCAAATGCAAAGTGAATGTTTTCACTTTTTTTTCAAAAATCCGCTTTGCATTTGGTCTGAATACACTTTAAGGACAAAATATTCGTTTGGTGACAGAGACATGATCTAAATTCATACTGATGGTGATATTGCTTTGTAGCAGACAGACTGTTGGCTCTTATGTTTTGATGTTAATAACATCATTCCCTCTCTCTTTCGCGCATCTATAGAGATCAGGCTCAGGCTATATGGATCATCTTGCACTAAGTTTGGATTTAAGGATTCTGATGTTAACATTGACATTCAGTATCCACCTCACGTGAGTAGCCCGGTGTGAGTTAGATGGTGTGAATACTGTTTTTGTTTGTTTGTTGTTTTTTAAGTGGGTTTTCTCCCTTTTCCATGAAAACACTAAACACAAACAGCTATGCAGATATGCATCTGATATTGGTGTTAAATATTCAGAATGAATCGGCTCCAGTATGACTTTATAGCAACCTTTTAAGTAGAGAAGACAAATGACATTATGGTTGGCAAAATATTTCCATTGCAAATATTTTGCGATTGTTATATTATAAGCTTTAACAGTGATTGTTTTGTGGATGTTGTGTTTGTAGGACACACCACATTCATATGTCCTTTTTATTATCGTATTTATGTTGTATAAGGGCTTTGAAATGGAATGTATTCACAGATGCATCAGCCAGACGTCTTGTTGTTGGTCAAGGAGAGCCTCTCTGTGAGCCGTGAGTCACGTCTTATTCATTTAACTGCAAGATTTTTTTCTTTGTTAAGAAATTCCACCGTTGGAAAGTCAGTCATGTGCTAGACTACGTGGAAGTTTTAAATTAAACATGTCTTGTTGTGTCCTCAGCTGTCTTTGTTGAGCTGGAAGCTGATTTTCATGCCAGGGTGCCTGTGGTCATCTGCAAAGAGGAAAAGAGGTGGGTATCTCCGACAGTTGTTCAGTTATTGTATTATTGGCATGTCAAATTTATGAGTGAAACTCTTATGATTCAGAGAAACTCTGAAGTTACGATCTTTGAGGTATTCAGGTCGATCATTAATCAAGACGTTATGAAACTACCAGAATGGGTTTTATTACACGCAAAGGGAGGAAAAAAAGAAATTGCACATATCAGGGTTACATTATCACATGCACAAGAGCAGTAAAGCACTAATGAAAACTGAAACTTATTTTTCTTAACAGTGGCCTGATCTGCAAAGTGAGTGCAGGGAATGAAAACGCATTCCAAACCACCTCCTATCTTTCTGCTCTATCCTGTCGGGAACATACTCTCCTCCCACTGGTCTTGGGCCTCAGACGCTGGGCCCAGGTATGTTTCCAGTTGAGACCCTGACATGTTGCTCACAATAGGCAGGCGACTAGTAAAAGGGGCTTTTTTTTTTTTTTTTTTTTTGTGTAAAACATCACATTTTGTTTTTAACATGTGTTGTTTCTGCTTCTGGCTTAGATCTGTATGGTCGACCGTGCAGAGGAAGGTGGGCTGCCTCCGTATGTCTTCGCCCTCATGGTTATCTACTTCTTACAGCAGCACAAAGAGTCCCTCTTGCCTACCTACCTGAAACCAGAGGTGTGTGTTTCTTTTCATCTTGAGCCTGAAATAAAATATACAGTATTCATTTCAGTATTGGTCCTCGGAAGTTGTTTTCAATTGAAACTAATGTAATCATCTGATTGTCTTTTAGATTAAGGTATTTTCACTCAGCAGGCTGTCAGACTTCAATCTCACACATGTAGAGGACGGATATTTACACTGGGCTTACACCCCTTCCTCCAAAGACTCATCACAGCCAGCAGAGGGCTCCTGTATAAAGGGAAAGGTAATCATAAAGACACTCATGTAGTTTGCTTTTGGAAACTAGTAGTAATGTAAGTGTGTGTGGTTTAGAAGAGGAGTATAATACGGTCTTTCAGTTGACTATTCTAACTAGCACCTGAAAGTATGTGATATGTTTCGGTGCAGGTTCCACTGGTGTTTCAGAGCCCTCGTCCACCTGTGGAAGTTGGGCTTCTCTGGGTTGAAATGCTTCGCTTCTACTCCCTGGAGTTCAACATGGCTGACAATGTGATCAGTGTGCGGACCAGTGCTGTCCTCTCCCGGGAGATTAAAGACTGGCCGAAGAAACGCATCGCTGTGGAAGGTCAGAAGCTTTCTCATTTGTAGTCTGAATTGGAAAGTTTTTGCTTTTGGGTACTGGAAAAATCACACGCATACTTTCATGCATTGGTGCTTTTGTAAGTGAAAGGGATAACAGGAAAAATCTGTTCTATTGTCACTAGTTTTTTGGTTAGATTTGACTAGTGTTTTTACAGTACCCAGGGCCAGTGGACCTATGCTAATGTCCAGGTTGAAATAAACAAGCAGCAATTAAATGAAATGTCACTTTTGCAGTTCCAAGTGTATTCAAAGTTTAATTCTACCCCCACCATAAATGGACATGTTAATACTGTTGATTTTGTCTGTGGTATTTTGTTGATAGGCTGACTTGCAGTTCACTGGTACTGCAAAGCTCCAAATGCCTCCCAACCCTAGATTTGTTAGTATAAGTCTAATAGCTTTTTTAAATGATAAACATAATCACATTTCTATTGAATACATAGAGATCGATTACTCTTACATGGTTTAACTCTAATGTCTCTGTTTCTGTGTTCAGACCCATTTGTCGTGAAGAGAAATGTGGCCCGCACATTGAACAGCCAGCAAATGTACGAGTACATCCTCCACTGCCTCAAAACCACATACAAGTACTTTGCACTGCCACTCAACACGCCAGCTGCTAGTCAAAAGAAAGAGGCACAGCATGGAGCCACTCAAGGGGCAACTGCTAAGGCTTTGAATGAAGATATTGCATCAGATTTCAGTCAGCTCAGCGTTCAGTCACAACATGCAAATCAACCTAAAGCTGTAGAAAATGGTCCCGAAGACTCTGACTGCATTATTGAGGAAGAGGAGGAAGTTGAAGAGTACAGTGACTCCGATGAAGAGAGAGAGAACGAAAAAGTGGACCTGGGCAAAAGCAGTCTCTCTGAGGATGAGGAGGATGAGGATGTAGATATTGATGTGGACACACACAACAGACACCACTTGGACAGCTTCACCACGGAGGATGAGGAGATTTTCCCAGTGGATGAGATTTCAGGGGAGGAG
Source organism: Macquaria australasica (assembly GCA_005408345.1). NCBI lineage: Eukaryota > Metazoa > Chordata > Actinopteri > Centrarchiformes > Percichthyidae > Macquaria > Macquaria australasica. Next base: position 443,303 of record SEMN01000219.1, on the reverse strand, counting down.
CTTTTGTCTGACGAGGAGGGTCCAGATTTGGACACACCTGGTTCAATGGATGAGGAGGAGGAGGAGTTGGCACCTGTGAGTCTCTCACCTACACCTTTAGAGGATACAATCAAGGATGAGAGCCCAGAAAATAAAAAACAAAAACAGGCGAAACTGATCTATGAGTTCACCAGGCAAGCTTTCACCAGAGGCAAAGTAAGTATAGCATCATGTTTGTCTTCACTCTGCATGCATTATTTATGAAAACCTCTCTGGAAAGCAAAACAAATAACACATTTCACATCAAACTTAAGTTAACATTTTAAAGTTATGTGGTATTGAGTTGGGTTGCAAAGTGACTGGATGTTAAACTAGACAAGAAATTGTGGCAATTAAACCCCTTTCAATCTCTCTTAGTCACACATGGTCGTGTGCAGCTTGTGCAAACGTGATGGACATCTGAAGAAAGACTGTCCAGAAGATTTCAAGAAAGTGCAGCTGGATCCTTTGCCGCCAATAACGCCAGAGTTTCTCACTGTCCTTAACAAAGTCTGTGAGCAGTGCTACAGTGAGTATTATGTAATTAGTAATTAATAAAGTATTTTGGGTCAGAGGTGATAACATTAATGGCAGTGAAATATGCCATCCACTTGTATCTTGCCAACATCAAATTTCATTGCTTTAACTCAGTGTTTAAAAAATGAAGAGGTATTACAAGTTGATCACGCATATAAAAGAGCATTATACTTTTTTTTTAAAATTTTTATTTATTTTTATTTTTATTTTTTTTACAAAAAATTATTTTAATTAAAATAAGCTTTCAAGGCGTTTGATTATATTTTACATGTACACTGGGGCTTATGCAAGAACATTTTCATATCCTCAATTTTTTTCCTTGAGGTGCTCCAAGTTGGATTCAGCAAACTCTTAATTGCACAACCTTGTTGTAAATTGCTTGTTTCAACTTGACGAATGCCACCTGTTCATGGGTAGGTGTGCATTTGTTAGTTTTAATCATTAGCAAAATGACACCCTGAAGTTTCTATACAAGGCTAAAAAAGACAGAGCTTCGAAGCCCTGCTGTCTATAATCAGCAGAGACAAACATAACAAATGTGGAAGTGTCAGTAGTTGCTTTTGGGGTACCCGAAAACATTTCAACATATTAATACAGCTGTCAACGATGTGTCATCAGAGCAGAGCAGTACTGTGACAAAAATACGAGATGTCGGAGAGATGTCAAAAATGTCTTGCTTAAAGCTGAGTGGTTCATGACTAAGATTGGGAGGCAGTCAAGGGGATGCAGCGGTCATGAAAATAGATGAGAATATTGTCAAGCAGGTGATGTTACACCGTCAAATGTTAAAACAGAGGATGTTCACCTGGACAGACTTGCATAAAGACTAAAGACAGCTGTTGGAGTTTGAGATTTTAGCAAGAACTGTAATTGCTCACAAAAAAGGAAATGTATGTGTTTTCCACTTATATGCTCAAGGCAGACTATCTGTGCCTCACTGATGTATGACTGGTCTTGACCACTTTTAAAATTTTGTTTTGGATGGGTTTGTTTCCTTTTTAGCTGACTTTGCCCCAGATGAACTGGAAATTGGTGTGAGAGAGCACATCCTTCAGGACCTGGAGACCTTTGTCAGACGACAGTTTGCTGGTGAAGTAAACCACCAACTTCACTGTTTAGCATCTTTAGTTTTTCAAACTTAAACTATCATGATATTGCATTTTATTGACTTGCCCATTAATCACTGAGATGCTGAAACGGAGTATACATTTATGATGAAACTGACAAATTATGTTTTCTGATGGACAGGAGCTCGGCTGCAGCTATTTGGGTCATCCAAAAATGGCTTTGGCTTCCGACAGAGTGACTTAGACATCTGTATGGTGCTAGAAGGGCAGGATACCATAGATGTAAGTTATCTTTTTACCCCCCCAAGGAGGCTTTATCTGTTATTATCGGGTATCCTCTTGTTTAGCATTAGCCTTCTTTGACTATACAAGAAATTAGAAAATTGGCAGAGTACCGAGATGTAATATTTGTAAGCCATTTAAGTTTGGCTACATGACCGAATTGGATAGATTGATGGATAGAAACAGAAAAGATGTATTTCTTAGTATCCAGTGTTTCTGCTACAACCAGTCATTTAAATTCTGAGGCATTTATAGTTATTAGTAATGGTGATTCCATAAATCCATAAAATGTAACTCGGTTCATGAATTTCTTCCACAGGATGTTGACTGTATCAATATAATTGAAAGCTTGGCGAGACTGCTGAGGAAACACCCAGGTTGGTAATAAGTCAAGGCAGTTTTATTTATGTAAGAGATCACAAATTAGCCTCAAAGGACTTTAGTCTGTGCAGCACACGACACCCTCTTGGAAGTAATGGTAACAAGCCATGCTAAGGAAAGATAATGGTCAATTAATAGTTTGTCCCATAATTTGACAAAGTCCTTAAATTAAGATGTCGAGTAAAAATGTAAAAAACACAATGTCAGTGCTGTTTCCACATCTGCACCCTGTCACTAGGTCTGAAGAACATCCTACCCATCACGACAGCAAAAGTACCCATCGTGAAGTTCTACCATGTTCGCACCGGCCTGGAGGGAGACATTAGCCTCTACAACACTCTGGTAGAGCTCTTTCTCCCTCTTGTTTTTTTTCTCTCCCCGTTTGATTTTGTCTCAAATTTGCTATTGAATAACTTATACTGTCATGCTTCATGCTTTAAGACAAACGCCTTTCTTTTCAGGCTCTGCACAACACACACCTGCTAGCTTCGTATGCTGCCATTGACAGGAGAGTGAAGATCCTTTGTTACGTCATGAAGGTTTTTGCCAAGGTGAGTCTGCTCACAGCTAAGGTGCCTTTGCATGTCTCCAGTGTCATATGATATTATTATTATTATTATACTGTATATTGTATTGCATTACTGTATTACCGTCATTTATTTTTGTCCCATTACAGATGTGTGACATTGGGGATGCTTCACGTGGTAGCCTCTCGTCCTATGCTTACACCCTCATGGTGCTGTTCTTTCTCCAGCAGAGAAACCCACCAATTATCCCTGTGCTGCAAGAGGTACAAATGATATGTTTGTAATAAAAAGGTTCAAACTTTGTTTCTTTTAATTCAAATTATAGTTTGCCACATATTCATTTTTGAATGATACTAAATGCTCAAGTGCCGTTGCTTTTGAATAATTTTGTGGTTCAGTATTAAACCATCCTGAAAACTATATTTGTATCTCTCCTGTCTAAACTCACTTTTAGTTTAAACACATAAAAGCAAACCAAGATTGACCTTACAGAATCTCTTTGTTTGGAGTTTTTACTCCAATTTTTCTCATGATTTTGATATTTTACATTCTAAACACCCACCAGCCTTTTCAGAGCTATAAAGATACATTTATTACTCAAATTTCACTTTGGCTGTGTTTTTTTTTTTTTTTTTCAGTTATGTTGAGTTATCTAAGAACAGCACTCTATCTAGACATATAACATTATTATATAACCAAGCGTACAAATACAAATGTGAGCAATTATAATATGTTAATATTGCCATGAACTTGTCTCAACTGTTTTTGTTTCAGATTTATGATGGAAAGAAGAAGCCGGAGGTGCTAGTTGATGGCTGGAACGTGTACTTCTTTGATGATTTAACAACACTAGTGAGTATTTTGTATTTTTCCATATTCTGTGTGACTGCCCCTGTAAACATTTTAGTGAATACGCATGTCACACGGTGTCCAAATAACACGCCAATCTCGTCGTCTTCCACGTGCAGCCCAGTCGCTGGCCACAGTATGGGAAGAACACCGAGACGGTGGGGGAGCTGTGGCTCGGCCTGCTCCGCTTCTATACCGAGGACTTCGACTTCAGAGAGCATGTGGTCTGTATCCGTCAGCACGGCGGCCTCACCACCTTCAACAAGCAGTGGACGTCCAAATACATCGTCATTGAAGGTCAGCCTGTGTGACAAACTCAGGGTCCAGACTTGTACAATCAAAAGATAAATGGATACTATAAAACACAGAAGCAAATTGTTGTGTCCTGGTTTAAACTAATCACCCAACACTGTTGGATGTTGAAATGTTTTGGGAATCATTATTACCTGCTGCCGTCTATCCAGTTCATTAAATGCACATCACTATTAATAATTAGTATTGTTAGATTGTTTTCTGAATCACAATGACCATTTAAGGCTGCTTGGAAATATTTTTCATTGTTAATTTGTGTTGCTTTCTCTTCTCTGTTCATACTACAGATCCGTTCGACCTGAATCATAATCTCGGTGCTGGTCTGTCCAGGAAAAGTACGATTATTTCTGTCTGTTTTTATGTGTCTTCTGTTGTCGCATTGCCTTTATCCTGCTGTCTTTTTCTCTTTATTTGCTGTCTTTTAAAATATTTTCTTGTCTCCTTTTTTGTCATCAAAACAGTGACTAATTTCATCATGAAGGCCTTCATCAACGGCAGAACAGTGTTTGGCACACCAGTCAAAGCCTTTCCTCCCGTGTACCTGAGTCAGATGGTTAGTATTTGCTGTCTAAACCCCACATTTGCATATTGTGGTGGCATTGTCTGTCTATAATTGTGTGTTGTCTTCATCTGTTCCAGGAGTATTTCTTTGATCCTGAAGTCCTCACTGAGGGAGAAGTGGCCCCCAATGACCGCTGCTGCCGCATCTGTGGCAAGATCGGCCACTTCATGAAAGACTGCCCCTTGCGTAAGAAGTAGGTGTAATCACAATACATGTCTGGATTTGTCACACTGTTAAGTTGCAGATAAATCTCTATCTGCATGTGTCATGCTACAAGTTTGTATTATATTGTGGATCATTTTGGCCCAGGTCTAAGCATAGAAGGGACTCAGAGAGAAGACAAGAGCATCTGCGAGACAAAATGGATTCAGCAGAGGATGGCAAGGAACAGGTCAGGCACAAGAGTGAGCACTGGAGGAAAAGAGATGCACTGGAGATGCGCTGCTGCTTCCTGTGTGGATCAAGTGCCCACATCAAGAGGGACTGTCAGCTATACAGAAGCCCTGCAGGTTCACACGAAGTTTCTTATTTTATTTTTTTAATTGCATTGTCAAGCTGTTCTAAAAGATATTTGTTTTAACTCCATAGTAGAACTGGAAGTTTTTTAGTTTCCTTTTCCCTTGATGTTATAATTAAAATGGAGGGAAGAAGTCTGTTTTCCTTTTTAATCTTTGTCATTTGGCAGGTAATGTGAAGATGGAAAGCTTTTCTTCCCCCTCTTCAGCCCACTTGAGGAACTTGAGAGAAAAGGAGAGACAGGTATGATCTCAGTTTTGTGACGGTCAACAAAAAAAAACATTCTTTTAAAATGTGTTTACTGACACTGTGGTAGACCGTTATGTACACTGCTACACCTGTTTAATTTTCTTTTTTTCAGGGTTCACCCATACAAGAAGAGAAGAAGAATAGAAAGCAACAAAATGTGATATTAAGTCCACAAGCAGGTATGTAAAATCCTTAGGTCCTACAATGAAAGACATTTAATTGATGTATTGTAATGTAATGTTTATTCTATATTACTGCCTGGAATATAGTAAGTATTTTGAAATATTCCCCCTCACCTATATTAAAAAATGATACAACCCCAACAAATTGTTTGAAGCAAAAATATGTTTATAATGTATGGAGACATGGTGTTCTGTATACTTTCTACAGAAGGATTAGTCTGTGTTTTTTGGGTTTATATTTTTGTAGGGCTCATGAGGAGAGAGAATGAGAGCCAGAAATGTTTACATCAGGTTCAGGTTCATCCATCTCTCTCTGGAATCTGGAGAGCAGGCTTGCTTATGTTTTGGCTAAAGTTTTGCACCTGTTTTTGTCTTATTTTCTATATAGTCCTACAACATATTCTGTGAGTGACTGTAACCTGAAATTATTTTGTTGGAATAAAGTAGCAAATACAGTTAGTTTATCAGGATGAGGCAATCTGCTCTGTTTTGTCATGTAGCCTGATAAGATGGGTAGGTTTTTTTACAAACGTGATTACAAAATGTTTTGGAATAAATTTTGACAATTGCATTCTGGTGTGTTTCAGGTAGTTTAGCCTGCCGAAATCTGGGTCGCTCTGGTCACAGGAAGAGCCCAGTGGAATGAGCAGCAGCTGTGGCTACACGAACCATGAAGTTCTACTCTTGTCCAGGCAGACAGCAACCCAAAGTCCAGAAACCCTTACACCTGAATGGGACTGTTGGGCCAATGGGAGCCCGTTAAAGCCAAAGCCAGGACGCCTTGACTTGAAGCCAAATAGGGCCTTTTTATGTGTGTTGTTTTTTCCCCCCTAAAGCTCTCCTCCTCAGAGGAGCTTTTTAAAGCTTTCATTTTAACAAGACAAGCCATTATGCATGCACCTCATGTCTTTGTTTATCTACACTGCCAGTCAAGTTTTTTTAAAAACTCATTACGTTTCCAACAATGTCATTGCAGATTCGATGTGAAATCTCTTAAGTTAGAAAATGTAAATGCGAATGATCTGTTACATGACTAACAGTAAATGGGTTGGATCACCATAATAAGGTATCTTTTGCAGACAACATACTATATACATCTTATACTTGATGGTAACACTTGACACTGTATAGGCTCAACTACCCTTGCAGTCAAGTTAGAACCTAGTGTTTCTAAATACTGCTACAGCTGCAAGACAAATGGGACACGTTGACAATATGGTATGTGGTCTGCTACTTAAAGCGACTTGAGGTCTGTTAAAGATCAAGGCCATTTCAAATTAAACTAAAAAGTCACATCAATTCACTTATTCCTTAACCTTATTTTATAATTACAAGGTTTTTAGGATAAATTTTTAATTATGTTTCTTGAGATTTTACCAAAAGAAATTACAGTGTAGGTTGTTCAGAAACTTTTGAATGGCAGTGTACCTTTCTTAATGGCCAGGATCTTTTTTTTTTTAAATCAAATTTCTTTTAAATTCTTCCTCCTCTGCACTATTTCATAGGTACATACTGCCCCTCAACTGCCTTTTAAGTGTGAACGGTGGGACAGTAAAACTGACCTTATTCTGCTAACCCTGGTCTGTATCCGTCTCCACACATGCTAGGAAGTGTTGTAACTATAATGCAGGAAAGTTGGGGAAAATGTTTTATTCTTGCACTCAGTGGTAAGGTTTTGAAAAACCAATCAACTGGTCCAGCTGATTGTGTACACTGCACCAAACACTGTTCATTTACTCCTAAACTAGAGGTAATCTCAGTTAGTTCAGTGGAGAGACAATTGTATTTATTTGACACAAAGGCTTCGTTTTGTTGTAATGGTGCCACATATTGGTAGGTGCACTGTAAGGGTCCACGCCCTTGAATTATGTTGCTGCTGTTAACGTCTCAAAGACCTGCTTATCATTCAACATCAAATGTGGGCTGTCTGGCTTTATTGTTGTCCTAATATGGCTGAGTTTAAAAAAAAAAAAAAAAAAAAGTGTTGTTGATGGTATTCTAACCACATTTCTCATTTTAAAGTAGCTTTGTTTTAATGCCAGCCATATTGCATTTCTTTTTTTTGGAATAAAATAGGAGGTTTAGTTTATTATTAAGGAACCCCGATCCTTCCAGGAGAGGATGGCTTGCAATCCATTTTGTGTCTCAAAGAATTCATTAAACTGAAATGAAATCCCAGTGTGGAATATTTCTTTGAAAATTGTTTTTTTTTTTCAAGCTGTTAGCAGTCTATCTAGGTATATTTGAGTTTCAACATTGTACATTACATACTGCAAGACCCCATAGGTGTGACCAGAAATTGTTGGCAACGTAAGCAGCATTTGTGATGTGCAAGTCCTATAATAAAACTAACAAAGCAGAAATTATGGATGGATGGTTAAGTATTTTGAACATTTGAAAGCTCATTGACCACTTGGAACAGTTTGACCAACAAAGCTCACTGATGTGGTTGAAAGTGCTGGAAAAGGCTAGTAAGCAGACCTTGAGTTCATTTTTTTTTTTTTCAAAGTAAAAAATTAGGAAAAAAAAGGATGAAATGAAAACAATCCGAGTATTCCCACAGAAGCATACGTTACATATTGGAAAAATGTAAAACTTAAGTAGTTCTGTAGTATTTCAGCTAGGTTACACAACAGAAGCTGATGCGCTTCGCTGTAGACTTTTATCCGTGAGGCCATTGGCTGTCGCGACCGTCCGTCATGACATTAGCCAATCAATGAACGGGCTGCTTATTTGGGGCGGTTGCCAATTTCTTTACACGCTTGCGCAATTCAATGTTGTGATTTTAACTGCAGAGACATGTCTGCCTCCATAGTGCGGGCGACCGTCCGAGCGGTCAGCAAAAGAAAGATATTGCCTACAAGAGCCGCTCTGACACTGGTAAGTCATAAACCGTGGCTACGAACTCACGCAAAACGCCTTTCTGTCGGTTCAGCATAGTGTGGCGTTAACACCGGCGGCCGTTACGTTGTGTTATTACGTGATCCGGAGTTAGCTAAGCTAGCCAACCAACTTAACACTTTGTTTCGACTTTTACGAAGCTTTCCGGCGACACTACGATTTTCACCGTGTTGATTAGCTTATTGTTAGCTGATAAACACTCTAGGGCGGTTAAACAAGTGTGACGCTCGGTCGCAAGGTCGTAATTGTCCCGGGCTTAACTAGTCTAGATGCTAACGTTACTCGCTGTCGTAGGTATGTTGCTAAGCTAAGATGCTGCTTGGTAATGTGCCATCGACTGCTCTGTTTCTGAATAGCGACCGTATGTACACTTTTAAGTATGATGAAGCTGGCTGTATTGTAATTGAGTTAGTAATGTAACGTGAGTATGCATTTCTGTTCTTACTTAAATACACTCTAACAACACGACATCTATGAGAGATAAAATACCAGAGCAGAGTCTGTGTGCATGAAAGAAGCTCTAAATCAAAGTAAACATCGTATAACATGGACTGTTTTGACATCAATATCTTAAATCCTTGTAAAAAAAACAATAGTTGGAGGGTGGCATCCCAGATCTCAACCAAACTGAACACCAGTGGGTGATTATGGAGGCCCAACAACACCTTACTAAAATACTTAATGTTGGTTTTTCCTTTAATATGTCACCTATCTCTTTCTGTGAAGTCCTGATTTTGATTGTTGCATGTCACCCTCTTCTGTCTCTCTTTACTGTTAGCTGTCTAATAGAGGAAAACGTACCAGAAGATAATAAGTAGTTAGTGGAAAAGTACTCAATGTGATATTAATATAAATGAAATAGACTCTCAGTGTAGCAAGCTGTCGGTGCAGAGTCATTGTTATGGGTGGGAGAAAAATGTTCTGATGTTGAATATCAGCCTGTTGAGCTCCGCTCACACTGCTGTTGCAAGATAAATGTGTGCGTGTGGTGGTCTGAGCTGATAAAGGTAGCGCGCTGAAGTGAACGTAAAGTAGTGGTATGTCCCTCAACACTGAGGCAACTGCAGATCATGTGTCATTGAGGGGTTCTGCTGTAGTTATGTTCTTTACCTGTCAGGGACTCCAGACAGTGATAAACATAAATGTTATCAGATTCGGCTTTATTGGCCAAGTATGTGTACACATTTAAGGAATATGGCTCCGGTTTTAAGTTGCTCTCAATGTACACAATGTACTTACCAAATGATGCATTAAACATGATATAACTTAACATCTTAATATAATAATAAATAATAAGTTGCTTTATTTTTTTCCCCCTTTTTATTATTGTTGTTGTTTTCAGCTGGTGGTATTGTTATTCTGGTCTTTTGTCTTTGTGTAGTAGTAGTAAGAATAATAATAATTATAATAATAATAATAATAATAATAATAATAATAAAAAAGATTAAAAGAAATGAATAAGAATTTAAAACCCAGTTCAAAATACTTGGATTGCTATTAACTATCCACTCTACAAGTTTTGGACTTTACCATTACACTTCGTTGACAGCATAGTTATGAAACAACTCTAGGCTGTGACACACTTGGGATGTACTGTACATTTGGCATCAGCAGCACAGTTGCACACAAGCAGATGAACACACTGGCTTTAAGGGATTAGCACCATGTGGCTAATGTAGTTCACCTCAGTCTCCTAAATGGCTCCAAAACTGGGATCCCTCTTTTCTGCACCTACATCTACTCAGTTACAGCCTACTGGGGTGCAGGTTATTTTATTATACTGTAGGTACTTGCTAATTTCAGACAAGTGTTAGCCCCTGCAACAGAAACCTTTTTACAGTGGGGGGGAAAAGCAGCATCAAAAAAGCCATAGAAACTTAAACCAGCACCATAGTCTGGTTCTCTGTTGTCATTCTTCTGCTCAATATGTTCAGAACAGTAACCATTTTGTGAAAATACACTGCTTTCATCTGAATCCAATGTAAATTGTAGCTGTGAGAACTAAGTAACCTTTTATCTTCTGTTGTCGTTTCTTTAGACTCCATCGGCTGTGAGCAAGATCAGGTTATTGTTGCAGAACAAGCCGGAATATGTGAGTAACTGATACGGCCAACATTCACTGAAACATCATATCATCGAGCAGGCAGTGCTTTTTCTTTTGTAATGGCAGCAGGGTGCTGTGTTATTTTGAGTCTTAGGTTTTCAATAAACTGGGTAGTTCTCATCAAACAACTTTATCCTACTCTGCTTTGGGTTGTTAAAAAATTAACTTTTATCAATATTTAGATTTTATCTTTACCCAATATATAAGGGGAGAAAAAATAAGGCCCTTCCTTTGCTAAAGTCACATGTTTTTTTAGGCAACGGGTTTCTTGAAATGAAATTTAAAAGTGCTATTGTGATTGGTAAAGAGTGAATTACCGTGAAAGGTGATGTCCTTCTGGCTCTTTCTAGATTGGTTTGAAGGTCGGAGTGAGAACACGTGGCTGTAATGGACTGACTTACACACTGGACTACACCAAGGAGAAAGACAAATCTGATGAGGAAGTGCTGCAGGATGGTAAGCTATGTCCTCTTGTTGTGCTTTCCTTTTATAGTAAAAGATTGTGATTGTTTGATCTTTGTTCCACCAGTCTTCATTTCCCAAATACATTTTTTTTGAGAATGATTCACAGCATGCATTGCTCTCTGTCACTGTAACTTTTTTTGATACTAGCACTTTTCACCAATTTTCAAATTCAACACATACTGGCTTTAATAAAAAATATCTTTGTGTGGGGTTTAAGGGTTGTTTAACTCTTTGCAACGTATAATCAAACCCAAAACATTGTGGCTGGATAGAACTTGACGGCTCTACGGTGACTCTCTTGCAGGTGTGAGGGTGTTCATAGAGAAGAAGGCTCAGCTGACCCTTCTGGGGACTGAGATGGACTTTGTGGAGTCAAAACTGTCCAGTGAATTTGTCTTCAACAATCCCAACATCAAGGGCACATGTGGCTGTGGAGAAAGCTTCAACATATGAGCATCTCACAGCCTCCGTCTTGCCGCACCCTCCCTGCTCCAAACCCTGTCCCATCCATAAAGACTGAGAGACTTGAGTGTTGACGAGGAAGTCGGACATGAGGAAATCACTTGAGATGTGGTTGTGCCTGCGTTCCTACCACTGCTCTTCCTGCAGACACTTCGTATACACACCCTCGTGAAGCCCAAGTATGCATGTTCATGCTTAGAGGAAGGTTTTAATAGTCAGTGTAGTCAAAACCATCCCAATGTACTGATTTTAGATTCAGATACCTCTGATGTTGACAACTGCTTTTTTTTTTTTTAATTTGGGGCTCTGCATCAAAAAAAAAACCCCAACAACCTTAGAAGGACCTCAAAAGCAAGGTGTTTTTTTATTCAGTGACAGGCTGCCATTTTACACATATACGCACATTATTTTCAGAAATTCAGTCAGATTTCACCACGACTTGTATACAGGAGGAAAGGTACAACATGGCCCAAGAACATGCTCACTGAAGCCGAGAGGTGATCAGGATTAAGTTCATAAAGCTAAGAGGATGAAGCATGATACATCAGCTGTTTTTATAAACGCACTGTAAGACCGTGTACTATCATCCAGTGTCATGTGCCAGCAAAAGTGGAAGAGTTTGAGTGTCTTGAAACTGCTTTATTAGTTTGTGAAATATATATTTATCTCTGTGTGTAAATATAAAGAATGTAAATCTCCTTTGAACCACACAAACGCACAAAAAAACGACGCACCAAACATGTATCCCTCACATAAGAGTACATGAGTTTTATGTTTGATTCTTCTTGCTTGATCAAAGCCAAGGCTGTGTATAGGCTGTGTGCTCTTAAGATTTGTAACCTGTGCAATATGTCTGTGTACATATGAAATAATAAAATAGCAGTAATATGAAATTGTGTGGCCACTCTGTTACGTTTCAGCAGTTTGACACGTTTCAGCAGTTTGACTGTAGGTCTTGTGCCTGTAGAATGGTTGTCGCGTTGTAACTGAAATGACAGACTTAGACCAGTTGTCATGGAGATGGCTCAGTTGTCATGGTGATCACTCAATTGTCAGAACCAGATGGATTCTGTGTCACTGTTACATCTTGAAAACAAACTGACAAACTGTCGTCACTTCTTTCAGGCAGAAGGAGGAGGAGGTACAGCCATATTAAAAGATTTATTTTAATCCTCTGTATTTTAGGGGTTTAACATTACTGAAGGGACAAATGTGCACTTTGCTTGTTTCTTTTTAAGGTCCTCTGGGGTCATGGACAATCAAAACAAGGATGGAGATTCTGACAGCAGAGAGTCTTATGGGCTTAAGGTAGTGAAACATGATATATGCAGTATTTAGTGTTAGATTTACTGATAGCTTTTTCAGAACAAACAGGCCTGTTGTCACATTTTCACTCTGAAAATTGTGAATGCTGTGAGACAAAGGAGGGATGCGCAGACAATTCCAGTTTTTCACTTTGTATTTTGAAATCAAACTATCACTTTTATGGTGAGTATAGTTATCTAGAAAAAAAACAATTTAAAACTAGTAATTATAATGAAAATACAGATTAAAACTGCTTTAGTTGATTTTTTTTGGCCACTTCAGGGCATCAGCACAAGCTGTAAATACAACATTGATATATTAATACTCGTTAAATCTCCTGTGGAAAATATCTGGCTCTTCAGCAGTTAAAAGCTCTACTATGTTTGCTAACTTTGTCTGTCTGCCGTTTTGGTGCCAGACAGTTATAGTGTATGGAGGGGGTATTAGAGCTTCTTCATATCAAAACAGCGTCTGGACTTTACACGAATTAAACGGTGAGAATGAACCAAAACAGTAAAGCTGCGGATGGAAAACCAAAACAGTGAGCTGAAAGACACTAAAAAGCTTTGTTGAGCTGAGGGGAACTGCAGAGTCAGATGATGATTCTCTGAGCTCGTCACTACGGGAAACGCCTTTCACATTACACATCATTTGATCTATTGATCCTGAATAAGCAGTGAGAGTGATGTCATTTTCTTTTTGTGCCATGAACTACAGTATGTTTTACAATGAAAATAAGGCCAACCCCAACCACCCAACTGAACTGGATTCATATCATGTACAGTATATATGAATTACGGTTGCAAAGTCACTGAAGATGTTTCATATCAGTGTCAGTTTTCTATGAAACTCCTTCTTTGCTACCTGTCTCTACTACGTCTCTCAGATTTCAGAGTTATTAAAGGCTTTGGCTGAGAGGAAATCACCACCTTGTGACACCACACATATTGACCCTCGAAACATCAGCACCACCCTCTCCGTCCTTAAGAACACAGGGACAGGCACTTTGAACGCCCATGGGACCTTTAGATCCAGAGCCGTCCTCCCTGAAAACCTCAGCCAGTTGTCCAAGTGTCAGTTTAAGAGACGGGATCACCTGAATAAAAGCTTACCTGCCTCAGGACCTGCTCCTGCCCCCGTCTCTGCAGTGGCCTCATCTCAGGAGGGACAACTGCAACCTACATCCTCAAATCCTGTCGTCCTTGCACACCTGGTGGAAAAGTCTAACATGCTGCCCTCTGACTCGGTCTCCTCTATTGCAGAACGGCTTAAAAAGCATGAGATACACCCACACATCCTGGGTGTGCAGGCTTGGAGCAAACAGCAGTCCTGTGAACCATGGTGGACGCTGCCGAAACAGTTGCCCCAAACTGGTCAATAAACAATTAGTCGTTATATTCACAAATACACATAGATCCCTCCTTTCACACAACTAGGCTGGAGAAGCCATGACTATTTTACAGTCAGTTTTCTTAAGATACTGTAGTTAGTTTGTGACGTCTTTTAATGAAAATCAGATAAATATGGCAACAAAGTCATTATTTTGAGATCAAGATATTATATCACTTTTCCTAAGGCATACTTTATAGGGGTTATAGGGCTTTATTGGTTTTAACATTAATAAAACTATTTGTTACAACTTATATAACCCGTTGGTACACATATAAATTATTGCATTTTTACAAGAAAGCAAACACCCATGGCTTTTATGGCTTGCCACAGGTTTCAGCCCTATTTGACAGTAAATGTCGGCCCTGCTGACGCGCCCTCACCGCAGGAGAGCTTTGTCATAATAACTGACCTCATTCTCTGACATGTAGTAAGCCACAGAAGCTGTGGGTAAAGGTGATTCTTTTCTTGATCATGAAAACTGAAAATTTGCTTGTCTTTTTTTTGTTTTTTTGTTATCCTCGATTAAATGACAGTTTTTCATAAAGTTTAAATGAATGAAATGTTGATGTAATCTTAATATTATTATGACAGACCATTTTCTTGTGATCACATAAATAATACTTTCATGATCATTGCAAACAAAGCTTGTGAAGTTGAGCACGATAAAGAAAACATTTTGTGATCACAGGAAAACAGTGTAAATGCCTTGTGTTCTTTCCCACTATAGAGCATAGAAAAAGACTAAATCTCCTCAGTAGTAATCAATAGAGTATCATAGTTTTGTTTAGACCAATCAGTAGATCAATAGTGGATCCTTCACTGATTACTGTAATGTTTGATCCTGATCCAGGGCCAACCAATGAATGGTTCTTTGAGGACTTGACGGACCTCCAGAGGAAGCTGTTTTTAGGTGCCTCAAAGAAATTTGGAGTCCCGAAGCGCTCTCAGACAGCTGCGAAAACTCACCACAACCAATCCACTTCTTTACCACCCAGATGAAGAAAGTCAGAGACACAGAAAAGATAAAATCCAGCTGAAATCAGCAAAGATAGCCTGTTTGTGTGTGTGTTTTTTTTTTACATAGCATTTGTTTGTGACAGGCTGATCATTGTTGCAGTACTCACAAAGACAAGAACAAACAAGAGACTCATTTAAGGATTTGTATGTTCAAATATTAGAAACCCAGCATGCAGAACACGACAAAAAATAAATGCCTGAAAATGTTTTCAGTCTCACACACATCCAAAGTAAGAGCACCTTTAGCAAACACATTTTCCACTGTCTGAATGTGCTCTATGTACATACAGAAAATGTGAGTCCCATCTCTTTTGCAGTGATGCATTTAGAAAAGGCAAACATTTAAATTGGGATCTAAAAATATGAAACTTTTTTTTTTTTTTTTACCAAAAGAGAAAAAATAAAAGCAACTGTGATGAAAGTATTCAGAAGCCATCCTAAAGAAGTCTGATTTGTGAAGACATTGTAGCTCTCAGCACATTTAAGCTCAAATCATATTTGTTTGTTGCACACAGCATAAATCCTCTAAAATACCATTAATTTCATCTCAAGCAAAAAAAAATAAATAAATCAAGTGATCAATCAAGTGAGTTTGATGTCGAGGATAATATGTCAAACAACATCTGCAAAAAAATCAAACGTCACCTTTGCACTTAAACACTTTATGTCACGTTGTGCAATTGGCAAGGTTTGCCACTTGCTCCTTTGCAGCCAAGGCCATGATGGATGTAATGAGAGCTTTAAAAAGTACCTGTTGTGCTGGAAGTGGGGCGAGATCAAGATGTACTGTCACCTGGACCCCAAGCCTCCATGATTCATTCAGTTTCATTTTGGTTTGCAGGTCACATCCAAGACCGATGAAAATATCTTTTCAGTTAAATTTCAGATTCTACTCTTGCAGACTTGGCTCAGCTGTACTCAGGTTCAGCAACTTACACTGATCACAACTTCTGGATGTTGTGATGAAGAAATAAAATAACTTTATTCAAATCCAGCTGCAGTAATTTTACAGGGCACCCAGTCCTGGGTAATTACAGGTGATGATGCAGATTTAGTTTTTAAGCTCCTACTTCCTCAGTGTGTCTCTCTTGCACTTGCATAAATGTTCACAAAGCAAAATGACTCCTGTCTCTGCCAACCCCCCTCCCCCCCAGTTATAGTGGTCTATAACAGTGCTTTCATCTCAGACCTGCAGAGAACAGAACAGCAGCCCATCGCTGACCAACACGGGACTAAACCTTACTTTACAGAGCAGAGAGAGGAACACTGCAGGAGCAAACAGGCACACCACAGGTAAGAGAAGCTTATTATAAAGGAAAAAACGTATTTAATATGCTTTGATATTTAATTTGACTTTGTCTGATGTCACAAATCAAAGCAGGTTTTCATTTAAATAACTTCAAGATGATAAATGACAAAATGATAATTATGCACATATTTAAATGCACCAGTTTTTTATTGCAAGTTTTCATTTTTTTAAATTCTTCTATTCTTAATACTTTGATTTTTATATTTTTTGTGTTTCATTTCCATGATACAGAGAAACAGACACTGTCAGGATCAAAGACAGACACTGCAGTAACGTTAGCTGAGATACTAACAAAAAACTAACTAAAATATGTGCTACTTCTGCCCTAGAAATATTCCTGGCTTTTATTTATGAAGATGATGGTGGAGTCAGCAGCCAATCACGGGCCAGACTGTACGATTGTATGCAACGAGTCCGCAGCTCTGGAGGGCCAAGGGCCACCGGTGTTGGTCGACGCCTGGCTGGTCCCCACTTTCTTCGGCCTCATCATGCTGGTCGGCCTGGTCGGGAACTCACTGGTCATCCATGTGGTCACCAAGCACCAGCAGATGAAGACCGTCACCAACTTTTACATAGGTAACATTTCTGAAGCGCAATGTGTTCAGTGAAAGAAACGTGTTTGTGTCCTATAAATGTCCTATCTTTCTTAGTTAATCACTGATTCAATGCACCACCCAGTGAGCACAAAGTGACACAAATCCAACACACCCAAGATGTTGCGTTGCCAACATGTGCATGCTGGGTCTGGCTAACATGCTAAATGCTAAAATGTTCAAGGTGGATCCTCCAGCTGAGACTTACTCACTTAGGAGCTTTTACCTTCAGTGAGATGTGTGAGGCCTCAGTGTTTTTTTTTTATAACAATCTCTGTCACAGTTGTGACTGCTGAGCCTCATTCAGCTTAAAATGTTTGAAAACTTTGAGGAGCGCAGTGGGACTGGTGAGGCTGAGTGGACTGATTATAGTGGGACACACAGGCTGAGTGGACTGGTTATAGTGGGACACACAGGTTGAGTGGACTGGTTATAGTGGGACACACAGGCTGAGTGGACTGGTTATATTATGGTTTGAGAATGAACGAGCAGAGAAGTTGAACCTGGAGCAGACTGAGGAGGACTTTGTGGTGCTCAAGACTCACAGAATGACGTTCAGACAGGTGAGTAGGCTACAACAACAAACTCACTGATGAATGTAATTCTCTCTCCAGATGAGGACGTCAACAACCACTGTGTTGCCTAGCAACGTAGCGTTGTGTGTGTGCGTTAGGCAGTGCGGTGTACACAGGCTGTCTTTGCTTTATTTTGTGTGTTTGTGGATGTAGTTTCAATTGTCTATACACATGAAAAATCTTACAATTAGAGTAGATGAGCAGTCCAACAGCGAGACCACAGGTTAGTGAACAGAAACCTCAGCACCTACCAGTGTTATTGGTATTGATACAGTCATTTATGGTCTTTTTGCCCCTTTGAATTCATCTCACCTCGACATGTCTTGAATTACATTTGTCTGTTTAGGAATCACTGTTGTTGTTCTCTTCCAGTGAACCTGGCTACGACTGATATCTTGTTTCTGGTCTGCTGCGTGCCCTTCACTGCCACACTGTACCCACTGCCCAGCTGGATCTTTGGAGAGTTCATGTGCCGACTGGTGAACTACCTTCAGCAAGTGAGATACACACACATAAACACTGAAATGACAATGGTAATACCATCAAAAATGCCACTGTAACCATGCCATCACAGTCACTACTATGGTAATGTTTACAGTACAATGCTACTAGTAATATCATGGCATGGTGGCCGAAATACCATGCTATAGTACTGCAATAATAATTTAAAAAGTCCCATGAGGCATTGTAGCATCATGGACATTACACTATGTCTATATTCAGTGTCAAACTGACACCAGACGTACAACATTTTCTTTGCGCAGTAAAAGTATAAAGTGTCAAACAGGAACAAACCTACTGTGTGTGTGTGTGTTTCAGGTGACTGCTCAGGCAACATGTATCACTCTGTCAGCTATGAGCGTGGACCGCTGCTACGTGACTGTCTATCCTCTGCAGTCACTGCGACACCGAACCCCACGCATGGCTCTGGCCATCTCCGTGTCTATCTGGATAGGTATCACACAAATACACTGCCATGCACACATTCACAACCTTATACACACATTGGCAATGAGGCAGTGGTAACAACGTATTGCGTCAATTTTTCTACAACCCTCCCTTTGATGTTAATTATTTAATGGATTAAACTGTCAGAAAACTTGAAGCAGCTGATTTTGTGGATTTTGTTGATGTGATAAAAAAAAAACATAAAACAATTAATCAATTCAGATCAAATTAGCCATTCTTCCTGCAATTAACTGGGATTATTGTTTCTTTTACTTAATAATTGAACAGAACATCATCTACATGTTGTTTCTGACATAAACCCATTGTCACAAAGAATGAAAAAAAACAACAAATTTTGGATTGGTTATAGCCCGAATTTCTCCTTTTGCCCTTCTTTCTTTTTGGGTGTTTAGGGTTTTTTTGGCCTTACCGTTATGTAGAAACTGTATCTTTGAATTTGGGGTTAATCCTTGTCACCATCTTGTCAATTGTCTGGAGTCATATGATTCAAATTTTGACAATAGGATAGATCATGGATGTAGCTCGGACAGGCAAGCAGCAACCACCGTAGCTCAAAAACATACCCGTATACTTACTCCTGTTCAAGCCTTAATATCTTTTTCATGGAGCAATACTTTTAAAAATCACCACCAAATCACACATTAGAAGAAGTGAAACTAGATTGGAATCCTAAATTGTGGAAAAGGGGTACTGACTTTGTAATTCTAAAGAGCAGTTGGGGATTTTCCAGTTGCTTTGTAGTTGCTAACAGTCATGTCCCCTGTCCTCCTCAGGCTCCTTGCTTCTGTCGATCCCTGTAGCCGTGTACCAGCGACTGGAGGCAGGACAGTGGTATGGTCCTCAGACGTACTGCAGTGAGGCCTTCCCCTCAGCCCGCCTCCAGAGAGCCTTCATCATCTACAGCTTCCTGGCCGTCTACCTGCTGCCGCTGCTCACCATCACCGCCTGTTACGCCTACATGCTCAAGCGCATGGGGCAACCCAGCGTGAATCCCATCGACAGTAGCTACCAAGTAAGAGAAGGATATGGAGTTGCTTTCACTTGCTCTTTATTAAATTATTATTAAATCCACAGAGAACAGAAAGTGTTTCTGATCTTTACAAAGACATTACAAAGCCTCCCTAACTCCAGCTTCAGGCTCAGGCAGAGCGAGCAGCAGCAGTGCGGGCGCGAGTCTCCCGGATGGTGGTGGTGATGGTGGCCCTATTCCTCATCTGCTGGGGCCCCATCCAGGTCTGCATCCTCCTGCAAGCTTTTGGCCACCGCAGTTACGTTCTATACAAGGTGACTTACTGTCCATGATGTCTGATTAAATGAGCCTCACTGTGCTGTGGGTAGGGAGGTAGTAGGGATGTAACCGAATACAAATACATTATTCGGATATGCACAGATTGTCCGAATTTTTGCAGTACACTCCCTGGACCTTATTTGATTGACACAATTTACCACAAACTCAACACCGCTTCTTGTCAGTCATAACTCAGTCAAATCCAAACACATCTAAATCTAATCCGTTTAGAAATCATATTAAAACGACCCTTCTTATTAACGGACACTGAGGAACTGAAGTTAGGGACTGTCTCAAAAGTGCATACTAATGGCCAAGGGAGCTTTTCAAATTTTTGTTAATTGCTTTATCATTTTTTTTTAAGAATAGACTAAGAAAAACTAAATATATTTTCATCTGGACCTCCTCCCACTGTTTTTTTGTCAATAGCTCTCACATTTTTTAAAATTAGTATTTCATACTGGCTTCTTCAACATGGCAACAGCGGCCGAGGTTCATGACAGTTGGAGTATTTTGAGCTGTCTGCCATGCCAATATGATATTTATATAACCAAAACGTTGAAACAAATTGACGTACCCCAGCAGACTTTTCAAATATTCTTTAAGATGAGGTGTGGATCTACAGTCTGTCTGTGGTGACAGAAATTGATGCTCTTGCTTCTAAAACTGTCACATGGATCGATGCCTGTCATCTAAGTCTCTAAGTCTTCATTTTGCATCCACAGCTGAAGATTTGGGGTCACTGCATGTCTTACTCCAACTCCTCCATCAACCCGCTGGTTTACGCCTTCATGGGCAACAACTTCAGAAAGGCCTTCAAGCACGCCTTCCCTGCCATATTTCTGTGGCGCACGAGGGGGAGAGTGAGGGTGGGAAACATGGACGCAGAGGACGGGGGAGAGATGGTTTGCCAGGCACCCAAAGGAGAAGCAGAGATGCACTTTCTTTCATCTGGGTCCTAAAGGCCATGACGGGCATTTGGACACTGCACTCATTGTTTATTTAGAGTTTGTTCTGGAGATGAGAGTCTGCTCACCGTACACAGACACACACACACACACACACACACACACACACACTGAAACGCAATGCCTGCCATGTGATCTCTTAAAAGGACAAACCAGTCAGGTGCCACTCGTGACCTTCATGAGCTGCTAAAATACAATTATCTTTGTCACATTTTTCTGGCTTAGCTGGACTGATGCCGTCAGTTTACTGGATGTCAGAATGTTTGAACTCTTCTCAAACAAAAGTTTTATCTTCTTCACAACTTCACAAGGAAGTGAGGAAAATTGTATAGGTCAACAATTACACTGTAAGGGATGCATCTTTTATGGACAGCAGCCTTGTTGAATATAATTATTTAAAAGTGTTGCAGTAAGAATCTGGGTTAAACACTTATTGTGTGTTATTTGGAGTATTAGCAGGTTGTTTTGCACAGTTTGGTTTATTTTGGGACCATTAGTGGAGCTTTGTCTTTGTACAGCATGGCTACAGATACTAGCTCTTCTAGTAACAGAATTCTGGGTAGATTCAACTAAATTCAGCATTTTTAGTTACCAGCATCCTTTGTGACTAGTTACAAAAGGTGTAAGAGTGCCCATATACCTTTTACTGTTTCTTGCAATTTTTTCTAATTCACTTATTTAGGCAGTAGTGAATGTAACTAAGTACATTTACACCATTTACACCTTTTTATACAGAGGGAAATATTGTACTTTTTACGCCACTACAATTATTTGGCAGCTGTAATTACTATTTATTTTACAAATTAAGATTTTACATACAAAATATATGAAGAGCTTATGAAATATGATGCTTTGTTCTAAAGTAAACTAACAGAGTTTATACAAGTACAGCTGAAATGATTAATTGATTAATTGATGAGTCGACTGACAGAAAAATTAATTGGCAGCTATTTTATTAATCATTATTAAAAGTTTCATGTTTTTCATGTAAAAATGCCAAACATTTCATGGCTCCAGCTTCTCAAATGTGATAATTTATTTTAATAATATTATTAAACAGGCAGTGTGAAGGTGTCACTTTAGGGCTCTGCGATGACAGGCATTTCTCCCTACAAACCAACCAATTTATGGATTAATCAAGAAAATCATTTCCTGGTTATACTTACATATTTTTACTTAAGTAACGTTTTCAATGCCGGACTTTTACCTGTAATGGAGTATTTTTACTGTGCGGTATTAGGATCTGAATACTTCCTCCTCCACTGTATTTAGGCTCGTGCTGTTCTGGTCTGTCCTCTTGTGCATGTTGGGAAAAACATGCACAACAGTGTGAGACAGCCCATTTTCTTCTAAAGCCTAAAACATGCTTCTTTGTCTGTGAGTCGACGCACTTATGCAGGTAATTCATACTTGTGTAAATGTCAGCCCGGCTACTTGTACTTGATGTAGGAGGCAGTGTCGCATTTACACACTAGAATATACATGGAATGAACATTTTCATGAAAAATAAATCAGAAAATTAATGATATTAAGAATGTGTATGTTTTCTCTTTTTATTGTTTTGTTAAGTTCAGTGTTGGCTGCAGGCTTATCACAGTTTGACCGGATTTCATCTCCTGCTCAAATAATCAGTTTGTCTGGTGCACAGGCACAGGTAGGTGCAGAGATTTTCCTCAGATACATGAGATGTTTCTTCTCCTCTGAGAGTCTCTGTGCGTACCCAGAAATCCTTTCTCTCCTCCTTACCTAAAGACACAACCTGCATCTTTACAGATACACGTTGTAACTTTGATATGCTGACCGGCACTGATTTTGAAATGTCCAAATTCCTGTAGGCCCCATTGATGCATTGGTGATTGAATACATGTGATACTGTGAAAGAACAGCCAAAGGTTATTGCTACTGTATATTACCTAAGCAAGTTTTCTTTTTACACAATGGGAGACTATAGACAAGCAAACTCATGGACATAACATTTTAAACAAGTTTTGGGTGCATCTGAGTTTCATCCCTTTACTTCAGTTGATTTATTTGGGTGAAAGGTTTATGTTAATACAGTTACAGGGGGGCTGCAGTTTATTAAAATATTTCACACTACATTGTTAACTGTGATATTGAAAGTTGAAAATGAAAAGCTGTTTTGCATTGAAGCTGTCTGTCTCTCTAACTCGTGCGTGTCTAGCGCGCGCTCACATTTTTATTGCGTGACAGTGGAGCCAATCAGTCCGGATCTAAGTTGATATTCACCAATGATAGCTGTTTGCCTAACAGACATGGCAGAGAATTTTGGGTCCTTGTGCTGCCTTCAAGTGATGCTGCAAAATATTTGTATTTCCACAGATGTATTCTGTGACAGCTCAATGCAAGCTTGAATTATCAGCTGGGTAAAACGAGCAGCTGCTTTAAAGTTATCATGACCACTGACAGGTGAAGTGAAGAACATTGATTATCTCGTTACAATGGCACCTGTCAGTGGGTGGGATATATTAGGCAGCAAGTGAACATTTTGTCCTCGAAGTTGATGTGTTGCAAGCAGGAAAAATGGGCAAGTGTAAGGATGTGAGCGACTTTGACAAGGGCCAAATTGTGATGGCTAGACGACTGGTTCAGAGCATCTCCAAAACTGCAGCTCTTGTGGGGTGATCCCGGTCTGCAGTGGTCAGTACCTACCAAAAGTGGTCCAAGGAAGGAAAACCGGTGAACCGGTGACAGGGTCACAAGGCTCATTGATGCACGTGGGGAGTGAAGGCTGGCCCGTGTGATCCGATCCAACAGAAGAGCTACTGTAGCTCAAATTGCAACACACAGTGCATCAGTTTGTTGCGTATGGGGCTGCGTAGCCACAGACCTTTAAAGGTGACCATGCTGACCCCTGTCCTGCATTGGTGTAGACCAAGTACCCCCCTTCATGGAAACGGTATTTCCTAATGGCAGTGGCCTCTTTCAGCAGGATAATGTGCCCTGCCACACTGCAAAAATGGTTCAGGAATGGTTTGAGGAACACCACAACGAGTTCAAGGTGCTGACTTGGCCTCCAAATTCCCCAGATCTCAATCCAATCGAGCATCTGTGGGATGTGCTGGACAAACAAGTCCGATCCATGGAGGCCCCCTTACAGGACTTAAAGGATCTGCTGCTAACGTCTTGGTACCAGATACCACAGCACACCTTCAGAGGTCTAGTGGAGTCCATGCCTCGACGGGTCAGGGCTGTTTTGGCGGCAAAAGGGGGACCTACACAATATTAGGCAGGTGGTCATAATGTTATGGCTGATCGGTGTATGCGGCAGTATTTAAATTATCTTGAGGCCCTATGTCAAAATTGAGTTTTGAGACTTTATATATTGTGTTCACTTGGTGCATATGCTTCACTGTAGCTTCATATTAACTTCAGATAACCTTTGAAATCTATTTTTGCACAGTACAAGGACCATGACTTACATTAAAAGCACGTTGGGAAGGGATAATTTAATGTCCAGTATGAACAGGAGGAATGATCACAGCAAGAAATAACAGTTTCAATGTACCTATGGGAGCCTGACCATTGTTTTAAGAAAAAAAAAAGTAAACCTGTCCTTTAATAACGGCCCATCAACAATTTATGCCCAGGGCCACACAAACAGGTTAATCCTGTTTGCTGAATTTGACTATGTTTAATATGTCTGTGTGTCTTTCTGTTCCTGGAAATGAGAGTTACCAGAAACCAGAGTCTCAAGCGTAAACATACCTGGCCAGTAAATCTTATGATTCTATTCATAGCTTCTCGTACCAAAAATCATTAGGTTGAACAATATGAACACTAAGAGGCTAAACGGTGTTTACGTACCGGTATGTATTTTTTTTTTATCTTACAGTGTTCAGAGTCTACTTTAGTTTGTTAGTCGAGTTTACAAGTGTACGAGGAGTACCTGAACGTAACGCCGTGCAGGAGGAGAGCTGAAGTAACAGCAGAAGCTGAGGGGAAAATCATCCACACCGCTGAATCAAACGAAGGAAACATCCACCAGCTGAACACGGGGAATCGTTCAACATCATGGAGCAGAAACAAACCATCAACTTTGGCGCTGGACCTGCGAAACTCCCCCAATCCGTAAGTTCAGATCCTCGTTTTGCTTGTGTAGCGTTAATAATGTGAGTGAGAGCTGTAAAACGCGAGCTAACTGTGGTGAGTAAACTACCGCAAAGACAAACGCCACTTTCATCAAGAGGTTTTCTGTGATGGAGGCTGTTTCTGCAGATGCACGCTTCAGACGTGTTCCCCCCCCCCCCCCTTTTCTTATCTTGTTATTTAGCTTTTAATGTGGTTGATCTCAAAACTATTCAAAACTATTCACGGTGAATCTGCTAATGACAGAAACTGGCATGTAGTTAGTTGGTTTTAATGCTGCTGTCTCGGCTTGACATATTTTCAGCAGCTCAAACAGGCTGAAAACAGTGCGTTGAGTTGCATCAGCCTCATTCATTCATGTGGAAACCCATTGGCAGCAGCAGATAAAGCCTCTAGGTGGCAGAAAAACACCTCGCATGTCAGTAAAATAAATCACAGCTCTCACTATACACACATTTTCTGTGTTTTATTATCTAAAAAGAGCAGGCCCAGTGTTAGACTTCTGCTAAATTAAGTTACATTCAGGTCTCAAATGGAGTCATTTGAGGATATAAAGGTATATTTGTACTGATGAGTCTGAGATTTTGTGGATCCCATTAAACCTACTACTGAGGATTGACTCTTTGGTGATCAAAGTACCAAAAAACAAAACTGTACATCCACATATCTTTCACATAGAAAGAAAGAGCACTATGGATGAGGGAAACAATACATTTTTATTTTGTCTGTACTGTATCATTATACCACCTCGGTTAAGACGAAACACATCAGCTCCTGTAATTTTCCAGTGAGTTTTGGACTTTAATTTTACATCCGACTTGTTGTTGCTTCTCACTCTTGACCTCCTAAAAATCTGTCAAACCATCATTTCTGATGCCGTTTGTAGTCTTTTGAAGAAATACTTGATATGTTGCAGGTGCTGCTTCAAGCACAGAAGGAGTTCCTCAACTACAGCGGCACTGGTATTAGTGTTCTCGGTGAGTAGAACTACAGATGAGTTCATGATCAGTACATCTACACGTTATGCATCGTCTTCAGCTGATGACCTGTTTGTTGCTCCTTTCTTACCGTAACAGGCGCAGGAAGATCTGAGCTCATTAAAGGATGGGCTCACAATTTTTCAGTCACATGCCCATGTGAACATTGAGACAGTTTTTTCTTGCTGTAATCATTCCTCCTGTTCATACTGGACGTTGAGAGATCCCTTGCTAATGCGCTTTCAATGGAAGTGATGCGGGGACGAAATCCACAGTCCTCGTTTTGTGCAAAAGTTTATTCCAAAGTCTATCTAAAGCTAACATGAAGCTTCAGCAGTCTGATATAGATGATATAGAATGATTGATTACAGCAAGCAAAACCTATTTCAGTGTTCATGTGGGCACCTGACTACTGTTTTAAGACAGACTTAAAAAGTTGTGAACGTATCCTTTAAGTCAACAATAACAAATATTTGTTGTTTAATACATACTTGTAGCTGTGTGTGTTTACCACACGAGTGAATCAGACTGTCCAGATTCATGATAACTACAGTGATCTACTCAAAGCAGCTCATCAGCAGTATTATCTGCAGTCATAGCTTATCACTGCATCCTCACTTACTGGAATCTGTTCTGTAGATGTGTGCCAGTGTTAAATGACCCGAATATAATCACAGTTAGCTAAAAGGTGAGTAAATGCAAATGCCAGCGAGATTAAATTCAAATGTTTTTGATTCTGTTCAAACCAGAGATGAGTCACAGATCATCAGACTTCAACAAAATCATCAACAAAACGGAGAGCCTCCTGCGAGAGTTGTTGTAAGTGCTGCCTTTGTTGTTTCACATGGCTTTTTTATTGTTATCCTCCTTCTTCACTCCTCTTCCCTTAAAGAAAGAAGCAATGGTTCAGTACAGTATGACTGTGCACACTTGCAAATAGGGTGTTAATGCATATTCTCTTGCAGTTTATAGCTAATACCCATTTTGGAAACAGATAGCACCATCATACCCAGAAATACAGAGGAGTTAAATATGATTATTGGACATGTAGAATGATGGGAGCTATAATATTGCCACATTAATAATCAGGTCTTTGATAGCATTGTCTGTTTCTCCTCAGGCTCTGCTGTGTCCAAATGTCAGGTTATTGATAGCTAAAGGCCAAACAGGTTTAGGGTCAGGCTGTGCAAAGGTAGTGTTTGTCAGTCACGTAGGTGTGTTTCTCCGTGTAGTTATTGGCATAAGATTCATCAGAAAGAGTTGAACCTTGCTGTACTCTTTGCAATCTTTCAAAAAGTTTGTGCTTTTACAAACCATGTGTTTGTTTTTTTTATATTTTATTAATTTAAAGTGCTAAAGGTTTACAATTGAAAAGTCAAATAACCTAAACATAATTAGATAAGAGATGTAAAATACCACAAATAATTACAAATAAAACGGCAAGTTAAAAACAAAATGTACATACTATTATATTATTTTCATCTGACAATGTTTGCAGTTTTGATTTTTGCATTCGTAGTTTTAGGGATTTCAGTATTAAAATAATTAATGCTAAACTTTCACTAATTTAATATAAAAGGTTGTGTTTTTTTTTCTCAGAATTGATCAAGGAGTGAGTTTTAGGAATCCCTTCTGTAATTATAAAATGATTGTATGCATGACAATGTTGATGGCATGCAACCTGGTACAACCAGATGCTTTTTTGTTTTGTTTTTTCTTTAAAGAAACAGACACCATCCAGTCAATTATAATCTACTTTTAAAATGGTGTCAGTCATCTTGGTTTTATACTAACATGTACTTTACCATTTGCATTAAATGCACCAGAAAATGTAACTATGGAGAAACAAGACACAGCTGCATGTTTTAATTATAACATTTCATCCACACAAGAGTAACAAATGCTGATTTACTGTGTCTGTTGTAGATATCTTGCATAACTATCTCTGTTCGGTACGAATCAGTGTAAGACTCTGACGGTCTGTCTGTGCTGTATACATGTACAGTGTCTAACACAGTGACCTTTGTCTTCACAGAAACATCCCAGACAACTACAAGGTGATGTTTCTGCAGGGCGGCGGGTCTGGACAGTTCAGTGCTGTTCCTCTCAACCTGATTGGCCTTAAAGAGGACAGGTGTGCCGACTACCTGGTGACCGGCACGTGGTCAGCAAAAGCAGCAAAAGAAGCAGAGAAATACGGCAAAGTCAACATTGTCAACCTGAAGCTGGATAGTTACACGAGTAAGTCTGTGTGCCTGGGGAAATGTGTTAATGCTATTTGTGTGAATACAGACGCAGAATAATAATGGTCTTCTTTGCCTTGTCTAACAAAAAGAAGAAGAAAAATCAGCAATAACCACCATTTTTCTAATAACAAGCATATGTTAGTGATAAGGTTTTGTAACTCAAGTCTTTCCTTAAATGACATGAAGAATTTCTAATTGAATTAGAATTGTAGTTGTTTGTTTTAAAGTTAAATTTAATTGCCGTCACCACAATTAATAGTTCCAGCTCTTATGAGTTGGTCATTGTCATTCAGGCTGCATTAGGGCGGTCCCTCTGCAAAATCTGGCTGTGTCCAGTCTGTTACATAATAAACAATAGAGCCGACTACCAGTGAAAGACTCTGGTATGCGAGCAGCCTTTTCCACGTGGTTGTGTCTCATTGGGGTTTTCAGTGGGGTTCGTGTTTGTCCTCATGTTTGGAGGCAGTTTTACAGTGTTTTGGAATTGCATTTAATTGGAAATGTAAAAGTAATTTCATTGCACACATATGGATTAAATGATAAAAGATATTCAATACAAAACCAAAATCCAAATATGTCGCTCTTTCTGTCCTCAGACATGCTGCTTTGTATTAAAGAGCTTCCTTCACAGTTTGCCGTCACCAGAAAGAGGAGTCTCTCATTTTCAACCTGCTGTACTTTCTGTTACTTTCTGCTAATTAGCAAATGTTAGCATGCTTATACTCTAAACTAAGATCATGAACATGGTAAGCATTATACCTGCTAAACATCAGCATCTTGTCTCTCTCATTGTAAACATGTTAGTATTTAGAAGGCTCAGTCTCACAGAGCCGCTAGCGTAGCTGCAGACTCTTTAGTTTAACTACGTTCTGTTGTTGCTCCCTCCAGAAATCCCTGACCCCAGCAGCTGGACCCTGAACCCCTCAGCCTCCTACGTGTACTACTGCTGCAACGAGACGGTCCACGGCGTGGAGTACAACTTCACACCTGAAACAAACGGGGTCGTCCTTGTCAGCGACATGTCCTCCAACTTCCTGTCCCGACCTGTGGATGTGTCGAAGGTGAGGACAAGAATGACACTGAATAAAATATCCAACTTTTGCTTCTGGGCCCTTTTTCCTCAAATTTCCATATCGAATGTACAAACAGTCGGGAAACCTTTATTATCACTAAACTATAAGGGAAAGTTGATTGGCAACAACACCCATGTTAAAGTCAAAACAAGACATAACAAATACTGATGTTAAATGTGTGTGTGTGTGTGTGGAGATAGATATATAAAGTTATAATAAGATACAGAAAGATATTATAAAGATAAAATAATAAGACAAATCATACAATAAAAGAATAAGCAAAATGAAGACTTGAAGAATATTACATGCTAAACATCAGCATGTTAACATCAAATACCTGTTCACATGTTAACATGATAATGTTAGAATTTGCCACCGTACATAGGAGATGGCCTTTCCTCTTGTGATCTCCTCAAGCCACATTAACATTTTTGCCCCATGTGTCATATTTTAATGTGTCCTCTTGCATTGCGTAGTTTGGTCTGATTTTCGCCGGGGCTCAGAAGAACGTGGGCTGTGCCGGGGTAACTGTGGTCATCGTGCGAGAGGACTTGTTAGGCCATGCTCTGAAAGAGTGTCCCATTGTCCTGGACTACAAGGTGCAGGCTGAAATGAACTCCCTCTACAACACACCGCCGTGTTTCAGGTACAGACTCACCTCAGTTTTTAACGTTAGAAGCTCCTCTCAATATCAATATAGTACTAGCTAGGTAAAATGCATTTGTAAAACATGTACCATACAGACAAGATAGTGGTATCGATTTTCTCATTTGCACTCAGCAAGAAAGCGAACAAGCTTATTTCCCAAAATATCGAACTATTGCTTACCTTAGCTTAATTTTGACATAGGAAAGAGAAGGGAAAACACAAACAGTAGTAACAGTAATTCTTACCATTTTGATTGTGTGTGACTATTTTGTTGGTTCAGTATCTACATCATGGGTCTGGTTCTGGAGTGGATTAAGAACAACGGCGGTAACGCTGCCATGGAGACGCTCAGCAAGCAGAAGTCCTCCATGATTTATGACCTCATCAACGCTTCTAATGGTTTCTATGTGTAAGTATCACAAAACGTCAGCAGCAGATGTTAAAATGGGAAATTCAGTGAAGGTCAAAACCTTCTGTGAACCATCAGTGCCAGTCCAGGTCCACAGTCTATTTCACTCTTTATTTGCAATGACAACATTTAAAACTTTAATCTGTCTGTATCAGCATGAAATCCTGTATAGAATCAGCATCAGAATGGTCTAACTCTTCAATTGATGGCTCATAAAAGGTATAATGAAGAACGAAATACATAAAAACTGAGCTAAAAATTACAATTAGAACTACAGTACTTAGGTCTGTGTCTACCTGTCCAGGTGTCCCGTAGACGTGGCTTGTCAAAGCCGCATGAATGTACCATTTCGTGTGGGGAAGAAAGAGGGAGATGACGCCTTGGAAAAGAAGTTTCTGGATGGCGCATCCAAACGTGGAATGATCTCGCTGAAAGGACACAGGTTAGTCCAACACATGCCTCCTGTTGTTGCATTAATACCTACTTTATTGATATATTTGTGTAATGGATTTGTTTTCCTGTAATGACTAGTTACAGAGGTTTTGTAGACCTCAAACATGACGTTTTGTCTCCCCCTGCAGGTCAGTTGGAGGAATTCGTGCATCTCTGTACAACGCTGTAACAGTGGAGGACGCTGAAGCCCTGGCTGCCTATATGAAAGAATTCCTGAAAGAGCACCAATAAAACAGGCCATACTAAAAGTCAGCTGGTGTCTTACTGTGTCATTTAATTATTCCAGTACAGTTTAAAAAAAATAAAATAAAAGTAAACCTTGTTTACCTCTAGTTGAGATCCATGTTGGATCTGTAAGGTGCACCTTTAGACATGTGTTTTATTGTTCCTAATAAGCCTTAACCACTGCACTAATGTCCTATTTACATCTGTGTTTCCTACAATTACTCTTTTAATGAATTTGTGACTAACAGTGCTTTGATGTACATACTGTACGTAGATCTTGTTACTTGTTCAAAATGTATTCACATTCCAGTAAATCTAACTTGGCAATACTTACTTGTCATTTCTTGTCTTGAGTGCTGTTCTACACATTTTGTAATTTAAAACATTCTCCACCAATATCAGTGAGTGATATGTTCTCACTTATGACAACAGAGAAGCAATGCTACACAACCAAATTGCTGGCCTGGTTTCTATTTAATGAGGAATTTTGTTAAGAATAGTCACTTTACAGATACTGTCAGAAAATGGACTCACTGCTGTATAAACTGACCCTCACCAGTGTGATTGGCTGTGGTGTTTGCATGGTTTAGTCTACCTTTTTAAAGGGTTGGTTCACCAAACTTAAGAAAAACACATTTTCTCACGGATCTCTAGTATTTAGCCATGCAGTTTTGGTTTTGTTTGCCCAGGTTTTTAGATATAAATGTCCAAGATTTCTGCCTTCACCCCAATACAACTGAGGTGAATGAAATTTTGTTTCTGCTGCTCATGTTAATGAAAATCTAATGAATCGATATGCTCAGCTTTGTTGTGGTTCCGGTGGAACAACGTTACTGCCAAGGCAAAGGAGTGCTGCATGATATAATGAAGCAAAAAAATGTAGCTAAGAGGAGGAACCATATCCCAAACTTATTATCAACATTACCAACATTATCAATAATTAATGAAGCTTGCAACATCAAACCAAATCTTGCAGAACATAATTACTGCAAACAAAACTCTTGCATGATGAAGGTCTTGAACGTCATAATAAATTATTCTTTTTGCAGGAGTTGTTTTGTTTTTTGTTTTTTTTACTGGTTCCTCTCCTACACACCTGTCTCATGAAATAGACGTGCGAAGAGTTTTTTGTGAACATAATTATTATCACATAAAACATCGCATCAGCTCACAAGGTCACATCAATGGGGGAAAAAAAGATGAACCTCTATTGTATTGGGGTGGAGGTAGAAAATCTCAGAGATGGATATCTCAAAACCTGAATAAATAAAATCAAACCTTTTACAAAGAAATTGTCAGCACAAGGTCCAAATTACTTGTTGTTAAACTTGTTGAAACACAGTGAAACATTAAGGACCGTGGCCTAAAACTGAATGAACACCAGCAACAAACATCAGCAGTCTGTGATCACCACACCAAAACTGGGAAGGAATCAGAGAATGTGCGCCAGAGACCATCTTTGAAGAGAGACAGGGATTATGAACTCCATATATGACCACCTGTTATCATGTGACCGAAATTCCGTACTTAGATCACGTGATAACAGCCAGTCTATCTCCATGACAACTGAGCAACTCCGTCTTCCGAGGAAGGCCACGAGATGTGCTTGAAAGCTTCGGAAACAAAAGTTTCCTTGTGTTGAGATTTTTTTGTTTTCCGAGGTAAAGAAGGAACAAAATAAAAAACAAAACAAAAAATATCTGCATGACTAGATACCAATGGCCAGTGGTAAGTGAGAAAAAGCTTACACCCATTAACCAACAATAATTATCTACTAATTGTGTTAGCCAAAATGTGACTTTCCTAATAACTCTAATTTGCAGATTGACACCATCTGGACTCATCTGGCTTTTTAAAAATCTAAAAAATCTTTTTGCGGTGATGTATTAGTGTACTGCAGGGTGTGTCAGTACACCGTTACATCACTGGCAGGTGTGGTTATAAGTGTAACAGCATGCTTTTGACCACACCCAGCCACATCCATCAGTGAGGCTGTGTGTAGTGCAACTGATTTGAAACTTTCAACCAGAGAGGGCAGTGAAAATAGATTTTTAACCTGATGTTACTCTTAAATAATAACATGCGGCACAACTACTTTACAAGCACAGTTAGTCTTTTCCCTGTGAGGTTAAGCAATCACCTCCTACTACTCCACTGCCCGCTGACAGCAAAAACATCCCAGTATGTAGGAGTGAACAGGTCTACATAACACCAGCAGGGCGGCAGGATGGCTTCATGGTGAGAGAGAGCGTCCTCCATCTGGATGTCCAGAGGCCAGTTCCCTGCTGCATTCGCCCCGCTGAGGCTGTTCTTTAGCAGGACACTACAGCCGTGCCAGCTCCAGACCTTTGACCTCCCTGGAGGGGAAGCAAAAGAGGAAAGAGGCAGCAAAATTAGAATTTCATTACAGGGATCAATGATGTAATGTATCCTTACAGGCTACTAAAAATACAAAATTATTATGTAGGTTTGGCTCACAATGATTGAAACATTTTTTGAAGAGAAAATGTCGATTGTGAGGGGATTGTATGAGCGGTGCTGAGCGTGTTCGCTTTGTTTTTGTGACTCTTTCCTACTTTGCATGTGAGCGTCATGACCAACCTCAAGCCTGCCTACAACTCCTCTCCAGCTCCTCACTGTCTGTGGGAGTAAGCGCCATGTTTCACAGTATAGTTCAATTCTATCCTTCATAGAAGCTGTTTTTTCATATTTAAATTGTCTGGGTGTGGGCTTGTCCATTGTTCAAGTAAGAATTTTGTCCTCTCCTTCCACTGGTCTTTATACAGAAGATTAGAGAAAGAAGACATATGAGGGTGGCAGGGTCCACCAACCAGAATGTTTGTATAGATGTGTATATTCAAAATGCATGCAAGTAGTTGTCTGTTGTATAATATAGCAGGCATTTATGTGAAACATCATAATAACAATAAATAAATAAACGTTTTTATTTATAGAGTACTTTCAAGAACCCAGGTTACAAAGGGTTTCACCCAAGGCAGAAACTAAAACTCAACAATTAGAAAATCAAGTGGAGAACCCATAATTAACAAAAACAAACAAACAAACAAAAAACACCTGGACCGGAATAAAATAGATAAAACAAATTCCAGTGATATAAGATAAAAGAAATAGGTAAAATCAGGTTAAAAGAAAGTCAAGCTCCATTAAAATCAAGATAAGCTCCCAAATAAAAATATGTTTTAAGAAGAGATTTAAAAGAGGATACTGACTCATAACCCATAAGATGCCCAAATATTTAGAGTCTCAGCCACATTGCTGCTAACAAACGTGAACAATAATGAAAGCAGGAGTTGTTTTTGCTACGAATGACCTCTAGGTGGAAGTGTTCAACAAGAAACTTACGTTTGCAAAACGCAGAGGTGATCAAATGGGGGTCTGACTCCTTCCATAGTGATGTCTGGTGTTGCCCACCCCATTCAACGAGGCTTCGTTGGCATAAAATTCAGTTTAAATCATGTTTCCAAAGCATATGCAATAAATAGATTGACATCATATGGTAAAATATATATAATACTAGAATAACAATAATGTCCAATAATAGATAATATGGTAATTAATACACAAAAATGATAAACAAAATATGGGTTTGTATTCTCACTCTCCCGCCTACACGTATACACTAATACATACACACACACTGATTCGTGTGGTTTCCTCTGATAAGGTCAACTCACCACCACAGGCGAAGGGTCCTCAACTAAAGAACTAAATCTGTATCCTCTCCGAAAATACACACCTCTGCTTCATAATGTTTTGACAGAAAAACATTCTGAAAATGCTAAGAGCTCGGCGTAGCTGCATTTAACTTTCGATCAGTCCTTAGCATTTATTCCACTGGAAATATGTCCATATTAGACACAGGAAAAGCATGTTGTTTGCAGTTATTGTTGTGAGGCACATGATATGATTCACTTTCCAGGAGCTGGGCATTTTAGGTGATTAACCGCTCCTCTCCAGATGACTGTCATCCTGATGTACACTTGTGTAAAAAGGCTATTAGTGTGGAGTGGGCATGGTGTTAATAGAGCATGAGATGCACCGTTTTATCAGTGCTTTTATCTTTCATGCTTTACGACTATCAGTGCATGAATGGTTGTATGGGTGGAATAAGTGGAAATTGAACTATTAACCTGGTAGCCTCTCAACATGTTTTCTCACTTAGCATCTGTATTATGTTGCAACCTACTTTTGTAGAAGCGAGATCCTTTAAGTGATATTTCCCATTAAGTTCCTCATAGATTTAATTACCTCTTGTATGGTGGGTGATCATGAAGTGTATCCTCTGATACTACTAGCGACTATGGTGAACCACAGAAAAAAAAAGCGAATAGCTACTTTTCTTACTTTCATTTTGAAATGTAATGAAACACAAGGTAAAGTTGATCCAGGAGTTATTATTTTATATAACATCCCAGATGATTCTTTCCAAAAAGTAATTTTGGCTGTTAGCAAATATCAATACCAAGAGCAGGGGAGAAAGTCTGAATGCTGGTGTTGACTGTGGATCCCCAGGGCGGGAGATGTTGGACCTGCTGCGAAGCTTTGTGTGCTGACAGGTAAAAATGTTCTGCCAGGGTGAGGTATTGCTTTAAGCCAGATGAGTTTTGTGTTAGTACGATACATTTATATCTGCAGCTTTCTAAGGCTTAAGTCTTTCAGTAACAGCTAGTCTTGGTTCATGGTCATCTTAGTCTAGTCATCAATGAACCTTTCTTTGCCACCTCCTACTAGAGCCACAGGGGCATAAGCACACACCTGAGCTCGTCTACTTCCATCTTTACTTGGTGGCTCGTCTTCAGTGTACCAAGACCTGAGGCTCTCTGCATATTCAGCAACTGCATCTCTACAGGCGGTTATACTATTTTAGCTGTTTTTAGCTCAGCTCCTAGTTTATCTAACCTCTCCTGGCACACTTCATGGCCATGGTGCTTCAGAACATAGGAAGATGATGTCTATTGTGAGTTTATTGTGTCTACTCTGTGTTTGTATCAAGGTGTCGTGCCACTTTGGATATTGAAACAAGATTAAGAGTCTTCAGCCACGCTAGCGGCTCTGTGAAGCTGTAAGTAGGGACAGTGTGCTTTGGGTTAAATGCTAACATCCTCATGCTAACGTGCTCACAAATGCAATGTTAACACTGTGATGTTTAGCAGGAATAATTTTTACCATATTCATCATCTTAGCTTAGTGTATTAACATGCTAACATTTACTATTTAGTACTAAACACAAAGTACAGCTGAGGCTGACGGGAAGGTCATAAGTATTGCAAGTATTTGGTCATAAACCAAAGTATCTGACAAATTGAAATGTTAGTCTGTCAATTCATCCTGAGGGGAACATGAATTTCTGTACTAAAATGAATGGAAATCCAACAAAGAATTGTGGATACATTTCACTCAAAGCCACAGATGTCAACCTCATGGTGGCGCTAGAGGAACAGTCAGGGGATCATCGAAGTCTGTATGTTTCATCCTCTGGACACCATGAATGTCTGTACACAATTTCATAGCAATCCATCCAATAGTTGTGATATTTCACCCTGAAGCAAAGTGGTGGACTGACAGACCAACACTGTGTGTGTGCTCAGGTGAGAAGTAGCAGAATAGAAACAACTAAGTTTTAAGTGAATAAAGATTCTAGCAACCACATGAGTAGGGAGGTTAAAAGAAATCTGAGACATTCCTGCTGATTTAGCTTAGAAAAGGAAACCTGGGATAGTGTTATGCAAGCCTCCAGTAAATCTCAAAGTCTGTGTGGTTGGGTGGGGACCTCCAGTTCAGGCTGAAATATAATAAGATCCACTGTTGCCTGAGGCAAGTGAGGAACAGTAAATGATGCAAAAAGATTAGTGTGAGGTCTCTCCTCTTGATATCTCTGTTTCTATAACATGAGGTGTGTTTCAGGAATGAAAAACTGAACAGGTCTCTGATTGCAAAGCCAAGAGACCTTTAAACCCCCCAAAGCCCCTGGAACTAAAACTGGAGAAAGAACTGGAACAAATCAGGAGATGTAAATGCAAAGAAGGGATGGGAGGAAAAAAAACCCATCCCTCTGACAAGCACAGATTTAAGATTGTTCATTAGAGGTGTTGATGCTGAAGCTCTAGAACAAAAAAAATCTGCTGCTGTGGGCTACAACAGCCACTGGAGGGCGCAATAATTGATAGCAGTCAAGCATTAATTGGAACAAGCCTGTCAACAATTTGTGCATGTTTGCAAGTGCATGACTGTGTTGAACAAACCTTGCTGTTTGTGCTTGTGGCTGTGAAATGGACTGTGAAGAAGTAACATAAAGGACAAAAAGGATCATGTTTGGGAAAGAATCCTTGTTAGAATAAGTATAGACAGTTAAATTAAGCTAATTTCAACAACTCTATATTTGTGAAGAGGGATATTTGTGAAGGAGATATGAGAAAATAGTATATAGCTTTATGCAATGTATTTTCAATCTTTCCAATGGAGATTTTGCTCTTGTATCTTTTTCAGGTGTGCAATGACAAGTTCTTTATACTCTACTCTCTGCCTAAATGCAATTTGGATTCTGACAAACTGCCTAACCTCTCAGCAATTTCCCCAAAAATACTGTCCATGACCCTGCTGCAGATCCACCTCAAAGCAGAAAAAAAAAGCAAGTGAAAGATAAGAAGAGGCAGAGGGGCTTTGAAATGTGAGTAGGGTTACAGCAGAGATGGGAGGTTGTGACAGGATTGTGTGGTGATTCTCGTCCTGTCAAGCCCACTAATGTCGCGGTAATGCCACCGGCAGGCTGCAGTAAGGCGGTGATAATGAAAAACACCGGGGAAGACAATATCAAATGGCTCCTCTACATCCTACAGTGGAGATTAGTCGACACAAAAGTAGGGTGGCAGAGGCAGAGGAGGCAGAGGCAGGCTTTAGTGCTGCTGATTGAGTCTCTTGTCAAGAGCACCATGCTTGCAGCATGAAAAGTTACTGTGACTGACATCCTTTATACAGTCTATTTCACACACACACACAGAGAATGTTTTCTATAGATACTGTGTATACTGTCTGTTCAAAGAAGATCACTAAATTCTGAAATTATCCTTGAACTAGTTTATTTCTTGTCCCTGGAAATGTTCAGTGTGCATTACAGAGCATTTAGTACACTTTTCTCCCTCAAAACTGTGTTGCCACACTGCTGCATACAGTAGCTCCATCGGAAAATGCATAGTTTAAGTCAAAATGTTGACCTCATGTGGATTAAGTGGACCCTGTTTGACATGATAGCTGGTACAGATCAATTATCCAAAATGTATTTCTGTTACATTTTGGCTTTAAACACAACATTGACATATAAAGGTGATCTAGCAGACACGCAGCAACATTAACATTTATCTGGAGTTGTGTTAGTGCCCACTTGGTGAATGTTGTCCAATATTCAATCTCCATCTAGCTCCGTTTAGGTCTTCACCAGCTCTTGAGGGAAATATCTGACTCTGCTAAATGCTCCACTATGATCACCAGCTAGTCGCTAACTGTGTCTGTCAGCTGTTTCACACTGAGCAGGTAGCGTACAGTGGGTTTATCAGAGCTTTATGGCTGAAAACAGGTGCCTGCTGCTGCTGAAATCAATGCTGATGAGAGCAGTAAGAGTGAATCAAAACAGTAAAGTTGCGGGCCAGAAAACCAAAACAATGAGCTGAAAGATGCTAAAATGCTCTCTAAACCTACTGCAGAGTCGGGTGATATTTCTCTGTATGTTTGTCTCAAGCTCCCCTTTCACTTCACACCTAGTCATTTGATCAATTTTTGATATAAAAATATGAATTAATGCAGCTTTAACTTGGTCAAACAAGCTCTTCCAGAACCAAGAGCACAATAACCTTGCTTGTAGTGGTCATGGACGGCATAAAGAGCATACACACTGAGTCCAGGATAGTCCTTTGCTTTGAACCTTTTGTTGCAAGGCTTATTATTTATGAACACAATAGATTGTTTTGTTTCAGTTTCTCATTTTTACTTGAGCCAGTACAGCTGACAAAGAGAAGCAACAGAAAGGAAAGACACTTGCACCTAAGAATGTCTGCACACTGAGCTGGTTTGTTCAGCAGTGCCACAACAAGGTCAGCACTAGCACAAAACACAGATTCATGCTTTACGTACAAAGTGCAAAGTTTAAAATCACACAAGCAACATGCACAGAGAACCATTGTCATCATGACTTTAGACTACAACTGCAGTTGTAACTACAAGCAAATTAAACCAGTTAGGTGGGAGTGAGTGGGATTTTCCTTTTCTCCTTTTTAATACTGTATTTCAACAACTATTGGGTGGATTACCATCAAATTTTGTACAGACTTTTGGTGTCCAGAGGATGAATCCCAGTGACTTTGGTGATGCTCTGGCTTCTTCTTTAACGCCGTCATGAGTTTGACAGATTGTTTGTTTTGAGCGAAATGTCTCAAACACTATTAGATGAGCTGCCATGGAATTTGGTACAGACATTCATGTTCGCTTCTGGATGAATTGTAATAACTTTGGTAATCCCTTAGCATTTCGTTTAGCGCCACCATCAGGTCAAAATTTTAAATTGTCCAGTACTCTGATTTATGACCAAGTACCTGCAAAACTAAACACATTCCCATCAGCCTCAACTGTACTTTGTGTTTAGTGTTAATTAGAAAATGTTAGCATGCTAACACGCTAAACTAAGATGGTGACTGTGGTAAACATCATACCTGTAGACTCTTAGTGTCGTTTGTCTGTACCCAGGAGATTCAGTTAAAGTGCCAAACAACAGTTGTATTCTGCTCCAAATCACCCAGGCCCCTAATTTAGCTTATCCTATTACTTAATTCAGCAGTAAAGGAACCCTTTGAAGCCTGTCGGCCTGCTTTTTATAGCAAACCACAGCCATGTGACGCACTGTACTGGTGATCTAATTCCATGTACTGATTGTACCTACATGTAATAAACTGGTGCCTGAGTGTAAACATAACCTACATGCTGCATTTTTTTTTACATCCTGAATTGACTTATTAGCTCTATAATCTCTCTCAGACAGGCTCAAGTATTCTTTGTAATTAAATCTGTCACACCGCACAGTTTCTTCCCTGCCTCTGTTATTATTCAGTGAGCTCATGAAACTAATTGTCCTTTATGCAACAGCCCATTTAAAGGCCACTCTGGTGATTCATGCAGGAAAAAAAAAGGTTCTGTTTGAATCAGAAACGCACAATTTCTCTCTGTTTTTTACTATACTGTCTTCTGTCTCTTTCTTCCTCCTCATCCTTCGTCTTCATTTGCCTTTTCCTTCCTACTACCTCTTTTCTCTGCCTTCTTTCCTCCTCATTTCTCTTCACCCTCTTTTCAATTCCTTACATCCACACTATCTATCTGCTTCCTTCTAACACCTAATATATTTCTTACTTAATTGAATCTCTTTCTCAGCTTTACCTTTCCCTCTCTGTGTGTGTGTCTGTCTGTCTCGTAAACTCATTGCTCCATGAGGCTAATCTTGTTAGCACCAAATGCACCATGTTCCGCTAGCTCCTCTTAATTGCTGTTGTGTTATTAATGAGTGGGGAGCAGGGAAATCACTCTTAATTAGCTTGTCTCATTCAGCAGGCATCTCGAGTGAAGCGGTGGCGACGGCGCAGAGGCACAAACACACTGGGGATAATTAAAGCACTTCACTTGTCGGAGTATTTATCTAAACCAAAGAGCAACAAGCCGTTCCCGCAATTAGCCTTGTCATTCATTAGCAGCAGAGTGCCATTGATTTGAGTGTTACATTGTCATTTTGCCACCGCTGACACTCATTCATTCAACGCCACTGTGGTACAAGTGTGCTTAACTTATTCATGTGGTAAAGTCATGGAATGGAATCACTGCACATTTGTTTTTTTATGGTTTTGCTACGTTTACAAACCAGATTTCTGTGATAAATCAGGTTATAGTAATGCAAGAAATCAGGTAATGCATTTATGTTTTGCATTTATTTTATTCTGAGTACTTGAATTAGTACTTGTAGTAATTACTACCAACATACATAGTTGTTTCCAGAAAAAAACAAAAACGTGTTCTAGGAAATTATTAGCGTTACCTACCTGCCTACCTATCTTATTGGTGCCTAATTCATACAACACAATTACACTGTAAATCGCAGGCTGTATTATAGAGTGTTACCACATTTTTTTCTATATTTTATCAGTTGCTTTTATCTTGATAAGAGATTTACATTGTGCTACTTTAGATTAAACTTCCATTTACCCGTTACAGATTGTACCTTCCCTATTAGCTCAGTTGTGTGATTAATTTGACACTGTTTGTCAGCTCTCAACACACAGAAACTGAATTAAAACTCTGCAGCTCTCTTCTTGAGATTCTGCCTGTCACAGCAGGAAATAAAAAAATCCTGCTGTGAGTGAGCGCAGGTGTCTCTCCCTCTGTGTGACCCTGACATGTTCATGTTATGATGAGAAACCAGTGTCAGTGCATTAAGACAAATTTAATTTGCACCTACAGCTAAGTGAGATGAGGGAGGGAACTCTCATGGGGCAGGACTAATTGCTGCCTGGGGATCTGTGTTCATGTGTACGCGAGTGTGTACACGTGTGTGTTTGCCTGGCTGTCTCTCTGCCAAAATAAACACTTTAGTGAATATTTAATGCACGTGTTTATCTGTGTGTGTCTGTCAGTGTGTGATAACAGAATGTCAGCAAAGACACAGGAGTTAATGAGGCCTTTTTCTGCCACCAGGAGTGGATTGAGCAAGATGCACACAGTTCTGTGCGGCGTTATTTCTGTGTATAATCATGACTGCCATGAGTATCAAAACTGGTACTCAAATTCATCATCAGTACAGTAAACTATCAACCCACTCGCCAACATTGATATCAGACGATTCTACAATCCCAGATACATCATTCATTGGAGCACAGAAAGAAGAGTATCAGTCTCCTCTTATGTTGATTAAACAATCATCACCATCTTTATTTCTTGGGTGTGTAAAGGAAGATAATAGAGAGTAATCATACTATGATAGTAATGCTGTTGTCCTTCACTGCTGAACAGCTTTAAACATAATAAGATATGATGGGTAAACTCAATTTGAGAAAACTAAACTTGCAGTGGGCAGGGAGTTCCAGAGCAAACTAAAATTAAAACTTGGATGCCCCGTAATGGAGTTTCATAAAATGCGTTCGCCTTCTACCTGACTGACTGACTGAAATTGTGGCTCCTCAAGGTTCTGTATTGGGTCCCCCTCTGGTTACATGAGTATCAGTGTCTCTTTTAATTATTATGCTGATGACAGCCAACTCTGTCCCCAAAAACAATATGCATGTTAAAACGAAAAAAAACCCCATCAGTTACAACGTTTTGTGGATTTCTATATTCTTTCAAATAGCATATATTAACGTTAAAAAATCAAATTAATTGGAAACCGAATAGCAGAAAAAAAGCTTGAAGTCTTTGGGCATCATCCATATTTACCAAATCAATTTCTAATAATCTCAAAGTAATTTTAATAACTTCCAGGGGTGTCAAACGTATGGCCCGCGGGCCGGAACTGGCCCACCAAAGGGTCCAATCTGGCCCACTGGATGACTTTGCAAAATAGCAGAGAAGTCATTAATTCCAATTTTTCAATAAAATACACTGCTATTCCTACTGCGATGTCCTAATAAGAACAGCAGGCACAAAGCCTTTCTGGCAGAAAGCCCTGAAGGCTAACTTCTCCCACAGGCTAGTAGCAGGCCCTATGCTGGATATGCTATTATAGATCCCATGTGCTTATATACACTCTACGTGACACAACACTGTCAAGCAAAGGCTACTGTTCATGCAGGAGCCGCCGGTGGAAAATGTCAAAGAGGAGAAAAGAGGACAGAGTGTCGGGTTTTCCAAGAAAACGTTTCATGCTTTTGTAGGCCCACTGTGATTTGTAAATTGTAATGTACATGTAATGACAGTAGACTTACTGAATGTGGAAAAACTGAGACATATTGTTGAAATATAGTTACTTTTCTTACTTACTTACATCTCAGGCTGTTCATCATGTTTTGTAAATGGATGGTTAATTATTTGTGAACGTTTTCAGAATGTACTTGTACTTCTTCATAAAAGAAAGGGAAAAATCTGGAGGTATTATTATTTATAGGTTATTATGCAATGGTTTTATTGGTCCGGTCCACTTGAGATGAAATTGGGCTGCTTGTGGCCCATAACCTAAAATGAGTTTGACACCCCTGCCCTACACACTGACCCTCTATGTCAAGCCTTGTTTTCAATTTAAACAAAATGTGACATTGAATTTACTTTCTCTTAACTGTTGGCTGTGTAGTTTTACAGCCTGTTTTAAATGTTATAATTTATAACTAATTATCTCTAAATCTGCTTCTCTTAAATAGTGTAGTTTAGTTTTAAAACCTGTTTTCAGCACACAACATATCATCATCACTGGTTTAAACAAATGATGATAATGTAGTCCTGCAAATCACAATGGCTTTGACACATTGGTGTTATTTTAAAAGCACATTAAAATGCTTTGAATTTTGATAGGAGCATCTTTTAGTTAGCAAGCTGATCCAATTCCCTCTCCTTCTTGTAAGAACAATCTAACACAATGTCTTGTGTTTGCATTTCTGAATAAAGCGAGAGAAAAAGTGCTATCAGGGGTAAAACTTTTTGTTCTGTGTAATCTCATCTGATGTAGTGCTGCAGTGTTTCCTCTGTCTCTGCACGCTCATGTCCTCAGCAGGCAGGCTCATAAATTGGACAGCTAAGCCTTTCATAAAGTTTAATAAAGCGCTGTTTCGTGGCTCAGGGGAGCTGGTATTAGTGAC
The DNA here is from genome assembly GCA_005408345.1 of Macquaria australasica. Taxonomy (NCBI): domain Eukaryota; kingdom Metazoa; phylum Chordata; class Actinopteri; order Centrarchiformes; family Percichthyidae; genus Macquaria; species Macquaria australasica. The sequence continues at coordinate 399,505 of SEMN01000219.1, read as the reverse complement.
GAGAGCCGCTGCTGCCATTCCAGCAAATCACATCATCATAATGAGGCTGTACTATGGGAGTAAGACACCTCCCTTACCACCCACACATCCACCCACCTCCCCTCCACCCCCCTTTGTTTTCTTATCATTCCTCTGACACAATATGATGTCTTCACTTCACAGCATTTTTCCAAGGGGAATTTGGGGATAGCGTTGTTTAAACGTCGTGGCCAGCTTGGACAGGCTAGGGTTATTTCTCATTTAGTAAAGATCACAGACGCTGTAAATGCTCCGGCGGCATGCTGTGAATGCCAACACCGGCGTGATTGGCAGCTTGACGGCAGCGGCAGCATTTGCATGGCATTTAGCTGGGCGGGCGATGGCCACCCCTAACACCAAGGTGGGTAAATAAGATGACTTCTCTGTTCACACAATGTACACACGCACAAACACACACACACATGCTTATGCACTCACGCATGCAATTTCGCTCCTCAACAACCCCCGACCATCTTGGCCTGCCAAACCTGAAGCCACTCATAATTGTGTGGCATTTAGGTAGGGGAAAGGGACATCTAGTCGTGTGGGCGAGTGCACCACTGAAAAGTCTGAGCCTCCCAGTTCTACATTTTAGGCTGTTATTTGAGAATGATTAGGCACAGTTGCAATTTCCCTGAGCTTAAAAAGGTGGACTACAAATATTAATGCAAGCTTGGATAGAGTTTGTAGGCTATATTTAGAGATTAATTACCTTTTTTTTGGGGTATTTGATAAATGGAAATTAGGTACGCAGGAAAATAAGATGTGTCTTCGAAATTGTTAATAAGCCTGAAGTCTAAGGAGGCCCATTTTCAACTGAAGGTGCAGCAACCTTAAGCCTTGGTCACAACAGAGTTTTCCAGTCGTAAGGATATAAGGAACCATGAAAACAGCTCACACTTAAAGCTGCTCTAACCAATATTTTTATATCACCAGTGGATCAAATGACTATGTGTAGTCAAAGGGGTCACTCGTGGTGTTGAACCCACAGATAATTTTCACACTCTACAGAGCATATAGCATCTTTCAGCTCATTGTTTTGGTTGTACGGATTGGTTAGTGTTAGCAGCAAAAAATCTTTAAAAACCCGCTGTACCCTATCTGCCCAGCACCGAACAGCAGCAGACACAGTTAACAACCAGCTGGTGAACATAGTAGAGCATTTAGCAGCTAAAGGGTCAGAATACATTTCCCTTAAGGGTTGGTGGAGACCAAAATAGCGCTAAATTTATAGGACTTAAATTCACCAGAAACACAACTCCAAATGAATGCTAGTGTTCCTCCGTGTCTGCTAGATGTGTACAACATAGTAAATTGTTTGCTAACATGTTCACCAACTTTATATGGTGCTAATACGTAAGTTGTGTTTATCTGCTTGTTCTGCTGCCCCCAAGTGCCCAAAAAGAAAAAGAAATAAATGCAGCTTTAATTATTTTTTCTTCCGTCACAAACTGTTTATTAGCTATTGAAAATTTCCATTGTGAAGAGATAGGCTCCAGACCTCAGTGACCCTGGACAGGGTAAGTTGTTTAAGAGTTGAATGGATGGATGGACACAATAACTCCAATAAAATCATCATAAAACATCTAATTTCGATGTTGCCGCATGGGATTATATGAGAAAGCTTTAAGTTTGACATTGATACATGTGAACATTGAAAGATGTGTATCAGGAATTCAGGCCAATTAACATTACCAACCATTATTTGGTGGGTTAGTGAGTCAAGCTCTGAGTGTGACGACCCTGGACTTCCACAAATTCACTGTATCTCACATTTTTGTTGAATCACGCTTGACTGTTGTTTTATCTGTACTCGGCTAAAAACGACAACGACGGTTGCAGTCCACGAGACTGCACAGATAGCACTCTATTAGCCAAGCTGGGGTCCTTTATCTAGACAGGAAAATCTGACAAAGATGTTGAAGGCGACTGCAGTTACTGCAGAGATGACTTCTTTTAACAGTATTAAACATTGCACAAGAAGCAGCCCTACCTCTGGTGGAATCAGTCAAATCTATTTGGGCTTTTAACGTTCTTTGTATTATCAGGCTCTGATAACAACCTCTATGATCCAATGATACAAGTGTTGTTTAGACAGTTGTTTTCCCTGGACAGGATGAGCATAGCAGACAAACAGCTGGTTGTATAAGCACAAAGCTGGCTGGGGGCAGAGTGCACGGAGCCTCTATTCAGTGAATGCAAAAGTATGGAGGGAAAAGAGCTTCTCGGTCAAGAGACAGGTACCAGATGAAGTGTATGCCACGGTGCAAAGTGACCTCAAACCCTCAGGTGCAGAACGAGAGTGATGAGCTAACACTGCATACATACTGCCTCTTCTTCTGGCTAATGAGAGAGCTTTATTTTAGATTATACTGTAAAGAAAGCATGATGAAGCATGTAAACTAAAGGCAAATCTTTATGTACATACAAGATTTGAGACATTAATCAGTATGTTTCTTACATTTGTTTCAGTTTCTTATTAAAGGTCTGCCTGTATAATAATACAGTTTACAATACAGAGACCTACTGTTTTTTAGTTTAATGTCTCTTTAGCTGCTAACTGCTTCACTATGTTCACCAGTTAGTCGCTAACTTTACTGTGTATGCTATTTTGTGCTGTCCAGGTAGTAAATAGTGGCTTTGTCGTGCATTTATACAAAAAAATGTTTTCTTAGCAAGATCACTAATTTTTCAGCATCACAATGAGCTGTCATTGATTTTATTGACTTTATTAATGATTAATACATATTTTAAAATGTTTTGCAGATAAGTTATAAGCTTTTACAATACATACATAAAGAGAACCTTTGGGTTTGCCAGGTTGTGAGCCGATCCCTCTGGTTTGTGTATATCTCTTGTCAGTGTAGCTTACTTTGGTTTGGTAACCGTCTGCGGTTTTAATTAATGAGGAAGGACACCTGCACGGACTGTTTGGCCACCTACTGAAGAGCATCTGGGCCAAAAGCCATTTCACTCAGTAACATTTACACATGCAGTATAACTGTAAACAACTTGTAAAAGTGTAGGCTACTAAATCAGTTTCGGTTCTCTTGTATGACGATTTATTTCTTTATACAAGTAGCTTTATGGTATGATTTGTTATCCTCCATAGTTGTGTACAGTGTGTTGGTGTTTGTAGTAGTAGCAGCAGTAGTAGCAGAACTGGTAGTGGTGGTTTTACTGGTGGAAATAATGGAGGTAAAATTAGTATTAGTAATTAGGTTAGTTATTAAGACTTGTTATTTCAAAGTTCAATTTCATTTTTCACTCCTTTGCCTCTATTCTGAATCCCTATAAATTAAATTCTTTGCATATTTTCACATACCCTTTCCTATTCCCAGAGCAGGAGATCTGTTTATGTGTCAGAAGTCATATTAACCTCTCCAAGTCATCTTATTTTCTAATATTTTATCCAGCTGCAGAGCAATCACACGCTCACATTTACACACCGTCCCTCAACTTTTATTCACCTGAAATGCTTCTGAAATGACATTACCGGTGACAGCCAGGCAATAACAAAAGTACAAAAACTTCTTTGAAAAACAATAAATCAATAAGCCTCGCCAACATATCCTGTTACATTCCTGACTCCTTGACACCTGAAGCTCATTAAACACAGCCTAACGTCAACTTAGAAGAAGGAGAGTACACAGAGGTTCGCCTTTTCACAGCCTATCACAATAAGAGCTACTGAGCAACCTTGATATATTGTATATACTAGAAATAAATATGATTGTCCTTTAATCTGATTTTATTATACTGGGGACTCCCGCTGGCAAATCTACTGAGGGCTGATAGCCTGTAATCTTATTGCAGGGAGCGCGGTGTGTTTCATATCCCCTTCTTGATGGTGTTTTATCATGTCAGGACTATTATTGTTCCTATTGGTATATGTGTTTCTGCATTTATATGCGCCGGTGTATATAACCTAATAAATCGAGTTATTGCACATTCTTGAGCGTCTGTGTCTGTTTGCATATGTATGTGTGCATGTTTGCGTGCACCCTGAAGTCCCTCCAGCTCGGATGTGGGTGCTAATTTTGCCCCTCAGCGTGCCGGGCCGCTTTGAGAGTTCTGCTCTGTTTATGAACCTGGCATATTGACCCAATTTGTGGCCTTGGCGCTTTCTCTCTCTCTCTCTCTCTCTCTCTCTCTCTCTCTCTCTCTCCCTCCGTCTCTCTTTCTCTTTGTCCACCTGCCGGGCCATATTGTGAGCCTGCATGGCTGGAGAAACGCGCGCACTCAGACTGAACTAAACGCCATACGCATCATTGAGCAGCATTACCAACCTCTTCCCACTCATCACTCTCTCTGGATGCTGCAGGTGTGTGTTTGTGTGCATGTGTGTGCGTGTGTGTGTGTGTGTGCAGTATGTGCCTGTGCAGAGGGCTCGGTTAACTAGAAGATCTAATAAATCAACGTGTCTGTCCACAACCTCCTCCCTTCCTTCGCTCTTACCTATTCCCCCATTACTCCTCCCTCCTCCTCCCTCCCCACTCATCTTTTTGCTCTCTCTTTCTTCCTCCATCGCTCTTTCCATCTCTCTCCTTTATGTCCTGTAATTCTTCTTTTAAAGCTCAGGGGGTGGTGTTGGAGGCATTACGTGCCTCCTGATAAATCACTGTCTGGGAGCAGGTCAGAGTTACATGGCCATCTGCAGATCAACTTACTATCGTGTGTGTGTGTGTGTGCGCGCGCGCGTGTGGATTTTCTGGCAATGCATAGTATCGTCCCAGTGATTGTACACTTGTATAACAGTGTGTACTTGTGTGCATGCATGCGTACATGTGTCTCAGGTATTTGTGATTGTATATTATGTGCAGCGTGTGTGTGCATGCATGCACTCCAAAAAGTGACTGCAGTTTCTGGCCAGTACTGATCTCCCTGTCCTGCTGAATGGTGGCTGATTGAGACACATGGACTGCCTTTGTGCCCTGATCTAGTTGCCATTGATTACCTATCAGGGTTTTTGATTGCATCCTGGAAGTAATTCTTTTAAATAGGCCCTAATGGCCTCCAATCTGGGCTGATGACGACCTCAGAGAGTCCAATCGCAGATCCATTTAGGCCCTTTCAGACCCCTCCATGTACACTCTGAAACTCTCGCTCATTGCCCCCCCCCACCACCACCCCTACTACCTCCTTGCCTTGTGTCGTGTCAGCGCCACATCTCTACGCTCTGTTACCCGCTTCCAAAAACACAGTGGCAACGAAAATCGGCCTCAAACTTAGACATAGTGATCTTCATAGCACATCCTTTGTAGCATGGACCAGGTCTCAGTAAAGATTAGAGGAGCTGATGATGGCAGGAAGGTGTGCAAAGTGATTGAGAATGACAGCGAGAAAGATAGAGTAAGGCTGAGAGGGACACAAATAGAGCGTAATCCTGCTTTTAACCGAAAAAGACGAAGCAAGAGGGGGGAAGTTCAGGTTTCAGACCTGCGAAAAGAGGAGGAAAACGAAGCCAGGGAGAAAGAAGAGGTATGACAGATCTGTTAGGGATAAGGGAGAGAGTGGAGGAGGGGGGCCGTGGGGGTGGGGGGGATTATGGGGGTCTGGTCGTCAGTATGTCAGGCTGTGTTATTACAGTCTGAGGGTTGGATGGAGGCATGAGAAAGAGGAAGAAGAGGAGAGGGGGTTGCAGCAGACAGGAAGAGGGCTCGCCGTCTAATCCTCCAATTTTCTTACATTACTGCTCCCCCTCCTTCTCTCCTCCTCCCTCCTTCTCTTCGCCACCAGCCCCCCCTCCCCCCCACCTGCTGCCAGACTTGTCGACAAATGAAACTGGAGATAGCGGCAGCTTCAAAGAGATTGACTTGAAGGAGTAAAACACACACAGAAAAGAGAGAGCGAGACAGAGACCTCCTGCACCTCTAACAACATAAATGTACCTAGAAAACCCCAGTGGCTCTGTCATCTATTGTTCTGTGCTGGACAAAAGCACTGTGCAGGCTCCTATGTGCTATATGCTTTTTTTCGCAAACTTTCCTCCACTTCTGTCAAATAATGAATCATGGCTACACAAGCAGGGACATGTAAATGCACCTCTACTGATCTGAATGACACGCAGAGAAAATGCAGCTGTCTTGTTGTGAAAGCAGCTCTGAGCATGATCAATAACTTCCTGCTGATGAGGAGAAAAACCTGATGACAGAATATTAAATTAAAGAGGAGATTGTTTTACGCCGGGAATGTATTAACGGCTCACTTAGCAGAATTACGAAGCAATGATGACAAACAAGGTTCCTTTGCCAGGCAATGCTGCTGGTTAATATGCTGAACCTTGTTTATTTATTGATAGATTCTTTTTTTTCAGCATTGGTTCATTTTATTTAATTCAGAGTTGTACTGTACCTGGTTGGCCTGGCACTGATTTGATGAATGGCTGCTGTTAAATCTGGGCTTTGCTATTGGGTATGAAGCTGAGCTTTTAAGGGGATTAAACTCACAAATTCAGAGTAATGTTCCTACAATTTACAGTCGATTTCCTCAGACCAACAACAATCACATGAAACAGTGCAAGGCATCGCCCTTGAATGTTTTTTTTCTCTCAGGCGAAGTATTGGCCGAAAACACTCTTTACCCCCCACTTCTGCTAGTAGCAAGCCCGACCCAAATTGGTTCAATCTTGACCTTTTCCCCTTTTGTCTCTAATTTCCAGCAAACAAGCCGTCTTGATTTTTTTAATCTCCTCCAAAATAAAAGTTTACACAATATTCTCATCCCCCATCTTCACCACAATTTAGTTATTTCCATGTCCCCGCCCTCTTGATTGATTTGCATTCCAATCACTTCTCATTGGGCGAGGCAGAACCCTGACTGAGTGGGACTAATTTGCCATGCTAATGAGATGGCTCCGACAAACAGAGCCAGCTGGAGACCAGAGTAAATGATCCTGTCATCAGTCAAGAACACAAACATGGCTAACAGCTAATTAGCTCGCGGCAGTTTGTAGAGGTGACATTCTATCTGATCTGTGCCGCGGTGGAAAAGAAGAAGACAAAAAAGGAGGGGGGACAATAAAGGAGAGAGGAAAGGGGGATTGGCTTGGTGATGAATATGGCTTTTTGTTTTTCCAAACACACTCTTGTGGCATGCGATGTAAAGCACACACAGACACACACAGACACAGACATTTGTAACGTCCTCCTGTTTCCTTTGCATTATTCCGTGCAATGAGGATAAGAGCCAGAATGTGCCATCAGAGTGAGGGGAGAAAATATGCTAAGCAGACAATCAGAGGTGTACCCCCTGATGCTAAACAGCCAATCATGGCTGTCCCAGTGTGTGTCACCAGCCAGCAGGAGGCAGAATTAGTCCTGGTTAGCAGCCAGAGCCCTGCAGAGTGGCTGATTAGTCTTTTAGACTGAAGAGGAGACAGAATGTTAAAAGTCCAAGCGCCCATCTGAGACTCTTCTGCACAGCAGACAAATGCCTTTTTATATTGAAAAGAAGAGTTAGCAGCCTCATTGTTGCCTTGTGAATGTGATACACTAAACTGAACAAGTTACCTTTACCAGTGTTACACACGTTTTTTAGCATACATTTAGTGAATTGATTTGAGTTGAGGTGGACTAATGCCTTTCAGTGCAGATAAGCTATAAGATCACTGTATTTATTTGTATTTTCAAAGACATTGATCCACCGTGGTATAAAGCATGACAAGGCCACACTTTACTTTAAGTCATATTTAGAATTTATAAGCAGTATATAAACTTTTAAATAAATTATTTATAACACCCTATAATGTAGTTATGAGCAGATATAAGGGCAAAGAGTTATCCATGATATCTTCTTCTAAAATGTCTGCGATAAACTAGTGTCATGTACGTTTTGGGATGTTGTAGCTCTGATTAGCTCACTGCATTATTGAGGCCCTCAAGATTTGTCTTTTTTTCAGCTGTTCTCGATGTCACCACTTTCCGTGGTAATTAATTGTTCTTCATCTAGGCCCGTCTCCCTTTTTCTGCTTTCAGCGTCTCGGTCTGTTTGTCATCTGGTTGCTCCATGCTATTTCGGTTTTTATCAGCACAAACACTTGCATCCATCCATTTGTAATCTAATAAAGAAATGGCAGCAATCTGTATGTTCCTTTCGGGGGACTGGATGACTTTGAGCACCAGATGCTGATGTTCCCCCACAGTCGTTACTGTGATGGAGCCGATCCTTAACTGTCTCCAATAAAGACACACACTTCCTCATTCACACACGCGAACACACACACACACACACACACACACACACACACACACACACACACACCGCCTCCCCTCGCTCACTCAGTGTGGAGGCAGGATTAACCTGCTGGTAGCGGAGTAAATCCAGCGCTGCCTCCGCCTCTCTGTCTCTGTGTCTGAGGAGGCCTGGTTATCCCTTCACACAAGCTCCCTGTTCAAAGGGGCGGCCGCCGGGGATTAATGACGTGTTAAAGGGGTGAGCACGGGAGATTTAGAAGCAGCTTGCTGTAAGGACAGGAGATTTAAGAACACTGACCAGTGGTTAGTGCTCACTGAAGTATGATTAGACACTGTACCCCCAGCACGCACACATACACAGACAATGACAGACAGGTGCTATATTATTATTTTATATACCCAGAGGATGGTGTGGTGGTGAAAGGACAATACCATTGTGCTTGTCTTACAGTAAATATACCTCTGTAACTCTGCTGACCTATGGGACAACAGCATAAAGCCTTGTTTATGCTCGCGCGACAGACTGTGACGCGGGCCTCCTCAGATGTCGCGTGAGCTATGCGCTTGCACAGAGGCGTTTATGCTTAAAGCACTATCCATTGCAGTTTTCTCTGAAACACCAGGGGGCGTACAAAAGGAAACTTACTGTGAATAAGCAAGAAATCATCGAGTGTTACCGGTAGACCATTATAAACCAACATGGCTGCACTAGAGCTCGTTGTTGCGTACCTGCACGGCAAGTCCAGCTTTGAAGGCATCCATGTTGAAAAGAAACGCTCAGAGTGCGTCATGCAATATGGAGGTGCACGACCAAGCGCCGCAACAATTTGTGGAGCCTTCGCGCTTGACACAAGTTTTGTGATGACGTCACTTTTGGAGCACGGACTCTCGTGCGAGATCCGCTGCATCAAGTGTAAATTTAAGTCTGCAGGATCATTGTCACAGCAAGAAGAGCGTCCACATCTTGAAGTCGGTTGTAAATGTGGGAGATTTAATTCTCTGTTTTTATCTTGTTAACTTTAACTTTAATTCACGTTTGAAGTCTGCTATATTTCTTGTAAAGCACCTTAAATTGCCTTTGTGTATTCAGTGAGCTATATAAATAAACTTGCCTCGTCTTACCCTGATGTGTGTCTGTGAATTTTATTCCCTGGATATTTAAAGTGCTTTAAAGTGTAACTGGCATGTTGAGATGGAAGTGACATTTAAAAAAAACAACCTGTGAGATAGAAATGCATATAATCAACCTACAGTATGTGATAACAACATCTCAGGTAAGGTGATAGAATGAGTGCAAAGAGAAGGTTATTTATGCTTGTGAAGGAGACAGTTTCTTACTTGTTTATTAAAACTGCAGTGTGCGTGCAGTTTTTGTGTATAATGTAAAACAGCTGAAGGTGCTGCATAGTTATGTAGCTATATGGATAAGATGCAGTTTGTCATGATCAGGTAGTGTTGGTGATTTATGTGACGGGAAAAACAAGACAATTGAAAAACTTAGCTAGCTTATGAAAAATAAATGTAAAGTGCAACGCCGGCAAATAATTTCCTTTTTCTCCCTGATCTAATAGACCCATACCACATCAGACTTTCCTAAGGCTGTGGAAGAAATTGTTAAAGCCACTATGTGTAGGATTAAAACATTTTTGACTTTGGCACCAATACCAATACCAATAGAAGCTAACATAACAGGTAATCTAACTGTGTGAAAAAGTCTACACTGTAGAGTCTGCACTGTATCAGCCCAGTGTCCCTCAGAATCACATCTGTCGATTCACGTCCAATGCCAACGTTCAGTGCCAATGCAGGAAGCTGGGTACCCTTCATGTAGCGAGTCGGACAGTAAGGGTGTGGAGGTCAGGATGGGGGATGCGTGTGTACCCCATCCAACTTTCATGCAGGAGACGGGAGTTTGTGTCCTGTTACAAACCTGCAATTAACCATAACCATGATCTTTTCCTAACCTTAACCTTTATAAAGTAGTTTCCGTGAACAGAGATTGTAGAAAGCGAGAATTAAAAAAAAAAAACACATTGTAACTGAATGTAATCTGGGGTTTTGCAGAATCATCCAACATTGACATTCTTGTCTGGTGAGAAAGTTGACTCTGTCCGTTCATGAGAAGAATCCTGTTCCGAATTGGAGCTAATTAGCAGGCTGCTGTTGGTTCAGCAAGATCTCTTTTAGCCTGTTTTCCAATGAGAATTTCCACAGACCTCCAAGTGTCTTGTGGAGCATTAAGTGGCTGCTAGCAGCTGGTATACTGTAACGTAGTGGATGCACGTAAAATGTTTAGCCCACCTCTTTAGTTGGTGCTGCGGTGATGTGTAAAGGGAGTTTACAGCAATGAATGTAACTTTTGTGATACAGACTGTTATATCCCCTTGTTATAAAGCTGGAATGCACCCTCTGCATTTGAATCTGGAGTGACACACTTTATAAAACAATGCGTTTAGCTTTTCTGGAGTTAAAAGGGAACTCCACCGATTTTACACGTCAAAGTCTGTTTACTGTTTTTTGGTAGTACTACTGCATACGTCAAAAAAGTTGTATGAATCCCTTTGTGGCTCCAGATGAGCTGCGCAAAATCTGATAAATTCGCCCAAGGTGCACTTGCCAATGACTGCATGATGTCACTCCACACCCCCAGAAATGTGGGCGTTAGAAAGAAGAGCGCTTACCTCTGTAGCCTGCTCCTCATCTCTGCTTGAGGCTAGCAGCTCGAGGCTACATTAGCCTAGCATAGCCCACCCGAATCTCCGACCAAACTGTCCGCGGTAGAGTTGCATTGTGGGTGATGTAGTCGCCAGGTTTTGGCAAGGAAGGTGAATGCTCGGAATATAAAACAAGAATGACGCTGGTTCTGCTACATCAATTGTTGTCTGTTTAGAGTTTGACGATGTTACAGGAATGCAATGCTAAATAGTACTTTTTTAAAGCCTGACAGTAGGTAAATGCTATGACCAGTGGGCTGTGTGTGTGTGTGTGTGTGTGTGTGTGTGTGTGTGTGAGTGCCTGATGTCAAAGTTATTGAGGGAGTATAATATTAGAGATAAGCAGATACTGTAGGAAGTGGTGTGTGTGTGTGTGTGTGTATGCGCAAGTGAAAGGAGGGAGGACTGGAAAGAGAGAGCTGCAGCGAGATTAAGAGACATATGTACAGGTGCTGATAGCTAGTCGGGATCAGTGGTGCACTGACAATTGCCCCCCCTTCCCTTAATCCCCCCTCCCTCGATAAGCCACTCTGCCCCCCATACACACACACACACCCAGCTTGCTACCCATCTACCCTCAAAATCTGCTCCTGTGCAATCTCCTGCGCATCAGCTGCCAAATGAAGTTCCTCTTTAGAAAAAAAAAAAACGTGGCTGGCGGCAAAGGCAGCCCTTGTGTTGAAGCCAATAATCCGGCGTCAGAGCTTCAGGTGCGCAGAGGGATGTGATTGACAGGGCTCGATATGAGGCCCTCGCCTCACTTGACATTTGGGTTTCATAAGGTCTGGAACAAAAGGCAGGGGCAAAATAATCAGAGAGGGGCGCAGGCAAATAAATCTGTTTATTCCTCTCACCTGCCCCCCTCCCTCACCTCTGCACCTCCCTTGCTCACCCACATCACGGCTCAACCCTTGGAGGGGAAAGAGGGAGGGCATGATATTACCTTTTCTGAGCCTTAGTGGATTCACGCACCACGACAGCAGGTCACTTTAGGCCCTGGTGCTTACCTGAGATATTAGTTTGTATGTGTGGTAGATAGAGATGTGTATTTGAATGGCTGAGGTGGTGTGTATGTGTGCACAATCCCGTGTATGTATGAGGGAGAGGCAGAGACAACAGGAGAGACAGAGAGACAGAGGCAGACAGACTGACTGAGAGCAAGGAGGATTGATGTGGGGTCATATTGTGGATAACCATTGGCACGCCTCTGTGTGTGTGTGTGTGTGTGTGTGTGTGTGTGTGTGTGTGTGTGTGTGTGTGTGTGTTTGAGCAAAACAAAATAAAAGAAGTAATATATAAGGATGATAGAACTCCTCTTTTATCACGTTAAAACAGCGCAGCAGCTTTAAGATACAATTAGAGACATATATTATAACATATCTGATCCCAAATGGAGCTATAAGAGGTGATAACAAATTCAAAGAGTAGAAATATGGAGTGTAATGCAGCTGAAGATGATTAAGATTTTTGACAGTCAGATTAGTGCAGCTAAATGACTGAACGCAGTGGTTAGGTGAGCTGCTGACCCAGCAACAGTGTGTTTCATCTACCCACACTAAACATCTACTCCCAGCAGCAAGTGTAGGCATTCCCTCACATTGAATGGGTGTGCATCTGTGCTAGAGAGAAAGAGAGGTAGTGAGTCCTAGTCATAACAGACTGTATTTCAATTTACTCAGCTAATAGGTGTCTTAATTGGTTAGTAGCACTTAAGCGGGGTTGACAAATAATGCAAAAATGTCATGTAAGTAATTTTACACGACTTAAAGTGGCTATAATGAATATGTTTATAATAACAATGTATCAAATTATAATGTGAAACAATGTGAAAGGGGTCTCTCGTAGTGATGAACATACAGAGAACTTTCACCTGAATCTGCAGCTCCTTTACAGAGATTTATAGCGAGTTTCAGCTCATTGTTTGACTGTTAAACTTTCCTGTTTTGGTTCGCTCTCACTGTACTTGAGTACAATTTTTATGTACTTGTACTTTACTTGAGTATTTCCATTTTCTGCTACTTTATACTTATTATGCAAATATTGTATTTTTTACTCCACCACATTTATTTGATAACTTTTGTTACTAGTTACTTTGCAGATTCTGATTAATAATACAGAATACAATCAACAAATAGATTATGATGTGTTATTACAGGGTCAGATAAGATAAGACTATTGATCCCCTGGGGGAAATTCCCAAGCTATCCAGCAGTATATTAAGTAAATAAAATGAGCTCCACCTTTACCAGATGCAGCATTAAATGATGTGCAAATTAATGCATCAATAATTATAATTATAAATAATCTAATATACATTATTCTGAAATGTGCCATTCTGTATAATGACAACATTTGGTACTCTTTTGGTACTTTAGGTATATTTTGATGCTAATACTTTTATACTTTTACTTAAGTAAAATTTGAATGCAGGACTTTTACTTGTTACAAAGCATTTCTACTTTTACTTCAGTAAAAGATCTGAGTACTTCTTCCACCACTGTCAAACTGCAGGTGCATCAGTTAAAAAACAGAAAAAGTCTTCATGTCAAGGGGAACAATCTAAAAAACCTTGATTATGTTCCAACACGTGTCCTCAAGACAGAATAAAGGGGGTTGAGAAAGTGCTAATGAGCATGGAGCCTAATACAACCCACCTTTGTGGCAGTAATAATAATTCAAATTGAAGTTCATTAAGTGTTTACAATATTTTGTCAACCCCTATATGATTTACATCCTATGCAAGCAGGCGGAGATAGCTGCAAGGGAGTTCAATGAGAATTAAATTGCAGGGTTGTAAGAGCAATATGTGGACATAACAGCAGACTGTTTTAATAGGCGATTCAATTAAAAAACAGGAAAAACAGGAGACACCTATGTTCGCTCCTGCCTGGAAGACTCTATAAAAATACACATAAGTCAACAGATAGTTTCCAGATTAATCCCTGTGACATATTTTAGTACCAGACTGAGCCCCCACGTGGGGAGACTACATAAATCGCATCCTGTTGGAGGTGATTGGACAACCTATCGGTGATTGGCAGGAGCATGGAGCGCAGTACGTACACTTGTCTGTCGCTATTGGCTGTCTTTAATGGCCGCTCCTCCTTCAGACCACACACCATTGGCTTTGGGGGGGCCTCGCAGAGGTGCCGGGAAGTTGTAGTTCTTTACAGCAGACGCACATCTGTAGTGCTTATTATCGACTGAAATGAATTAAACTACAGGTCCCGACGTCACGGTACGGGCTCTTATAATTGTTGTGAATATGTAATTGCGCTCGTGCGACTGGTTGCTTTCTAAATTTGACTTCGCAGGGGCAGGCAGCTACAGTCGGTGAGGTGGTCGCTCCGCCGGTGCTGTGAGAGGATGTGAACATTAACGGAGGCTGTAGGAAATTAACTGATAAATGCGTGACGACGGGACGCCGTGGAGAAGCTCAGTACAAGCGGGACAAGCAGGGTGATGATGTGCCAGAAGTCGATGCTTTGTAGGGAAAATCAGAGTCGTTGTTAGTTCAGAGGGAGAATATTAAGCTGTGTGCCCATAGAATAACGCGCTGGAGATTTTGGAGAAGACGGAGGCAACTCCTGCTTTGATGATCACACTGAATGGACTTTTGAAATACTGTCTAAAAGAATGACGGCCAGCCAGAGGTCCGAGGATGTTTCCGCACTTCACGGAACCTGCACATAGCCCGCAAACCGGCCACTGACTGACCTTTTACGCACGGGGAAAGATCCGTGCTGACACATTTTGTTTTCGTGTTTATGTGGATGAACTTTGCAATCCATTTTTAATGATTCGAGATCTGAGCAAGATGTACCCCCCGGCACGGCATCCGGTAAGTAGAGAACAGAAGCAGCTAAGGCAGTATGTCAAAACAGCGCAGATTAACAGCCGCGCGCCTGATGCGTAATCAGTTTAGATCAAGTTTCCGTGCCACTGCGCGCTCGCACGGACAATTGCGCTCATTGTCAAACTGCTGCAGCTGCGTGTGTGTGTGTCTGTGAGTGTGCGTGGGTTAACGTGTAAGGAGACTGAGTGAAACCAAAAGGCCATCCGTATCACAGAGGCCTATTGTCATCTACAGTCTTGCCTGTATGTGTGTGTGTGTGTGTGTGTGTGTGTGTGTGTGTCGTGACACTGAACTTTGGTGGCTCAGTTCTTCCTCTCTTCCCCTCCCCACACGCTGTTTTGGTTTGGGTTGAGGTCCCCCACCAGCCGGGACAGCCGTTAAAGTTCACTGTCACCGAGTCCTGCGACCGGATCAAGGAGGAGTTCCACTTCCTTCAAGCCCAGTATCACAGGTAAGAGTTTGGATGGAACATGACATTAACGCTGCATGGAAACATCTGCTCATCAGCAAAATAGTGCCAAAAAATACTAATGAAACTTTCTGCATTGGGTTGAAGAGTAAATTTGATTTTATTCTGGGTCCATATTGGAGCTGCAACGATTAGTCGATTAGTTATTGTAAAGGGCATTTCCCACAATTTGCTGACATGATACAGGCCAAACGATTAATCAAGAAGATAATCAGTAGATTAATCGCTAATGAAAATAGTTGGTTAGTTGCAGCCCTAGTCCATATTATAAACTGAAACCCCAGATTATGTGAGAAAGTGTCATTTTCTGTGATTTTGACCTGCCTTGCACCAGTCATGCATGAATTATACACTATGACCAACAAATTTCAGGAAATGCATGATGCAATGACATGAAATACAGGACAGAAAGTGATTTTTGTTTAGGGTTTGACTGAGAAATTAAACATTCTTAGTTTGAGGTAAATATCCCATCTGGAGACCCCATGAAATGATTCTCCTCAGACCCTCCGTGGAGCTGCTGGTACATTTGTCTCAGGTCCGTCTATCACTGGTGACTAACCACAGGTAAACCCCATCAACCTTGGTATGCATGGCTCTCTCTGCAAGCTCAAGTGGTGTGAAATACTTTTTTAGCCGACATGATGAAGTGTGAAATACATTGCTTGGGGGGCAGAACCATAAGCACGATACCAATGCATAATAATCGCCTACCTCTGGCCACCTCGTAATTATTGCCCAATCACCTGGTGAGATGAACCAGCGGTCCAGTTTGCTGGCCAAACCTGGATCTGAATGAGCTGAACCAATCATAGTGTCTGCTGCATGTGTAGCACTGTGATCAAACTGCTGCACACACGTGAAATCCTGCAGGGAGACACTGATTTGGTAAAAAGGAAGTAAGGGTTGGTCAGATATACACGCTGAATATACATCATCATTTTCTTTGGAGATTTTTTTGTTTTTATTGAGAAGAAAGTAAAAAGTCTTCTGAAACTTTCTTTGAGCAGTAATTATCCAATTTCCTGTCACATATAATATCATTTTAAACATCTGAAAAAGTGTAGCCTATTGACATTCATATTGTGTAAAAACCTGCATCTCCATTTTTGTTGATTTTCACCTTTACACTTCATTTGAAGGGCTGCATCATTTCACTGTTGGCTGAGTAAATTCTCCAACCTTCTGGGTTGACGAAACCAACTGGACACTGTCAAGAAGCTCAAATGAAGGCTCATGTTAAGGCTTACGTATTGAAGATTCAAAGTTTTAATCTCATAGTGCCAAAATTATTCAGCTGATTCCATAATTTACATTTCAGTAACATGCAAAAATGTCTCTATTTGTCTGTATTTAGCACCTCAGTGTCCTAACTTTACCTGCAAAATTGTATACCTGCCAATTTTCTCATAGAATACATGTTGAAAAGCATGCTGTAGTAATATGTGGAGGCTTTCCAGTAACACACGACATTTGAAAGAGTTAAGCCTTTGTGTAACCACAGTTGTAAAATGGATCCTCATTATATGGTTGCATTTTTGTTGATGGTGCAGTTTAGGCATCCACTCACACTGTAAGAATATATGATGAGGTTTGTGTGGTCGTCTATTGATCCATTAATTACTGCTCTGTACCTGCTGAGTAAGTGTCTGTGTCTGCAGGGGAAACTGGTGTGATTCAAACAACTTCTTTTCTTTCTTTCTTTCTTTCTTTCTTTCTTTCTTTCTTTCTTTCTTTCTTTCTTTTTTTTGTTGCAATCAAATTTAGAAATGCAAATTTAAAGTAACAGGATGTAGTCACTTACAGGTTCAGTACTCTCCTATTTCATTTTTGTGAAACTGTTTCATTTGACAAAACATGTAAGGGATCTTGAAGAGTATCATAATTTAAAGTCATAAATTATTTCAGGTTTTGTAAGCATGTTTGTGGGTTGCTGTGTGTTTGATCATGACATATACACTAACATAACATTTTCCTTCTGTCTGACAGTCTGAAATTGGAGTGTGAGAAACTGGCCAGTGAGAAAACTGAGATGCAAAGACACTATGTCATGGTGAGTCTCATTGACTACGTGTGTGTGTGTGTGTGTGTGTGTGTGCGCGCGCATGAATGCATTAGTATTTTTCGTGTGTGCAAAAAGAGGAACAGAGAAGACCTTTTTTTTGACCTTGCTTTGATCTTTGTTTTTTTTCCAGTACTATGAAATGTCATACGGACTCAACATCGAGATGCACAAACAGGTAGGAAACGTTTTTTTTTTTTTTTTACTCGAATGTTGAAAAGAAGAACTGATTCAAATCACAGTGTAGGAGGTGTCAGAGGAATGCAGATGGTAAATAAGATCAACATGAGTTTTTAGGTTTTAAATTTAGATTTTCAAATCTGTAGTTGCTGTTGAATTCTACAGTATTTATTCTGGCCTAAGTCCAGTGAATTTAGAGATTTAGTTGATTTATCACAGCCAGTGCTACAAGACTATCTCTAGAAAGGTCAAACTGCAGTTGATGGCAGTTTTGAATTATATAACTGAAATATTGCAGGTTTCAAAATCCAGGCCCCACCTTTTATACAAACCGGTGTTGATAGTTTTGCTAAATTCTTCAGAAATACATACGTTTTAATTGTTTTTACCCCCTTATAATGATCTCTTCACCTTTCTTTGGTCAACAAACACCCCGCCAGTGGTATTCTAGTGTTAGCCCCAGTTTGTGCCCTTCATGTATTACCATTACATTCGAGCTACAGAGCTAAGCGTCTTCCCTAAAAACATCTAGAATCTCAAAAAAATCAGTTTGCTGCATGTTAAATAAGATTTATTATGCAGCAAACTACTCTGTTTCCTAATCCAAACAAAGATGGTAGCTGGTAGCTTGCTTGTGTTTTACAGAAAGTCATTTCTCACTACCTATATATTAGGAAATATAGTCGCAACTTGAGAAACAGGTTAAAAGTGCAACATACAGAATATTTGTGTCATCCAGATAACTACAAGAGTCTTTGAAGATTCTGGAAATACCTCCAGCACGGCGATAAACTTTATTAAACAGCCTTCTTGGTTTTTCAAAGATTGCCGGGTAATTATTTTTAAAAACACTAGATGCTTAGCTTTGACTTGAATGTTAAAACCTGAGGCACAAACTGGGGCTAGTGTTAAAGGAAAATCATCCCAGAATATATATTACAGTAAAGGTGCTGCATTTCATAATGGAAATGTGATATATTTACAGGGTAAAAAAAAGCAGCAGTCTGGTTGTCTTGAGAGGGTGTGTAGTAATGCCACGTGTGAATAATGATTTCATCAGTTTAATTGAACGAGAAAATGGGCTGAAAAATGACTCGAGTGAGCGAGGATTTGGCCTTTAACGAGCCTTTACATTACTGCTGCCTTTTTTTAAACATGGAAGGTCATTAGCATAAATGTCTGTGTTAACCACTCATCAGCTGCCAGGCTAAATGGGCCACAGCTAACCAGCTACGCATTCATTTCCAGAGAAATGGTGTGTGTAGTGTGTGTGAATGTGTGTGTTTGTGAGTATGAGAGGAAGTGATAAATGCTTGGCCTCTGTCTTGCTGTGTGTATGATTTTCTGTTTGTGTGTATCTATACTGTGTGTATTTTGCTGCATTAGTATCTGTGTGTGTGTGTGTGTGTGTGTGTGTGTGTGTGTGTGTGTGTGTGTGTGTGTGTATGTGTGTGTGTGCATATGTGTGTGTGGTGGGGTGTCTGTATACCAGCCTGTATGTATACTGTACATGTTTACTTAGTGTGTGTGTGTTTGTCTGTAAGTTTATTTAGTTTTGTGTGTACTATTTGTGTATTTGTGCACATTGTGTGTGTATGTGCTCATGTATTGTAGACGTTTACTTGGGCGTGTGTTGGTCTTTGTGTTTGTTTCTGTTGTGTGTGTGTGTGTGTGTGTGTTTCTGTGTGTGAATGTCACACACACATGCAGCTTTGTACTGGCACACTAATCAGACTTGTCTGATGAAATACGGGGTCTCTACAATAAATCCTGCTGTCTGCTGCTGTTTGTCTGTGCATTTTTTTTGTGTGTGTGTGTGTGTGTGAGAGAGAGAGAGAGAGAGAGAGAGAGTGTTTATTGGGGAAAGGGAGAAAAAATAGAAAGAGGTAAAATGTGGCCTGTGGCTCTGTGATTTCTGTCAGGAAACAGTGAATCCCTAATTTCTGTCTCTGTGTGCATGTTTTGTGTGTGTGTGTGTTTGTGTGTGTGAGAGTTTTGGAAGCAAATGATTTTGATGTGTAGGCTGTGGTTGTGTGCACTTATACGGCAAGCGTGCATGGCCGTTAATGCGTGTCTTCTATCCACGGCATTCAGGAGACGATACACCGTGTGTGGCTCATTGAGTGGATGCCGAGATTGAAGAGAGGGGGGTGGAGGTGGTGGTGTTGGTAGTGATGTTGTGTGTGTGTGTGGGTGGGGTGTCGAGCCTCAGTCCCATTAAGGCAGTCGGCCTCGGCTACCAAGCGAATTGCTAATATTGCTTGTTTAGCATTTTCTGAGGGTAATAAGCCCATTGATTTTTGGCTCTGCTCTCTGTTTTATTTACACAGAAGGGCTCTGGTGCTCTCGTTAAAGAGAAATTGACTCGTAGATGGAGGAGAGGACGGGGCGGGGAGGCGGAGAGGAGGGAGGAGGGTACGAGTGGTGTAGAGCATGGGACTGAGCTGCGAGAGGACAGCTAATCAATTGCAAATTAGCGAGGCTGAAAAAGAAATAAAGCAAGCGGAGGATGGGGAGAAAAAGGGAAGGAGGAGGGAGGAGAAAGTGGTGAAAAGAAGGAAGTAATAAGACGTTTTGATACTGAAGACTGGCAGTGTTTTCAATGAGGTCTGACATCTCATTTTACTGCAGCGGACAGGGAGCCATTTGTTTCATTTCGAGGAGTTTGGTCACGTAATGTGTTATCTGTTTATCCATTTTAATATTTGGAAAATGCATTTAGAACAAGATTAAAAGACGACAGTCCTGTAATTATTTCTTTATATTTTCTGATGGTTTTCAACTTTCATATGAAGCATTTTAATAATGTTCAGATTCAGATTTTACATTAAATTTCATTTTTATTTCACGCTTATTCTTTTTCTTGCTGAGAAGATCGATACCAGTCCCGTATCTGTCCGGTAAATGTAAGGCTACAGCCAGCAGGCGGGGTTAGCTTAGCTTAGCATAAAGACTGGAAACAGAGGGAAACAGCTAGCCTAGCTCTGTCCGAACGTAACAAAATCAGCCTACCAGCGCCTCTAAAGCTCACTAATCAACACTTTGTATCTTGTTTTGACAACTTGCAGTTTTACATGGGGGTTATATGCCGGACAATTTTTTGGCCAGGTGCAGTGACTTCCTGGAGTCTGTGCTGGTGGCCTTTTCCAGCTGTTCATCTCTTCTTAGCATTTTTAAGTATTGTGTAATTTTACAATAAGAAAACTATGGAGGAAAAAATCTCTCTCTAATTAAACTGGTGCCCGGGGCCTGTTTCACAAAAGCAATTTCCGAGTATTGCTTACACACAGATCACAAATGGCGGCAATGTGACGTTTCACATATGACTGTGGCTCCCAAATTTCAGATAATCTCTTGCTTGCGCATGGGTCGCAAGTCTGGTGTTTGTTTTGATTAGTGAAATGAGAAAAAATGAACAGGAGAGGAAATGATCTTATGTTGCAAATTGCAGCTTGCATGTTGTAAATTTGGTGAAACGGGCCCCTGGTCTAAACTTATGGACATTGTTTTGCTTTTTAAAGGGATTAGGAGCCAAAAAGAAACCACTGGCGTATTTATTTGTGTTTTCATATGTGTAAATGGAAGGAAGAGAGGGTTTATTTTAAACTTTAATGAGGTGCAAAAAAGAGCTGCGTCATATTAAAAAAGACACAAAATCTTTACATTAAGCACTAACTTTGCAGCTTGAGCTGTTTGTAGCATGTCTGTATAGCGCCCTTTGTTTTGCCTCTATCTAGCTGTGTCTCTCACACACACATACAGTCACAGGGGAATACAGCCTTTATATGGTTGGGTCCATTAGGTGTATTAGCTGGTGGTGAAAAGTGGTGCTGATGTGGTGCTTACAAAGCTCCACAGGGGAGATGGACATTTGATCTTCTATCTGTCCCAGTCTGACTCCTGGGCTCCTGCCTGATCTAATTTCTTTGTTGTTAGGAGTTAAAGTGGGAGTATTTGAGCTGTTTTTCCCCCCATTCTTTCGGGCAACATCTTTGGTGATAAGTGGTTATTACTGGAGTATTGCTGGAATGTTTTTTTGCTATGCTAGCTCACCATCCTGTTATATATAAAGAGAGTAGTGTAACCCAAGTAGGTGCTCTCAGGTAAATAATGAAAGCATATTCAATGGCAAATTCTGCAGTAGCCCTTTTTCAGATTGAACATTTCAAAGTGCCAGAAGTCCCTAAAAGTCAATGGCTCAGGCAGATCACACCATTTATTGCATGTTGTTGATCTGATCACAAGGGGCAAACCACAAAATAAGAAGTTTGATGTTGTACAGCTACTGCTCACTGACTCTTGCCTTTCTTAACTGGAGGAACATTTCTCCAGCGACTCACATTGAGGGTCAAAGATAAATTCAGCGCACATGATCTCGCCTCTGAGGTTACTGGGCTTTATGTGACCACATGAGTCGTCTAATCTCGCAATAAGCTCCATGGATCGACCCGGTTTGAGTCCTAACCTTAGAGGATTCTCTGGCCAGTCGTTTCTTATTATTTATTCACTGTCAAGGCGGTGACGGGTCCAGGTCGAAGTTGAGGCCTGCTCGCTGCCGACACAAATTCTCCAGGTTTGCACAAACCGCAGGACACTTTTTAAGAAAAAAAGAGGAGCCCTGCTTTTTTCACTTTGGTCTGCAGTGTAAACAGACATGTTGGCCAAACAGGCTGACATCCCTGCACTCTGGCCGACAGTCACGATTGTCTGCCATTGATGTAAAATGTCACCTGAAATTGGTTGTGTTGCCTTGTGGAAAAGCATCTCCCTTTCCTTTTCTGCTCCAGCGCTTTTGTTTCCATTTGTGTGCCAACATCTCAGGGTCACCTCTTCGAAGTGAATCGATTGGAGGTTGTAGAGCTGTTAGTCGTTATCTGCATCTTTACAACTGATCTAATATCTTTAGAATCCTTGTTTTTACACTACTGTGGTTGTCTGACAGTCTTTCAAAATAAAATCATTGCAGTTTTAAAGCACTATATTAGTGGTTTTGCATGTTTTAGCCTATTTTCTACAAAATACATTAGGGTTGAAAATAATGATTATTGTTGTCGAATATTTTCTTGATTTATCGATTAACTGTTTGGTCCATAAAATGGCAGAAAATCGTATAAAGTCCAAAGATTGGTTTTATATCTTAGAGGACTAAGAAACCCAGCAAATATTCACATTTAAGAAGTTGGAGCCTGTGAATGTTTTGGCGTTTTTACTTAAAAAAATTACTTAAACAATTCATTGATATTCAAAATAGTTGCCAATTAACTTTCTGTTGAAGGACTAATCGATTAATCGACTAATTGTTTCAGCTCTAAATTACATATATTTTACATTAAAACCATTAAGAAAACCATGCAGTTGGGTTCCCTCTGGGGCCCACCTGGGGGCCTAATGGCTGAAGGCACTGACTATGTTAATTGCAACGTCCGCTGTTCAGTCTGACCAAAAAACTTTGTTTAATGTCATTCCCCGTCCCTCTCTCTCCTCCTTTCCTGTTAGCGCTCTACTGTCTACTCTGTAATTGAGGTATAAAATGCCCACAAAATACTTTGAATCAATAATAATACTTACTTAGAGCTCAAACTTGCAAACATCATCACTGGCATGGTCTGTGGTACGTTTTGGGTACATCACATCAACTTTGGGAGCTTGATAAGCGTCACCTGGCAGCCCTCTTATGTCCAAGCGAATGTGGCGACATCTCATGCAGCTTGATCCTCACCACTGTAGCTGTAGTCTGCCATCCATTCACAGTCTCCTTGAACATCCATCTCCTTATGCCAGACCAGAGGAAACACTTCTTTTTTTTTCATTCACTTAAGCTGCTGCAGCTATAGGGTTGTTGGAGGATCACCAACTCATTTCCCAGCTGTAAAATACCGAGCATGGCCTCCTTTGCCCTCAACACCTAACACTAAGGTGCCCTTGAGCAAGGCACTTAAACCCCAACCAACTTATACAGCGGCGTTTCTCAGTGGCTAATGTGTACTGGGCAGCTCCCCGGCGTGTATGAATGTGAAGCAGAACCGGGCTGAAAAAGGGCATGTGTGCACAGCAAGTCTTCCCAGGATAAACGTTAAATATAAAATGAAAATGTCAGTGTTTTAGATCGTGTGTGGGAGTGCGAGCAGCTGCAGCACTGTGTTAATCACAGGTAAGTTGAACTGCAATCCTCCATCTAGTTCCCCATCTGCTCTGACACTAACTCTACTGATAGCTGGCACTCAGACGTCCTGAAAATATATCTTTTTTAAGCTCTACATTCATGGCCTCTGAAGTCGTGTCTTTAAAGCTCCGCACAGGACTCAGGACTATTCAATCAAAAAAAAAAAAAAAAAAGAAAGAAAAACAGAAAGAATGAGAGCCCTAGGATGTCAAAGATGTTTTAGGTTATTTTCTGGCATAGAGAGATACTTGTCGGTAAGTGAATAATCAAGCGTGAAGATTGAATGAATCAATGTACTCAGTGGAATCTCTTGAGTATTGTGGGAATGACTGCTAATGTCTGAAGAGTGAATAAGCCTCAGCTGGAAGTCATACTTCTGCCCTTTTGTTTGGTTTTCTGTCTGTGTGTTGTCTGGCTGAGCACATTTTTTGGGAGAACGTGGCTGCCTTTTCTAGCTACACTTCTATTCTGCAGCATCTACTCTTAACTGGAAAAACCTTCACCTGAACAGGTGCTGCTTCTTTTGACAGAGCACACATCTCCTGCCTCAGTAAAGATAAAGTCAGACATGTAGAAGTCTACTTTCAGCCCTGGGCGGCTAGTCTGTAACACCGAACACTTCCAAAGTATTATACATAATATATTAGAATAAACTTAATTTTTATAGCTAAGTTTGTACTTAAAATGCATCTGGAAGTGCTTTTTTAAAATGTTTGTTTTACATTTAGTGTAAACTCAACAACAAACTTATTAATTGCTGCCTGTGTAAAATTATTATTTGTAAAATCGGGTCACCAGAGTCTTCTGCTCATTGTGCTTGCAGGTCACTTGACCTCTCTCGAGGAAAGACTTTCTGTTATGTAGTTGTACGCATTTAGTCTTACAAATAAAGAAGCTGATGTGTATCCCCGTATGTGTTTTGGTGTCAGTCTGTGTCTTTTGTCTGTGTTTGTGTTTGGATTTGAGTTGCACTACTGGCACTCCCTTTGGGACAGTGGATCAGGCAATTTCCTTTAAAAAAAGAAGAAAAAAAAATCCTACCTGATGTGGAGAGAGAGAGAGAGAGAGAGCTGTATAATCCTTAAAAGCCAACCCTTGGGTTCAGTAAAAACATCTGATGAATACAGAGAAGGCTGTGGAGGTGTGTGTCTGCTTGTGTGCGTGTGCACATGGTTGTGTTTATGTGTACCATCCTGCCGCAGTTGTGCTTGTGCTTCTGTCTGAAGGGTTTGTATCAGTGTGTGTCTGTAGGTTTGCTCTCATGGCCTCTGGGGACTTCTGTTACCACTGATACCAGAGCAAAGTTCACCTCTGTCAAGGTTATTATACACATGAAACGAGTGCTTCACAAGGTTACAGACTTGGAGGAATTATCTCAGTCCATGATGGACTTTTCAGTTTTTGGCTCTTAATTTAGCTGATTAACAAAAAATCTCATGTGGTTTATGTTTTCCTTCAGCTGTCTGCTCAAGTGGACTCCTCTCTCTGTACTCCTCCAAATTCTCAAGAGGGCCAAATCCTGGGTTTATATTTACAAATCATCCATTAGGCTGATGTTGATTGATGTTCAGAGAGTGCAGCGGTAGAATAACCTTCCAGAGATACTGAAGGATAAGTGGTATAGCCTGATACTGCATTTTTCAGGCTGATACTGATCGATATTTATGAGTTTAAAAAATCAGATAATATATTCACTGATAGTAATCAAAACCAAAAACAAACAGATTTTACAGATGAAATATTTAGTTTAGTTTAGGCTAGCTTGGCATTTCTGTAGTGAAATTTCTTGTTATAGACAGACATAAACACAGACACTGATATATCTGCAATTAGCTGATTTCGGCCCATTTATAGGCCTGTCCTAACGAGTGGTGTTGTCATCGGAAGTGGGATACAGAAGTTGAACTGTCATGAAGTTTGCACGAAATCTTGCTGACAAAAATGTCTCTCAAATTGTTTTTAAAGATCACAAATCTTGGTTTGAATGGTTCTTACTCTACTTCCTAAATTTTAAGATAGATTTTAATGAAATGTGCTAACTTAAGTGCTGTGATCTTTGTGGCTGTACTTAAAGGAGAACTGTCTTGGGGAGGACTACTGCATATGTGAAAAAAGCCTTAAGTAGAAATTACCTCAAGTGATGTCACTTGAGGCAGCGTTGGTTGAAAATCCCAAGTTTGAAGATGAAAAAAATCTGGGGGTGTGGAGTTAGAAAGAAGTGAGTTTACCAGACCTCTGTAGTCTGCTCGTCATCTCTGCTGCAGGCTAGCAGCTCGAGGCTACATTAGCCGCTACTACCATAACACCTGAATCTCAGAGCAGACTGTCTGCAGCCAGGTTGCATTGTGGGCAATGTAGGCGCCAGGTTTTGACAAGGAAGAGGAATACGTGGAATAAAAAAGATGAGATCTCTCAATGCTCTGCATTGTTCTCTGTTTCCAGCTTTTACTAACTTCATGACAGTTATTTTTATTCCATTTTTCTGTCATGAATGGTTTAGACAGCAGGGTGCACAGTAAGTGTATGGCATCTTGGCAGAAATGACAATAAGACATGATATTTATAGCATGCAGCAGTGTTTTTTATAAGTTAACAAAATCACTTTTGACCATTTTTGAAAAAACTAATTATTTATCTAAGCATGTGCTTGATGTAAAATACCTTGAGATTGTTAAACAGATACCAGCTCATCTTTTAAAGAATTTTGTAAGGAACCTATTGCCAAAATAGCTGCCGATTCATTTTCTGTCCATCGACTAATTGATTAATCATCAAATTATTTTAGCAGTACCTTTAACGGTACTGCTAAAATAAAAGGTTAAACAGGTCATAAAACTGTAAATAGTTCATGAGAATTAAGAACATGATTACAACAACATACAGTGTGTACATCTGCCTCTTTAGTCAGACTTCTTGGCCAATACAATCAGCTTTACAATAACCACTCAATAATAAAGTCTTTGTGAGGTTTGTTTTTTTATGTTTTGGTGACACTAGTTGCTGATTGCTCATTGCTGTAGTTCCTGTGCACTGCTCTTCCCAGGTATCATCTTTAAATCACACTGTGTGGGTGGTACTTTGATGTCTTTTCACTTGCATTTTTCTGCAGATTAAGTTTGAGTTTCTGGTGGTCTTTGCTCATTTCATGGCCATTGCTGCTCATGCTATCCTCCCAGTTCTTCTTCTTTTGATTAAAGTGCTTAACTTAAAGGTGCCCTTTGGAGTTTTCTTAAAAACAAATAAAAGTTATGTTTACATTCAGTGTTACTCACCAAAATGCATTGTGTGTATCCTTGAGGTCTAACAAACGTGTCGAGTGTATTTCTTTCTCATTAAAACTTTGGAAAGCCGATTTTTGAAGTATTTTGAATCCACCATTGATCACATCCATGTTTACTAGCTTGCAGTCTTCTTCTTCTTTGCTGGCACATTGCAGCATATCTTGGCGTGTTACTGCAACCTGTTGATCAGTGGAATAATGTGACACCATTGGTAGGACTGTGTATGGCATCGCACACGTACACAAGATAAACAAAACGTGGACCCATACATAGAAAACAGCTCTATAGCACTACTAGAGGTCTAAAACTCCACAGGGAACCTTTAAGTGCTTTGTAATATTATATAAAATGCCTGACTTCCTGTGATCCAAAGGAAAAACCCACCAGACCTGGTGTTTCTAACAGAAAATGTTAAAGCTTCCAACAACAGTGTGTACAGCAGATTACTGTTATTTCAAATGAACTGGCCATTATGTGAAAATATTGTGGGCTATTGCTTCAATTTAACACACATTAAAGTGACTTGATGTGAGCGTTTTTGTAGGTTGCGTGAAGACGATGACGCCTTCTTGTCTGTTGGCGAATTAGAGGATGATTGTGTTTTCTGCACCCACCCCAATGTCTTGCAGGCGGAGATCGTCAAACGGCTGAACGCAATCTGCGCCCAAGTCATCCCCTTCCTCTCTCAAGAGGTAAGACTCAAAAAAAAAATTCCTGTCACTGTGAGTTAAGAAGGAGGTGGGTGAGAGAGAGAGAGAGACAGAGAGAGAGAGGGAGGAAGGAAGGAAGACAGATAGGACCCATAGAAGGAATAGAAGGAGGAGAAGTGTGTGGTGGATTGAAAGGCAAAACAGACAGATATGGACACACACACATGCACACACACAGATTATCCTGGGCTAATCCTCCCTGCTCGGGATAGGCAGATATGCTCTGAACTTATTAAATGTCTCCCACTAACATATGCAGGAGCCAGCGGCTGAGTATGTGTGTGTGCGCGTGTGTGTGTGTGAGAAAATGCTGTTGTGTTTGAGTCTATTTTGTATATTTGTCCACCTGCATACACATAAAATACTCTGTAATTGTGTGCACATACAGTAGTGGGTGTGAGAAGTGTGTTTGATACAGTATGTGTATTATGCATTCTTTAGGTGTGTGTGTGTGTGTGTGTTTAGCTGATAAATCTTCACTCTGGAAGAGTTGAAAGTGTGCACATGTGTGTGTGTGTGTGCGTGTGTTGAGGGGTGGGAACAGCAGGAAGGAGTGAGTGTGGACTCCAAAGCTCTCCTCCAGATTAGCCATGGATTAGGAGGGTTTAGGGTGGATTAGGAATAATGGCATTAGACTGTGGTGCTGCTACAGAGCCCTGAGGCCTGCAGAGAGGGGAGGCAGGGAGAGGAAATGGCTTTTACTGCTTTGTTTTGATGCATAGCCTCGTTTACTGGGTGTGCGTATGAAATGTAACACAGTCATATTATTAATGTGCAGCAAATCACATCGACTGTGTTTGCAGATGTTTGTGAGAGCTCTTTTGTCTTTATTTTTATTTTCTGATATTGTTCCTTCTCGCAGTTTGGAAATTTCTTTGACAGTAGCATTGTTGTCACTAATAGGATGACGTATCAGTAAAGCTACTATATATCGTAATATTTGACCCGTATAAGACCCGATATCAGAATTATGCTTAATACATATAATTGTGCATATATATATAGTGTTGGGTCGCACACCTTAAGTACTAGTAGTAACAGAATTGTGGCCTCATCCCAGATTTTTGTAGACAAGAGTTTGTATTTTGCAATTGAATAATGTTTTGGTATTGGTGCCAAAACTCAGTTACAGTAGTGGCTCCAGTATTTGACTTTTTTTTTTTTTAACAAACCCAGCCTTAAATCCCACATAATATTAGCTAGACTGATATAATGATTTTTATAATTTTGTCTGTTTAAATGTCACAATTACTAGCCAATTATTGAATGGATCAAATTAAAACCTTACTTTATGTGAATTTCTAAAAGTTTTTGTAATGATTGCAGGGAGTTTTTGAAATTTACAGTCTTGTTTTCCTTTACAGCAGTGTTAAAGTGTGACAGTCCATATACTTTACATGGAAGCTTTGAGTGATTCAGTTCACTTGTTTTCTGCATTTCAGTTGAAGTAATTTGGGCTCATCTCCCTCAGCTATTGCATACACTTAGAAACGGTGTTTAATAAATCCAGGCAGCTAACAAAGCGGTGTTTTAGATGTTTGTTTCTGCATCAAGTATCCTCTTACAGTAAAAGTAACAGGTAAACTCTGATGGCAATGTGATGAAATGAAAAGTATCTGATTTGGCTGAAATGACAAAGTAAATGGTTGGTTCCCAGGTCTATAATTATTAGAATTATTGATAATAATGGTATAAAATTTGCCGACATTCATCAGACTGATGGATCTTTTCATGTGTGTGAGTCACGTTCGGGCAGGTTGGTGCAGAGGTGTAGCTGAACTCGATGGTCAGGTTCATTTCCACACCGGATACGCTCTTTCATCTCTGCCCTACTTTGATGTTTTTGTGCTCCTGGATGAATCTTGCTGCTCTCTCTCTCTCGCTCTCTCTCCCTCTCTCTCTCTCTCTCTCTCTCTCCCTCTCTCTCACCGTCTGGATCTGTCTATCTCGCTCTGTACCCTTTGGATGACTTTGCCCTGTTAGCTGTCTGTCTCTCTGGGTATCTCTCTCTGTCTCTCTACAGACATGTCTGTTTCTCTATGTTGAAGTTTTTTGCAGCTACACCATTTTGAGAGGTGTGAGCAGAAAACAGACAGCAGAATTGCATCGAATTTATGGTTATAGCTGTTGTGCCATAAACATGTTAATGTAAGAAGTAAATCATCATCTCCAGCACAGAGTACATAATTATATGCATACAAAGATTTACTCTATAAGCTTGCAGGATATCTTACACTGGGCTTCTTCATAATATATTGTAGATGTTTATATCAGCTTGTGCTACAGTATATCTTGGACCCATTAGCAAACAGGATCTTAAACCTTCCCCTTGGACCTTTGGTTTTTAAATTCTGCTCCCCAAAGAAGGTATTAACTGGCCTGTGCAAGTTACACTTGACCAGCTAGCACACCCTCATCAGCAGCTATTTCTTTTCTCTCTATCTGGTGAGTTTTAATGAACGCACTGGCGAGTATCAAATTGTGAGGAGGGGCGCTTGTTTTCCAAATGAAGAGCAAACAGCAACGGTGACTCAGAGGTGTCTCAGGTTCTTGTCTGATGCCATTTAAACTGGATCTGGTCAGAGCCTTGGATTTTAATAACATGGTGGATGCTTTTGTCTAGAACCTGGAGAGGAAAAAAATATCTTGTTCAAGGTACAGTAAGATAGTGTAGCTCCCTGTGTTACTGCACATTTATGGCTGGTTTAATGAGACGTACAACAGTTTGTCAGGTTTTATGATCAGTGGGATTCTGAATGATAAGTGTATGCCAGACTGTGTAATGTGTGCGACTACCTGACAGCTGCCATTTAGCTGTTATTCAGGCTTGATAGAAAAAGCAGACTTTGGGTGAGAAAAAAATCCCGCACACATGTGAGGTAGTAGCTGTGCAGAGAGTCTTTTTTTGATATCCTGTGTTACCATATTAATTTACTGTATATCAGAGAAATGTATAGGTGGAGTACATTTGTAATACTGTTGTTGCAGTTCCTTCTGTTTGTCCATAGAGGTCATAATCTTCATAATCCCTTTCTAAATTCCAGATGTCTGAATTAAACAGATCTTCTTTTCTCCGTCTCAGTTGCTGTTTCGACGTCTCACTTTCTCTGATTGTCGCCTTCCGTCTGTCTCTCTCCCAGCATCAGCAGCAGGTGGTGCAGGCGGTGGAGAGGGCCAAGCAGGTCACCATGGCTGAACTCAACGCCATCATAGGAGTGGGTGTATTGCACACACATGCACATGCACACACACACACACACACACACACACACAGTAATAGATGATGTTGTAAGACAGATCTAAAAAGTGGTATAGAGAGAGTAATAGAAAAAGATTTATTTGGTTATTGTGGAGCTAAACACTAACAGTTAATGCTAAATTAGTGCAGAATGGACCAGTTAGCTGCTTGCTCTTGAAGAGAAAAACAAGAATGGGCAACAAGAAAGATGAGTGAGGTTTTTTGACCTATTTCTACCTTATTCATTCATCAATGTTCAATAAATTGGCCAATATTTTTCAGCTTCAATGAGTCTTTGTTAGGATACTGGGTCAGTTTTTAACTATTGGGATTTACATTGAGAAAATTAGGCCTTTCAATATTTGTTCATCACAGCAGATTAACTTGTTTTTTTTATATTTCTGCAGTGGGTTTAGAGACGTGGATTTCCATCGGCATGGCAGATATTATTGGCCAGTTTTATCTTATCACAGATTATGATGTCGTATATGTCAGCTGATATGCAGCAAGAAATTGCAGTACAGAAATGAGATGGAAAGAAACTGTCCGTTTGAGGTGATTTAGACATGGTGTTGCACATTTGTCCACCAGAGAGCACTAAGTTGTTTTGTTTTTTTAACTGCAAAATGTACAAAACTTGCGTTACGCTTTACTAACTCATTTTAAGGGATCAGAAATGTTCATTTACTGGTATGTAAAAAAAAAAAAAAAAATCATTTTTAGAATTTTGAAAACTTTAATAAAAAAAATAAAAAAAAAAAACCCTCCAGTACTGGTCAGGCTTGTGGTGGTGGACTAGGAAGCGCTACCCTTGACTTGGCGCACCACTCGAAATTGCCACAGAGCACTGCGCTCAAAGTTCAAATTATTTCAACTTTAACCTTGGTTGCCACTGACCTTTGAGAGCGCAACCAATGACATAACAGCTGTATGTGATGTAGCCAGAAGCGACACATGCAAGCAGGGGAGGTAGAGAGTGATGGAAGAAAAAAAAGAAAAAAGAAAAGAAGAAAAAACAAATAATGCATGTCATAGTTTATGAACTTAGCTAAATCCAATGCTGAAGTTAGCACTTTTTTGATGACGTATACCTGCGCTGCGCTTTGCCTCTGCAAGTGTCTGCACTATGCTCTGCGCCCTACCTCGCGGTGAGTGAAGAGCAAATTTCTTATCATCTGAAGGCAGCTTTACAGTAATCATTATTTCTGTGTGGTTCAGCAGCAGCAGCTCCAGGCTCAGCACCTCTCCCACGGCCACGCCATCCCCATCCCGCTCACGCCACACCCAGCGGGCCTCCAGCCCCCCCTGCCCCCCGGGGCCGGTACTGCCAGCCTGCTGGCTCTGTCCTCTGCCTTGAGCCACCAGCTGCCACTCAAAGATGAGAGGAAACACCACGACAACAACAGCGAACACCCGAGAGGTAAGGCCTGCTCTGCACGTGTGTGTACAGTAGGTGTGTGTGTGTGTTTATGTCTGTGTGTGTGCAGGTGTTGGCGTCTTCATGTCTGCTCTAAGTCTTAGCATGCATTACTGGTTGTTTATGTGCTAAACAGTCATAATGTGAAGTTTTGTTTTTGTTTGGTTACGTCATTTTAATTTAATACAAAAAGATTATTTTAATTCTACTTTACACTCACATCTAGGAATGATGCAAAAACATGAGAGGGGAATATATAAATCTTTACCAAATTGTTGCATCACACTCCATTTTATCTTATCTTTTTCATTGTTGAAATTTCTATTATGTCACATTCTTGCATCATATTAAATAAGAGCTTTATTAGATTGCTGCAACTCTTTACATTTTCAGTCTACTTTTCTTTCTTACATCCACTGACAGATTATTTATTTAGACAAAGGGTATATACCAGGCTAAAATATGTTTTTGTTTGTCTGAGATGTTTTATAATACAGACAACCCTATATAACACATCAGTATTTATTAGAAATTACAAACTTGAGTTGATGTCATTCATAAGGAGATGCTAAATGCGTTTAATAAACATAAATACTGAAGCATTCAGTTAATGATCCCAAACTCATTTTACACGTCTGGAATATTCAGTCAAAGTTATTAATTACACCACCACTTGTGCTGGCTGATGCTTAGTCGCTAGTACTCTGAATGAACAGCAGTTGAAGCAATTAAAAGCTGATTTGTCATTATGCCATTTTAATTGGACTAATAAGGAGCGATACACAACCACCATGATGCCTCTTTTCTCTTGCATACGCAGGACGCCTCTAATTCTTCTCCAAGCTGACTTTGAGCTCAAGCATTTAATTACAGTACACAGAGACTGTGTATGTGTATGATAGAAACAGTGTGTGCCAGTTCTTAATTACTCTGTTGCAGCATGACTGCGAGGGTTTTTACAGTGCACTAGAGCAGTTAACCTTGCCCTGTAGCTGCAGTAAAGCAAACAGCTGCTAACTCAGGTAATACTCACCCCCATTAGGAGCACAATCAATAACAATCCAATTCCATCTCTAGCTGAGTTCCTGTGAATGGGTGTGTACTGTATGTAGGGAATAAGAGGTTTCTTTATTTGTCTTCTCAGTCTTTTTAAATGCATTTCTTTGTTCTAATGCACATTGTTGCCAAATTTAGTCTCATTTTGACCCCCTGCGCTCCTTAATGTACATTCCATTGTTCCATGTACATTGGACGTGTGTATATGTCCATAGTATGTACATTTAGGCTACTATCTTGTCTAATCTAACCAGGCCTGATGATCACAGCACTTTCATTGGAAAGGTGCAGCTTCTTTCTCTGCTAAGAATGGAGTCCTGTAGCAAATGGAACCTCTTGCAGGTTTTGAGCAGCCTTTAGCCAAATTCCTCAGATCAGAGTTGGTTGACAACCATCTTTAAACTTTCCAAAAGCCTGTTGTTGCAGTAGCAGCGGCTGCTGTACTTCTTTCTTTATGCAAACAGGGTGTTCATACTGTGACTGACTTCGCCGATGGGTCACTGCATTCTGACAGAGTGGCCAGTATAATCGTGTATTTGTGCTTTGTTTCCCATCATAACATTTCACTTAACACGGTGTAGGCTAGCTGGTAAAATAAACAGGAAAATACTCCCTCAAAGTTACTTTTAGTCTTCGCTGGCTGAGTGCTGCAGGGATGACGTAGTTTTGTAGGCCAAACCGGAAGTTAGCATCTCCCTGGTTCCCTCGACAAAAAGCCAATGGGATTTTTCCATTGGCTTTTTGGATTATTGCAGAAAATAACCTTACCTTTTTTTTACAAAAGCCTTTCCAAAAATTTAAGTTAGGATAGTTTAAGAGTGTGAGTATAAACACAAGGCTGTAAAGGCGGACGAGTGAGTAAATAAGTTTCTGTGTTCGGCGTGATGACGTTTAATGTCCCCGACAACCTCTGTAGTCTCATTTAGCAACAAACCAAAAACCCATTCAAAAAACCCCACTGACTTCGAGACGAGGGAACTGGAAGTGCAAAAATGCTAACTCATTTCCGGGTTCATTACTGCACCACTCTATTAATGTTACCTACCTAATATCACCATCAAGCAGGACAATCTATAACAATGGCAATGCGCGACTAGCCATATTCCTCTCTCTCTATCTCTCTGTGTATGTGTGTGTGCGTTTTCCATCACCTGTCTGTTTTTTCCTGTGTGTATCTTTGCACATGCATTGTTGTGCTTGTTACTCAGACATTAAATGCCTTAATCAGTCATTTTCTTCTGTCTCTTGCCCTCCGCCTCCTCAGACAGAGACTCGGTCAAGGTAAGTCCCTCCTTCTGTTCTCTCTATTACAGACTGATGTCTCACTCAACTTAGCTTGATTAAAATTATTTTAAAATAATATAAAAATGTCTTTATCAGGTGACACAACCTGCAATACAGATAAAGAGGGAAACAAAACTATTTTTTACAATAACTGATTTTTCAGACCAAAAATCTCCATCAACATTCCCCACCAGATTTCTTTATTCATTTTCTTTCCTAACAAACCTGCTGGTGCCTGAAGACTAATATTTAATATCATATGCAAAGAACATGAAGTGAGACTGATATATGATACCTGCCTTCCTAGTTCAAAACTGTCAACTATGAAGGAAAAAATGAACACAAAATCAACTCAAGAGTTCAAACATGTTATGATAACTATGATATTATAATCATTTCTTAGCATATACTTTTCCACATTTATTTAAATATTTTTGTCAGCTTGTTGTTTGTTGCAAAGTCACAGTGTAAATGACTGTAATGCAATTCTGATGTTGTTACCGACAATGTTTCTATGTAATTCTACAGCATGTTCAGGTAAAACATCAGTATTGTGTGGAAAACAGTTCTTTTAAAGGGGTTTTAGATGTTAAATATTATAATATACATTATGTACTTATATAAAACGTATTTGATGTCCACTGCTTCATGTTTTAACACAAATTGTCACATCAAAAATGTTGATAAATGTTTTAAAAATTGAAATGTAACTCATCCCTTCAACATTGTTTAATAATGATCAGAATCTTTACTGCCATCATTTTCTCTATCAGAAGATGAACGTCCTCCGATCCACTTGTCTTTCATGTACTCCACATTCACCGTAATACAATTATGTATTCTGAAACATTCTGATTTGTGGAAATTGAGACAAAGAGGAAGAAAGAAGCAGTGGATGAAAAAGAAACCCCAAGATAAGCAAAGAATAAAAAGCACACGTCTGACTAGTGAAGGAGGGAGCAAAAAAGAGGCATCAGAGCAACATTACATCCAGCACTTGTAGTAATTAGTCCCCTAAGCGGAGCTTTTTTCCCAAGGCAAACATTTGGTTTGTTGAATACTCAATGAGCAGATTAGCATTTCTTTATTCCAGCAGCCCCAGCTCACACACACACACACACACACACACACACACACACACACACACACACACACACACACACTGTACACATACATGCATGAGTTTAGCGGGTTGTGTGTGCTCTCTGGTGTTTTGGAGTAGGTGGAGACAGAAGGAATGTTTAATATGTTATCTCCTGCCCCCCCATGTAGTATATCCTCCTCCACACACACACACACACACACACACACACTCTCAGACCTGTAGGCACCATGATGGGAGCGATTAGCAGTGTGCGTGTGTGTGTCCATGTGTGTGTGTGTGAGGTCGTCAGAAATCAGTGGTAAAGAGACCAGAATGATGAATGCCTTTCATTAGCGCCCTGTGAGAACACACACACACACACACACACACACACGGCCAACAGTCACTTCATGAAACCAATAAGCCCCTTGTCAGTGGTCTACAGTTGCCTTGGCAACAGTTCACAGGGTACAGTGTGTGTGAATTGCTTGTACATCTGTGCCTTAATGTCCTTGGTGTTAGCACCTCACACACTGATAAAGGTATGTGGGTGTGGACCTACATGTGTGTCTGCATACTTATTGTTGCCAATACAAGTAGTCGTGGTGTGTTCAAGGACTGCACCTCCTCAGAGCACTTATCAAACGAAGCTAATTGTTGGTTCAGTTGTCAATGCCATTGATTTTTTTGAGTATTTGTAATGTTCCCTTTTCAGTCCACTGTGTGATGAAAGGAGACAGGAGTGGCTGCAATTAAAAGATAAACGATTTTTTTTTTTTAAAACGCAATGACCTTAAATATAATCACTCAAGGTAAAATCACACTTCACAAAGTCCACGTCCTTGATTATGTGCTGTATGTTTAGAAAAAAAAGGTGGAAAATGAATTCCTAATGAGGGGGCTTTCAGGTTTGACTGACCTTTAAAGCGAATCACCTGTTGAAAGTAACTGCACCTTGTCGCTGCAGACTTATTTTTTGGACGTTTTTGTCTTGTTTTTTTTGTTTTTTTGTTGTTTTGTTTTTCACTGGTAAACTAGGCTTACAGCTGCAGTCTGTCTCTTTGTTAATGTTGGGATGCTCTTTTTAAAAAAAGTCTGAATGCAGTGTACAGTCTGGTCTTCCATGCTGTGTTGGCTGCAGAAGAAGAGATAAATTGAGTCCGACAGAAGGATCAGAGGTGATAGATTAGACCAACTGACTTGAACCCAGAGTAAAAAAGGTTTTATGGTGTGAACAAAGCCATCATTTTTTTTGTGGGTTAGAGAGTGAAAGAAACTGAGAAACAAAGGGAATAAAATACAGGATACACTCTCTTTCTCACTCACGGCTGCAAGAAGCAAACTGGAGATGTGTTGGTTAAGGGAAGGAAAAAGAAAACAGGGATAGTGGAAGAGAAGAAGGAAGAGAAACAAAGATTTAATGGCATTGTCCGTTTAACATATTGTGTAAATGGCTGAATTTGCTGTGAATGCATACAGATTAGCTCGTTTTTTAGAAAACACCAGGTCCATTCAGAAGCTGTTGTTAAAATGGAAATGTAGATGTTCACATTTCTATTCTTTTCTGAGCATGTTGGCATAAAAAGATGAGGTTCAGAGTTCATTCCTGACCTTGGAAACAGCAGTGGAGAAAACTGGAGCTTTCGGTCATTTCACATATTATATCACGATCACATTTCACAGTGTTTTCTTTTAGCACTGTGATATATTATTATGGCAGTTTGAGTAACTGAACAATGCAATTTTATTATTTTTTAAAGACATTTTGGGCGCTGTGGTAGCCAAAAGGGTAGAAAAGTGAACTTGTGACTGGAGAGTTGCCGGTTCAATCCTCGGACTGCCGGGATAAATCTGGGTGAAAGTGAAACTGGAACTGAAAGTAAAAGAGCAACTCTCTCAGAACCATGACTGAGGGGCCCTTGAGCAAAATCCATAACAGTGATCAGTGATCAGGACCCTGAGACAAGCAGGAAAGATTATGGCCAACCCCTCTCACCATGCACAGACAGAAACTTGAAACACTCCCCTCCGGCAAGAGGCTGCAGTCCATCAAGACCTAGTCTGACTCACAGGAAGTAGGCTGTGGGTATAATTCTGCCATTGCCGACTATTTCAGTCGGAATTCTCCTCCCCTTCCGCTATCTGCATGTTACCGTTTTTCAAAGGCACTGTCGCTGTATCCTGGGCTTAGCGCTGCCCAAGATGATTGTGATTAGTTAAAAGAAATACAAACAAGCCAGAGCGTTTTTTCCCCCTATACCAGAATGATAATGGGTTCAGCTAGACCTTTCTCCAGCGCTGGCACACCACTAAAACAAAGTTGAGAGATAGGTCTGGCTATGCGAGACTAATCAAGACCAAAACCTCACACCACAAGAACAGTTTCTTACCGACTGCAGCTGGACTCATCAATAAGGCCCGGGACCCCCACTGACACTGATCCCCGCCATAAACACTTTAAGTTAATGTAAAGTCTCCAAATCTAACTTAATGCGTTACATTAACGCACATTTTTTGGATTGATATCTCTGCACAGTACACATATTCTTTATACTTTATACTGTTTACATTCCTTGGTCAATATTTTGCACATTTCATCCTCTTCATCTCAAACACTGTCTTTTCATTTTAAAAACAGATATATCTAACATATTTTTAATATATTTTTCATATTCTTATTGTACATTTTTCTATTTCATATTTAGGATTCTTGACTTATGCAGTACTTGTTTTATCTGTTTCTGTTCTCTTACTATGTTATTCTTATGCATCAAAAGTCAAATTCCTTTTATGTGAAAACCTGTTTTCCATTAAACCTGATTCTGATACTGTATCTTCCCTAGATAGATAAAGAGTGAAATATACTGGTGCTTAGAAATAACACAAAACTACACGGTAAAAGTGTGTTATCGTGGAGATGAAGACATCTGTAATGGCTTCAGGTTTAGAATCAGCCAATTACATTACTATTTGACTGAGTTTATGCCCCTCTAATTTATTTTTAATCTGTAATGCAGCCCAGACATCCACCTTAAGGATTGCTGGCCTTGACTTCATGGTGCTTAACAATATTAATATATACAAGAGAAGCTTGGTCATTCTGGGCCTCTCATTCCTAGAGAGACACCAAAGAGTCGGACTGTTTGCTCAATTGAAATTGAGCAAAACAGTGGAGGTTAAGAGGTATCATTATCAGGACTTGCAGAATCAATTTGAAATGGGAGGCAAATATAATTATGATGTGCTGGTAAATGAATACTTTCACCCATGCACACCACGCAGTTCTTCACACTCACAATGCTTGTACTGCCGGCGGAGCCTTCATTTGTCTCTGCAGCAAAATTAATTTGCCTTGATGTTTTTGAAAGAGCTAATTTGCAGGCTAATTAATCTAATCAGTGGGGAGAGAGAGAGAGAGACAGAGAGAGAGAGAGAGAGGCTGAACTTGCGCTGCTCTCACTCAAGAAGAGACACACACCTGTAAACACACTGACATCTCAACATTGTTTGCGCATACGGAGTACTAAAATGTAAACAGGTACAAGTGCTGCCCGACCACACACACACACACACACACACACACACACACACACACACACACACCGAACGTCACTCCTCCCCCACAGAATCTTTGTCATCAACACTTGCAGCACGGCAAAGGGCAGTGGAAAGGTTACAAGCGTGAGTTAGTGGAAAGGTCGAGTTAAAGGTCCTGCTTTATTTTTCTTCTCTCTGTCCGTCGTCTGCTGGGTAAGGAGTGCCTCCCAATGAGAGAGAGAGAGAGAGAGAGAGAGAGAGAGAGATCAGCAGGGACAGGCAGAGCAAGAGGGGAAATGTTTAGCTGACCTTATTTTGATCTTTGCTTCTCAAAGAGGATTAATCCTTCAGTAATGGTATTTAAAGGATGCCATATTTGATTAAGAAAAGAGAGACATCAATGGACCAACTCCCCCTCCCCCAATTTCAGAATAATGCTGCTGAGTTCAAGCCATGATGGTGTAGTCAAACTGTCAAGGACAGAGCGCTGCTTTGGCATTGTGTGACACAGTGGAAATAAAATGGTTTTGACAGGCAGAGGAGTTTTTAAAGTGATGTGTAAATCCAGCCGTGGAGTGGATCGCAGTCATTTTGCGTTTGCACTGTTTGCGTTGCCGTCTGGCTGCACGCTTGTTGCCAGATTTGTCCTAATTTAGCTCAAAGTAGAAGTCTTGACACACTCAAAAGATTTGTAACATTTAAGTTGTAGCTTACTTATGCTTTTCGCCCTGCTTTTCACCCTGTCCTGGGCATAAGACGTCAGTGATTTTCCTTAAGTCTTTTAGAAAGGAAAGCAAAGTCCCATCTCCCTCAGCTAGGTTGTCTTAGTTCGGCTTTTCTCAGACTGCATTTATTTAAGAGCCACTTTAGGGGTCCACACAGGGGACTTTGTAGCCCCTGCACCCAATTTTCTTTGATTGACAGCACTGAATACAATTTATTCATTTGGTATTACAGGTTTGGTGCACCCGAATTACAAAAAAAATAACCTCTTCTGGTATGTAGTCATGCAGATGGTTTTTGTTTTAGTTGCGCAGGTTTTGGGAGATGTCAGTCTGCCTTCACCCAGTGCAAAGGAAGTGAATGGATTTTCGTTTATGGATTTTGCTGCTTGCTTAAATTACTGAAGATTCAAAAGCAAAATGTCAGTATCAGCGTTACTCTGAATAATTCGCAGAACACGCTGTCAACTGTTTTCAGTGGGACTGTTTCTTTGGTAGAAAGTAGTTTCAAGGAAAACTTTTAAACTTTACTGCTTCAAAACAACTTCTAAGTCATAAAGATAAAGATGGTTACAATATATTTAAATGTACACGCAGCATGAATGTATGGTAATTTGTGCAGTTAAAGAGTCTCCTCAGTCAAGGGACATTTTTAGACACATCCCTGGCCAGTGTGTATTGTAGCTTATGTCTTTTAAAATGAAGAAGAATCTCCTTTTAAGTATATGATTCTTGTTTCTTCCAGAGCTCATCTGTGTCTCCCTCGGCCGGAGAGAAGCACAGGAGTTCGAGCGATTACTCCTCCAACAGCAAGAAACAGAAGACAGACGATAAGGAGTTGGCCTCTACACGCTATGTGAGTGAACACAGACTTGATAAGTATATTGTTTATTTAGTAGTTGTTTCTGAAGGGAAGACAATGGAAAGTTGTTTGATGATCATATGACTTTGTACTGTTATAACTGCATTAGCTATCACTTCTGGTCAAAATAGAGTCTGGGCTCAAATATTCACCATTTTAGAGAAAAAAGAGGAGTGCCAACTTTCTAATATAAAATCCACAGCGAAACAAAGGCAGCCTGACAGACAGCATGGGAAGCTATCGCACTTGAGCCACATTCAAACCCTTTCTCTCTCTTTTTTTTTTCCTTTGGACAGTTGGCAATAGAAACACAGTGAGAGAGAGGCCTGACATGGCAAAAAGGTCGTAGCTCGGATTTGAACTCAGTATGTTGCAGTTTATGGCTTGAGCCATCTGGATGTTACACAATGGAACCATTTTGACCACTTTATCTGATAATTGAAACATTCAAAAATATAAAGGGAATAATGCCAGAGGAATGATTAAAATAGTCTTTATGGTCTTCTCTCAGAGCATTAATTAAATCATTGATTTTATGATTACCCTTTTTATGACTGTATGTGTAATTTCTATTTTACTTACTATTAAACACATGATATATGGAGTGATAAAAGCTCTGATTAGCTGTGTTTTTACTAAAGGAGAATTCAGGCTGATGATCACCACAGAGTGAAGGTCAAGTGTTTATCTTCTGTGTGTCCATCCCAGGAAAGTGATGGAGAGAAGAGCGATGACAACTTGGTAGTGGATGTCTCCAATGAGGTACAACACAGTTTAGCAGCATGGCGTCTTTTCAGATAAAAACAAATCCACCTGACTCCCTCCATCTTTGCCTGTGCTCACCCACCACAGGATCCAGTGTCTCCTAGAGGAAGTCCTGCCCACTCACCTCGGGAGAACGGATTGGACAAGCGTCGCCTGTTGAAGAAGGATGCTCCACTGAGTCCTTCCTCCATCGCCTCCTCCAGCAGCACACCTTCATCCAAATCCAAAGAGATTAATTTGGTGAGTCATTTGGGTAATTATAGCCTTCTGATCTTCTTTTTCATCGTTTCTTTGGGAAGTTGTCTATTTTTAGGCATTCATAAAAACTTAATTATTGTAAGTAGAGTGTAGAAGAGAATGGAGGTTTGGTGTTAAATAAGGCAAACTCTTGTTGGTCAGAAGATGAAGGTGAAAAACTCTGTCAAAGCATGATTGGTTTCTGTATTATTTAAATGTTTTTGCTTTGCTATTAAATTTGGAAATGGTTGGGTGTGTCTTTTAGCTCTAAAACCTTTCTGCAAAGAGATATCTGCTCCATCCGAAGTCAATGTTTAGACTAGTGTTTAAACCTTCTGTGATTAAGACGACTTTGCTTTTTTGTGTTGTAGAATGAGAAGTCCACAACGCCTGTGTCCAAGTCCAGCACCCCCACATCCCGCTCTGATGCCCCGACACCCAGCAGCACCTCCACCCCGGGCCTGAGGACCGCACCCAGTAAACCGCCAGGAGTCGAGACGCTGGGTGAGTGTTGCAAACAGAACATAAAACTCCTCTGTATGCATCAGTGAGATAGTGGATATGAATCAGTAAGAAGCTGGACTGAAGTAGACGCTTTAGGAAGCTGAAAAACCATGTCACCATAATCCAGCATAGGCAGAAGTAGACCTATGACGTGTTGTTTTCATTAGCACACAGCTAGTATTAATTTAGCCCATGCTGATGAGCCCATTTTGAGTCATTATAATGTTTGAAATTTGATTACTGTCCAGCCAAATACCAGATACGGTAACTGCATAAGATCAATCTCCACACTACCTGGGAGGTGTGAAGATTTGAGACTCAAATTTAATGGGAGTGTAAAGCAAACATGTATCCTCTCAAAAACACAGATACAGCCACACAGATAAAATAGGCCCTCTAAGCTCAGATGCAAATGTCACAACTTGTATCAGACAGTGTTTTGTGTTGCAGCTCCTGGTCTTCGTACGCCGTTGGCCGTGCCCTGCTCGTACCCCAGTCCGTTTGGAATGGTTCCCCACCCGGGTATTAATGGAGAGCTGAGTGGAGCAGGAGCAGCCTACACTGGCCTGCACAACATTTCTCCACAGATGAGCGCAGTGGCTGCGGCTGCAGTGGCAGCTTATGGACGCACACAAGTGGTACCCAAGCACACATGCACATTGTGTATATATATACATACATACCAACATGCTCAGTCAGTGTATAAAATTTACTTTAAAAAAACCTGCCAAAACTGTTATAACTTAAACAGGGCAAAATAACATAAAATCATACAATTTGTGATGTTTAAGAATTGTAATCATTTGCCTTCTGCTGCCGCTTGTTCCACACTTACAACTGCTGACACCGTATATGTGTTTGGAAGAAATGATAGTTTAAAAAACTGGCCTCAAATGGCAAACATATGGAAAAATGTGCTGTGAGTGAGTATTATTTTGTTGGGTAACTAGCAGAAATGTTATCTTTGGTTGGATGCTCAGTCAGCATTGATTTGGTGATGTGCAGATCAAAAAATGCCAAGATTAAAACCAGACTACAGTACATTTGGGTTTTTAGATGTCTAACCAGTGTTTCAACAACATTCAGTGACTAGATTTCTGTTGACTATATTGTATTTGTTAGAACCTGCCTCACATTGAAATAGTAAATAGCTAAAAAGAACTTTTATGTTTCAACCAAATTTATCCTGGCACTATCCTAGCGGCCTAGACATCTTTTGACCTGCTTAGTGTGGGGGCTTTGTAGTTTATGGTGCACTTAATACAGAAAACAGCATTCAGGACATACAGTATGCAAGCTGCAAAAGCCATTTCATGTCTTGTTTTAAATGATTAATTCACACTCAAACATGCTGCCTGCAACCAGATTGGCTTTTGGAAAACTTTTCTACTGAGTAAAAAAGACATAGATAATCATCATGATACCAGCTACCAACAGCTCTAGTTTTTCTGTTATTTGCCGATGGTTGAATTGCTTCTAAACTCTCTTTCTCTTATTCTCCAGGTGGGATTTGATCCTCACCACCACATACGTGTCCCTGGCCTTCCTCCCAACCTGTCAGGCATTCCTGGTGGAAAACCGTATGTTTAAATGACAGCAACAACGTTTAATAAATCAACATTTATTTCCTCTTCTCTGTGACATTTGCATTTACCTTTCCCCACAAATGATCCAAATGATCTTTCCTCTAGAGCCTACTCCTTTCATGTGAGCGCTGATGGACAAATGCAGCCTGTGCCTTTTCCTCCGGATTCACTGATCGGCCCTGGCATCCCGCGCCACGCACGACAGATCAATACTCTGAGTCACGGGGAGGTGGTGTGCGCTGTCACCATCAGTAACCCGACGCGTCATGTCTACACCGGCGGCAAGGGCTGCGTCAAGGTGTGGGACATCAGTCACCCGGGCAACAAGACCCCTGTATCCCAGCTGGACTGCCTTGTGAGTGCACTGCAATGACCCTTACATACATGACACTGCAACGTTACATGATGTATGGTTTAAAATGCAGAACATGTTTTCCATTGTTTTACCTGCAGTTACTGCTTACAGCAACTAATTTATGCATTGATACTCCTGTGCGTCTGTGACATCAGAACAGAGATAACTACATCCGATCCTGTCGACTACTTCCGGATGGGCGGACTCTCATTGTCGGGGGTGAGGCGAGCACTTTGTCAATCTGGGATTTGGCTACACCAACTCCGCGAATCAAGGCTGAACTAACCTCGTCAGCACCTGCGTGTTATGCTCTGGCCATCAGCCCCGACTCCAAGGTCTGCTTTTCCTGCTGCTCTGATGGAAACATAGCCGTCTGGGATCTTCACAACCAGACTCTGGTTAGGTATGTATGGAGCTGGGGAGGGGGATTTGTGAGGGTTTTGATCAGCGCTGGACGATAAACCAGATTTATCGATTTATCATTATTTTTAATGTCTTTCCAACTTAAAACTAGTTGTTGGAACCTCAT
Source organism: Macquaria australasica (assembly GCA_005408345.1). Classification (NCBI taxonomy): domain Eukaryota; kingdom Metazoa; phylum Chordata; class Actinopteri; order Centrarchiformes; family Percichthyidae; genus Macquaria; species Macquaria australasica. The sequence goes on along the minus strand of SEMN01000219.1, from coordinate 354,681 downwards.
ACAATTAAACTGAAAATAGCTACAACAACAACCAATGACATCTAACCATGAGTTTAACCAACTCAGTCCACAGTCCAGATGTCCACAAATCATTGGTCTAAGTCATCTGTAACATATCATTAACTTTTTAACTCAAAAGAAAACATTCCCCTGAAATGGCAGATGATTTTTCAAAAAATCGAGGATCACTTTTGCATACTTTTTTTCCCCCACTACATTATGAAATGTATAATTTCATTTTTTATGTTTTTCTTTTGTAATGTTTCGGTAATGGATAGGCCCTTTTTGGCCTTTGTTTTTGCATACATTATATTCCAAGTTATGTTTAATGTCCTTTGTGTAGTTTTAATTTGTACAACAGTGTGTAATATACAGTGCCAAGAAAAAGAAATTGAACCCTTTGGAAACCTACATTTATGCATAATTCATTCATAATATGTGATCTGATCTTCATCAAAGCCACTATAATAGACAAATACACTCTTGCTTTCCGAATTGGCATATTTATTAAATAATCTCAATATTAAAAATCCAAATAGGAAATAGTATGTAATGTCAACCGAACTTCAGCAACAGATCTTGCAACCTGAGGCCTACATACTGAAACTGTAAACTTTCCTTTTGCTCTCTATTGGGTATAGGTTTTCTGACTCTGTGTTTTTCTGCAGGCAGTTCCAGGGCCACACAGACGGAGCCAGCTGTATAGACATCTCCAATGATGGGACCAAGCTGTGGACTGGAGGCCTGGATAACACTGTACGGTCCTGGGACCTGAGAGAGGGACGGCAGCTGCAGCAGCATGACTTCACCTCCCAGGTACACAAGACACTTCATACACACAAACGCACCCTTTCTGTTAGTGCTGCAACTACACCTACCGCTGTTAGGCACAATATGCTATTGCTTCTCGAGCTCCAACACTTAAACCGGCTTCCTTATGAACTGCTAATGCCACTGTATGTATGCTAAATGTCTGTATGGATCATAGATTGTGTAGCAGTAGTGTGGAATTTGTTCAGTCCCTCCAGCAGTTTGCAGTTGTAAGTTGCAAACAGATTTGATGCACTGCTTTTTTTATTATTATTATTATTATTATTTGGTGGTTAAAGTAAAAGGCACAGATTGCTGAAAATGATGCGTCTCAGGACAAGTCACAGCCATTTGCAGTTTGTGTGATTACACTCCCTGGCTTTCCTTTATTGCGGTAATTTACAAGCTCAGTTCAGAACATTTAACCCACGATAAAGGCCAAACTGAGCTCTGGTTTTCTGCCCTGTGCTCAAATACCTTTAACACTAATAATACTGGCAGTTAGAATTTAGTTTTTTCAGGTGAGGAGAAGAGCAGCAATAATAGACCATTACTGCAATTTTTTCCTGAAAAGACCCATTTCACAATCTCAGCGTGCACAGGGGGAGGTGAGTGTGCATTAAAGAGAGCTCAGAGAGGGCAGGGCAGACATGGCCAATAGAGTGCTTGCACTATCCAGTAATATCTGTTCTAACACCCCCCATCCCATCTCCAAAATAACAGCTTCAGCAAATTTAACACCAACGATTTGGCAAAGAAAAAAAATACTATTGCCTTTACCAGGTTTATCAACCCATCAGGTTTATTCCCTGTATGCTTTTTTGATCTTCATAATCTGGAAAAACATTTTTAGATGTGTTAGATTTGTTTCAAAAATGAGAACTCACTAAATCATTCACCCTCCTCATGTCATGATGTATAATTGCTTTTGTTTGCATACTTAATTCAATTTTAGAAACTGAAACAGCCATCTGTTTCGGCATATTAGTATGTCAAGGACTGAAATGTGTATGATGGTGTAGAAAAGCATGTAGCGGACTATTGCCAGCATCCATAGATATGTTAATATCAATGCCCACCTCCACAGACAAACAAAAATCAGAAGAGATGATTATGTATTATATTTACAGTATATAAACTATAAGAGACGTGACTACCATAGTTGTTGGGTTACATTGCAGATCTTCTCACTGGGATACTGTCCAACGGGCGAGTGGCTGGCCGTGGGGATGGAGAACAATAATGTGGAGGTCCTGCATGTCACCAAACCTGACAAGTACCAGCTCCACCTGCATGAAAGCTGTGTGCTCTCACTCAGATTTGCTCACTGTGGTAAGAATCAACAAATCTATCGAGACAATTCTGTCTTCAAACATGCTCCTACCAGGATTTTTGAAAAGGTCTTGAAGGAAGGAAATGAATGTATGTACCAAGTGTTGGGGAAATTGGCTTGTTGATCAAATTATGTGTGAATTGATCAGTGGATGACTCACTTTAGCATTTACTATGTTGAGTGATATTATACACTAGAGAAAATAACAATTTGTAGAAGGTTTGTAAGGACAGGGTATGGGAATGTGACTAAATGTGGAAGGTTTGTGTAGGAGACTGGTAAAATAAACACAAATGTGATTACAAAATGTTCAATGTAAATGAAGGAGATTTTCAGGGGAAGGCATTCCTCATGCTGAACCAATCTACAAGACATAAAATATCCAAACCAATAATAGTAAGACTTCTGGATGAACTGGAATCAGCCAACATAGTTCAAGCTAAAGTGTTAGCATAGAGCAGAGTATGAATTATTCAATTAGCTGCAGGAACAATGATTTTGATCATTTAATGGGCAATCGATCATACTAATGTTTTAAAAATATCTCTACATTATAATATATATTTTTTTACTGATAGACTGAGCATTATATGCTGGTATCGTATTTATTCCACTAAGTCTGGATCAATTCGCCCTCCTTGATTTCCTCTTGGTTCACCCCAGAGTCTTGTCGCTAATTTTAACACAGTCTTGAATTTTTCAAGGCAGGTTTCAATATTTCTACAGAGTTACAACTTTCACTCTGCATTGAATATCTCAGTGTGTGACTTCTTAAATTTCAACCCAAGCATGTGATGTATCCTAGATAGGAGTGTTCTTAAATAATAAGTCATTATTGCTCACTATGGTCAGGCTTATCAAATAAATGGAGTTACCTCTGCACTAGATATAAATGATCTACTTGCCATAATTGAGGTGCTATATATATATATATGACATATAGTTGATTAATGCAAATATTTGTTAAGAGGAAACTACAGAGTCAAGAGACAAATCAAGACAACCTTTGTTTGAGACAGTTGTTGTGCTAATTCATGTCATCATCATTCAAGTCATTTGACTTAGCAGCTGAACTCTCAGACCAGATAATGATATGCGTTCTACTTTAATATGTCAGTGTTTATTGTGTTTTGGCAATAGCTTTTATTAGAGAAAAATACATTTTGTTTTTTTGTTTTAAAAAAATCTGATACCAGAATCAGTTTGAAGAGGAATGCATGACTCACTAAACTTTATTTTACAGTAAGTGTTAGCTCACTTAACCACCATCAATCTGAAATGAGACATGTTTAAAATTTGGGGCAAATATTTTGTCTTGATGTGGCCTAATGTAGCTTGCCATCCTCTGCAGGGAAGTGGTTTGTGAGCACAGGAAAAGACAATCTGCTCAACGCATGGAGGACCCCATATGGAGCCAGCATATTCCAGGTAAGTGTGGGAAAATGTACCATAAGAACATAAGATGACAGGCAGCCGAGAGGCCAAATACAGTATAGTCTAATAGGCAGAAGGTTGCAAATTTTAGGGAAATATCTTTGAGCAAGACACCAAAAACCTTTTACTCACTGAATGTAAGTTTTTGTAGGAAGACGGTCAATAAAAAAGTTAAATGGTCAACTATAGACAGGAAAGATAGCAAAGGTGTACACACAAGTGGAGGTTGTGAATACAGCAAAATCAGAAAAAGTAAAAATATAGCTGCACACTCAGCTCTCATTCTGGGACATTACTGTATATCAAGGGCACAAACATTTAAACAAGAAGCCTTCATCAGGGTCTCGAAAAGGCAAAACAAAGTTGCAGTGGGAGCTAAGTGTGTGACTGCACTTTACTTTTTACAGATGTTGACTGAGAAATAAATCACATCAAGTCTTCTGTTCAACACCTGTCTGTGACCCACATGGCCTTCATCTCTCTTGCCTTTCTCTCAGTCTCAAGTGCAACTTTTTACATTTTCGCACAACTTTCATTCCCCTTACAGTCAAAGGAGTCGTCCTCAGTGCTGAGCTGTGACATCTCCATAGATGATAAGTACATTGTGACGGGCTCAGGAGATAAGAAAGCGACTGTCTACGAGGTCAACTACTAAGAGGGCTGCGGCCATTAAACAGCAACGCCAGCCTTCCACCCAGGCACTCCGCGATGTCTCCATCCCCCCATGTACAATTTTTAATGTGTAAAAAATGGATTTGAATGGAACCAACCGAACAGACTTTCTTGGACTGTGACCTTTTGACCTTTTAGCTGGTCGTGGATCGAAACGAACAAGCAGAACCAAGAACTGAGTGGCTTTTTGTTGTTGTGAGGATGAGTGAATGTCCATGTGCACTGAATCTGGAGAGGAGGCTGTTGCCAGATAACATTCCTTTTACACTTTTAGTCCTCTGCTATACTTGTTTTGTTTTTTTAACCAACACATTCACACAGACAAGCAGCTACAACACAAGCGTCATTGTTCACAGACTTGCCTTCGTACTTTGTGTGTACCTGAAGGCTTAAAAAAAATCAGGGCCGGATCATTCCTGGCTGACACAAGAATATCTCGGCACAACATGAACATACTTAACTAAAAATGGCGACACTTGAGAGGGTTACTGTTGGGTTAATGTAAATGTCGCGGGAGAAAAAGTGGCTGTGGCGACAAGCTCTAGAAGTTTCTCTTCAAAACTGTATGCCATTGTTGTCGTCATCTGTTCAGAGTCTGCTGCCAACCTTACCCACATCCTGATATACTGCTACTACACTCTGAAGAAACACAGAATACGAAGGGGAAGCCATCATGCACATGTTAACATGTGGTCGAAAACAAGTAAATCCGAGACTTTATTCAGTAACAACTTCCTGTGGATATTTGCATAAAATTGATTGTTTTCTGTATTTTTATTGAGCTGAACAGCTTTTATTAATGTGAACTCTAAAGGCAGTATTGTAATTTTTAAATATTTTGGCTCTGTCTCATACTTGCCTTCAAGCACTGTATGTTAATACATCATACCAAATTTGACCTTTTTTTTTTTTTTTTAAATTTCAAGACATTTTTTGTTTGTTATGTTTGTCTAAATCAGTAAAGTAAAATCCACATATGAATTAGTTTAACGTCACCTTAACAAGACAGTGGACTGATTGCATTTAGCTCCTACCAGGAATAACAAACAGAACCCACATTATTAAAACAGTGGCATTGTCCCTGAAGTAATACTTTGACATTGTGGGAAACTCGCTTATTTGCTTTCTTACAGAGTTAGATGAGACGATTGATACCACTCTCATGACACGAACGCTAAATATGAAGCTACGGCCAGGAGAACATTAGCTTAGCTTAGCTTAGCATAGCATAGAGACTGGAAACAGATAGCACTGCTCTGTCCTAAAACAAAATCTGCCTACTAGCAGCTTGTCGACTCTGTGAGGTTGCCAGGCAACCAGTAGTAACTCCAGGAAGTCACTGCTCCCAGCCAAGAAATAGTCTGGCACAAAACCCCCCATAAAACCACAACTTGTTGTTTTTACACTTTAGGTTTTGTACTGATTAAACAAACGAGATATAACATGTTAATTAGTGAGCTTTAGAGGTGAAGGTAAGGACATTTTTTTTACCTGTTGACAAGCCAGGCTAGCTGTTTCCTCTTGTTTTCAGACTTCATGCTAAGCTAAGCTAATTGGCTGCTGGCTGTAGCTTCATATTTACCCTTCAGACATGAGAGTGGTATTGATCTTCTCAGCTTACTCTCGGCAAGAAAGCAAATAATCATATTTCCCAAAATGTTGAACTAATCCTTTAAATGCAGTTTGCATCTATTACCTTTGATATTTATTTTCTACCCACTGCATGTGTTCGTAATTATTATGTTTACTTTCTTTCATAATTCTGGGTGAGGTGGGAGCTCAGTCTGTGTGTGGGTGTGTGTGTGTGTTTTGACCCTGTGGGCGTTGAACAAACAAACTAACACGATTGCCCTCATTGTCTGTCCTTTGCACTTGGTTCTGCCCCCTCAGTTCAGACTCCTCTGGATGCTCACTGGATTCTGTCTGACAGATTTCAGTAAAACTGTTTGATTGGTGTTTGGAGGTCAACCAGCCCTTCCATTTCCTGCCTGGATTTATTGTTTTTGTTTGGACCTCTGGACACTTCTCTGAAAAACAAGTGGTCAGCGATATGCTCATGATTTCTCTTGGATTTACTTCTGTTGGCTTGTAGAAATAACACAGTGCCTTTATGCTGCTACGCTTCTTACTCCATTTCGTCCTGCTGAGTGTTCAACTGCACAGAGATGAAACATGATGGACTCTGTTGGAGTGGTTTTTAAAAATTACTGTTTTTGAGTGTACATCAGGCAACATTTAAGGATGGATTTTAGTAAAAAAGATCAGCAAATTAACACAAATGGTAACCCAGATTATCCAGCCCGGTTTGTATCAGTTGTCTGTTGTCCACTTTGAAGTAATCAGGACCAAAACACTTCTTTATTTTGTCTTCTTCGCCAAGCACATGCACGTGAAATACGCTATTCATGGCTGCTGCTGCTGTTTTAGTTTGATTGTTTGAAGCATGGTGCCATTAACCAGACGTTTTTGAAGCTACAATATACTTCACTGTACTTTTCTTTCTTTCTTCCAAGCTTCGTTCTTGTTGCCCAACAGACACTCATCTACAATACATCCAAAAACGCAGCACATCAATAAATCAGATCAGATTCTTACCCAAACCACATAATCTGACCCCAACCTTCCCTAACCTAAACAACCATTTTAAACTTTAAAAATAATTTTAACTATCTGGAGGCTCATTCTTAAACATGATCATTTTAAATTGTATGCCTAAACCCAACCTCCTGGTTTAGCTACTGCTCAACCCGTGTGGCATCTTTAATTTTGCATCACCGAAAGGTAATTCTGAGACCAGCTGAGTGATTTTAGAAATGTACAAACAGAACTGTAAACAGTGACTGATTAATGTATAAAATATCCTGTGTATTGTTATTTTAATTCCAGAAGTTGCATATTATAGCTTTAACCTCCAGATTTAGACCCTTTGAGTGCAAAAAGACATCCTCAACCTGCAAATCAAGAAGGAAGCAATGAACAAAGAGAGTTTTCCAGTGTTTTTACTGCTTATGGGGTTAAAATAATAAGACTGCTCATCTCATATCTGCTAGAACATGTTATTGTCATGTTATTCTCATTGATGTGATATTGCCTAAAACCTATTTCTCTGGCTCAATATAGTTCTTCCTTTCACTTACCTTTCACAAGGACACCCTCTGTCACTAATGACTGCCTTATAAAAGATCAAATGGACAAACACGGCCAAATTTAAATGTGTTTAATGGTTTATTTCTCTTTTCACTGATAAAGAGAGCAGTGCTCATGCTCAATACTGAGACCTACCTTCCCGTCTAATTTTACTGTAAGGTCTTAATACTTCAGTACAGATATTAAAATCTGAAAAAGAACCATTTGTGTCAGCCTAGGACGCTCTCTTGCAAGTGTCAACTCCTCTCTAAGTTTCTGAGCACGTCTTAAAGCTGTTTCCAGAAAAAAAAAAGGCTTGATACTTTATTGCACTGGAAAGAAGTTAAATGCCAAGGAGAAGCATATATGAAGATGGTCAGTTCTTTTTATTTATTTATTTTTTTTGGAGTTGAACAAACTACTGATAATAACTGCACTGGTGTGAATGCAAGGGGACATTTTGCAGTGAAGCCACCTCTTAAGAGAAAAAGTAAAGGGTTTGTTACAGGAGAGACCCTACAAAAGATACTACGCTGTTATGACTGATATTTTTGTAATTTCTTTGTCAGCCACACAAAGTGACACTGTACATCCTGAAGAACTCATGATATTGGTTTGTTTTTCACAGTGTTTGCCTTATTCTGTGCTTTCTTTCTAAATCTGAACCATTTCTGTTTGCAGCAGTCAGCTAAGCTGTCAAATTAAAATGACGATTCATTCACCTTTGCTGTCATTAACTGCTCAGCTGCATTTTCTGCTCTTAAATGAGTCATCATATCTGTACCTTCTGTACTAAATAGCTACTGTGCAACCGTCATCCCCATTAATAATGGACAAATATAAAATACACTTTGGTTATACTCGCGCTAATGTCAAGAGTCAAACCTCAATGTTACTTGTCTCATCTGATTGCTACAAGTTAGCTGGCTAACATGACCTGATACAGAAATGATGTTACGTACAATAATGATGTGTAGAGCATTTAGCTTGACTGAACTCGTGAAGGTATTATAAATCTACTGTAAACATGTAATAATTCAAGCTTACAGTGGAAAGAAACTTCCTGTTGCTAGTTGAGCTTTTTCCCCCTCTTCAATACAAAATGCCTTTGCTCTCTTTTTTCTAGTCTGTGGTTGATTTTATTAAATTATTGTGTGGAGTATTTTGTCTGAGACTCATTCACTGTTGCAACTAATAATCATGTATCACCCGTTGCTGGATTTTCATTATTTAGTATTTATGTTGTTAACAAATAATGCAGTTAATTACAATGAAAATACTCAAATAACCAAACTATAGTTGCATTACAAAGCCATCACAGAAAGGGGCAGGCTGCATGTTACAACAAAGTTCTGCAACAATGATTCTGTGTCCAGATGTTGAAGAAACGTATATCTGCATTACTGTGAGACAGGCAGCTTGTGTCCAATCTTCAACATTGTGTTTGGAAGTATCTTTTGACTCCTCTCTACTTACCCAGCCAAAGAAAGTGACCTTGTTTTCCCTCCAAGGTGCATCAAAGAAGGATTTTCTGAATCTTTGAAGAGTATCCGTACAATGTGATCACATATAACAGAAATGAAAAATGGAGTGTGGGTGTGATGGACTTGTGGTACAAGTTAACCTACAGTCAGTGGCAGCAGATTCCTTCCCTCTTGCAAAAATATATTAAATGTTCACATTGACTCCAGATATTTCATTCCTCAATTCACACATTTCTGTATGGCAACGTGTTAATGGACTCATTATCAACCTGCCTCTTTTCTGTGCATGCCCAGGGCATTATTATTCTAATGGTTTCCTTGACGATCTAATACTACTACCACACAAGCACACAGGCTGCAGCCTGCTGTCAGCCTCAGCAGACATTCATTATGCATTAAAGGTTATTCTGTTGAGCTCTGGCTCTCTGCCCTTGAAAGAAACTTACAGCACTGTCTTGTGGCAAATCAACCAGAACAACAGCTTCTAGTTTGTCCTTTGATTTGTTTACTGTTCAGCTCTGGACTTACCACTAAATCTACAGAAACACCCCTACTCTATAGCTGCCCTAACCTACATTTGAACTTCTAAACCTGCCCCTGAATCCCCTCTATACCTAAGCAGAAAGCATATACTTTGGTGAATAAACCGGTCACATAAAGTATCCACATTGTGTAAGCTAAGGCTATTGGGTTCATTTAAATCACTTGACTGGCAGTTTCAAACCATTTTATTGGCTTTTATCATTTTTGTCTACACTCAGTACAAACTACCACAACTCTGGGATATACTCAAACAACTGAAATACAAATTGAAAAAGCAATTGAATACAGCTAGTAGTACCAGTGGTGGTTGATATGGACAACACACAACATATCACAACAATTATCACAATGAATCTTCTGTGTCCTCTTTAAAGTATAGTGTGACAAAGTTTTTGGCCAAAAAAGCGCTGGATTTTGACTCTTTAGTGTGTGGCAGCCATAGTCCACATCCATATTAAGTGAGCTGGGAAACAAGGGTTTCAAGTGTTTTAGTGTGGCATTTTAGTGCAAGCTGGCAGGTCAACGCCAGTCTCCGTCTAACCTCCCATTGTGAACGTGCTGTGTTCACGCAGTGCACAGCGCTGGACTGTTGAAGTGGATTAAGTGATCTAAGTGAGGGCTGTGGAGGAGGACGCTCCACCATTACAGTGAATGATACTCCTGTTACAGCTCTCCAACCAGCACTTCAAACAGCCAAAAGTGGGAGAAAAGGAGGAAAGGTGGGGATGCAATGTGGGAATGAGAGACCCTACTTCAACATTTTATATTAAGAGCACTTGTGGCTTGCAAATTGCCCACTTTCCTGACAGACATAGAAGTTGGATTAAACAAACAGGCCACATAACGGCAAGATGGCTCTAGCTTGCATGTGTTGCATCACGTTGCTAGTAGATTTGGCTCATAAAGCTGCAACGATAGCATTCATTTACTTCATAACAAGACTGCACACTTGGATGTTAAAAGTATGTATGTTCGTGACCACCGCTGTCACATTTGTTGTTCTTCCAAAAACCTTCATGACCACGTTTGCGACCTCACAGTGTGCTGGCATAATGTTTGCAAAGTGCCACTTTACACAACCATTACAATGCTCTGCTAACTTCAGAGCGCTGTCAGAATCGCTTTTAGAGCACTGACAGCACACTTTGCAGTCTCTTGAAGAGGATTGTAGATGCAACAGAGTGAATATTTGCTGCAGTTCAAAACAAAGTATGTGAAGCGCTCCTTTAGAGCACAGCTCACTACAAAAGCATTGAACAAAAGTCTACAGCCATGCTAGTGGCTCTGTGAGGCTGCACTTAGGCACAGCAGTGCTTTGAGCTAAATGTCAGCAGGTTAACACATTGGCAATGACAATGCTATCATGCTGATATTTAGCAGATTTACCATCGTAGTTTAGCATGTTAGCATGCTAACATTTCAGAATTAGCACTAAACACAAAGTACCGCTGAGGCTGATGGGAATGTCATTCGTTTTGCAGGTTTTTTGTCATAAACCAAAGTACTGGACTGAATAAAATGTTTAACCTGATGATGGTGCTATACGGAAAGTTAAGGGATCACCACATTTATTACAATTCATCATCCTGAGGGAAACACGGATGTCTGAACTCAATTTCATGGCAATCCATCCAATAGTTGTTGAAACATTTCATTCAAAACCACAAAAGTCAACCTCATGATGGAGCTAGAGGAAAAGTCAGGGGATCACCAAAGTCAGCAGGCTTCCTCCTCTGAGAACCATTAATGTCTGTACAAAATATCATGTCAATCCATCGGTTGTTGAGATATTTCAGTCTGGACCAAAGCGGTGGGCCGATCGGCTGCCAGACAGACATTGTCATCCCTAGAGCCAGAGCTAGCATGGCTAAAAACAAAGAACATGAAGCTCTCCTTCACAGCCCATTGCAAAACTTTATTTACAGATCTGCCAAAACACCACAGAATAATGTCACTTGAAACCAAAGAGTCTGCAAATTGTCATCCAAACACCAAATACAGTAGCTGACTTTAGCTAATCACTAAAATAAACCACAAATTATAGCAGCATCCAACATAAACCATATAAGATACTATTTCATCACCAATTCATGCTCAATCAAAATCAATTTTGGTCCGATCACTACATCAGCAAAGCTTTCTGGCTCTCTATGTACAGATTAAACCGCTCTATAAAACTGTTCTTTCTTCTGGCACAGTACCAGTCGTGGTTGCTAGGAGATTTTCTTTTAAACAAAACCTCAATACCTGGTGGGGAGGTTATGTGAACAACAACATTTCTTTCCAATGGCTACTGTGCTTTGATCATAAAACCTCAGCTGAACTTAAAATCATTGGCTTTTGATGGGATACACAAAAGCCCAGGAGACAGCGATGGATATGCTGCTGTGTATCTTTAGTCTTTTTTCCCTTAGAAGACACGTTCGGCACAAAAGGGACAATTACCTCTGGAAATGCCAGGATTTTTTTTCCACTTAAATAATGAATGTAGAGGAATTGCTTTAACATCTGACCACCAATAATGGGTTGCTTTTATACTCTTTTAGTACTCATAAGTATTAGCTGTGAACAAGAGCACACTGCAGACAACTTAATAACTCCTGCCCAGTAAAAGACATTACCTTATAACCCCGGATCAGAGAAACTCTGCTCTCAGACAGTAATAAAGTAATAGAAACCTAAGGCTAATATGCACCAACAGGATTTTTCCACATAGAAGAGCAGCAAAAAACCCCAACAACTAACAAGCAAGACAATAACTCAGCGTGGCATTTTATAGCAAGACATTAAGGAGGAGGTTTTGTCACAGTGCTAGCATTTCTGCCCACCTATCCACACTATTGGGGCACTAAGATGAAAGTCAATTTCAATCAGTCCCTGCCCCCACCAAAAATATAGAAGAAATAAAAATGATGCTCCCAGTGCTGCAAAAATGTGTCTTACTACGCTGGAAGAAAATTCATGTGATTTGTTCCTTTGGAATTTGGAGGGACAGGTTATGTATTCAGGATGTACTTTAGTGTATTTTTAATGGGATTATATCACAGCTATGAGGCTCATAGTGTTCTCTTTTAGCCTACGGCCTTGTATTGCATTTGAACTCACTTAAATCTGTCCTTGTCATATCTGACTTACTAATTTCGTCTCCCATTTTTCACCTTGCCAGTCGCATCGCATCTGTGAAAGAGACTGGGTGAGGGTACATAGGAGGGAGCACGTCCATCAGCTTATCTGGTGGAGTAAATTTAATAGTGATCCTGTGATGAGATGAAAGATTTGTAAGGAGCTTTATACTTCCGAGCGATTCAAAGGGACATTTCTCACAACAACTGATGCTGCTAACAATTTCTAGCCCTATTACAGGGTGGACGGATGATTAATTCATGTCTCTGCCATCTTAACGAGGTTGTGCCCGTTAGTGGGCTGGAGGGGGGCGCACTCTGTGGCGCTTTGATATCCTACATTCAAGGCTGTGTCACACATTAATGACTTCTTTGAGCTGTGAAACGAGCATCATTATCTCTTTTCAAAAAGGGAAGGATGAGAGATTTCGGCTCAGCTTGTATAAAGACAGGGGAGGAATCAATCCCTGTGTGTCCTACTGTATGTGTGTGAGTGAGTTAGTGTGTGTGTGTGGGTGAGTCAGTGACTGAGTGACACTTGAGCATTGCCTTGCAATGTAACCTGCATCTGAGTGAAAGGATGGAAGAAGCAGCTTTGTTGTGTACAGTTCTACCCAAACAGCAATTAATGCTGGCGAAACAGGTTTTTATTGAATAAAGTTAAATAACTACCCTTTTTTGGATTGGATTAAAAGGGTACTGCATTGATTTTATATTGCACTCCCATAAAGGTGGGGGACTAAAAAATGAATGCAAAATCAATGCAGCAGGGGCTGAGATTTCCTGACTTTTAGTCCGTAGTATGAGTCAAGCTCCAAGAAAAGCTGGATCCCAAATTTTACAAAATGCAAGTGGTTAGCATCTTTCATTAGACCCTTCCTGCCTGTGCCTGTCTGTCTTCATCTTAAGACTAGGACTGGGTGTTTTTCAAATTTGTTTCCATACCACTGCCGATACAATGCCTGATACTAAAACCTTACGTTTTTGATACTTTACTTTGAGAGATATAAACATATATTTCTACACAACCTTGTTTTTCTATTTAACAAATGCAAGTTCTCAAATGTTAAATCGTGTTTTCAAACATGAGCGGCACTGTACAAGAACTGCGCCTGAATAAAATACTCTCTAAAACTGGCAACATTTTGATTTAAATCAGGAGCCATCTGAAAATTAGCAAACAAGAATGTGACCCAGCATTCAATGCCACCTTTCACTTGACAGTTTTTGATACACAGTGCAACAGACACATTTCAGTCAGTACCAAAAAAGTACTGAGGTTTAATGCAGCCTTGAAGATAACCTATGCAACTGATTATGTATTAATTCTAATTGCAAATCAAGGAAGCTTTGAGACTTCTGTATGCTGTATAAAATGGAGTAATTGCTCCCACTATGAGAGAGCAACTGCATGACCAAGTAAAACTGTATCAAGAAATATGTAAAACACTGGAAAATACTATAATAAAAACAGAAAATACATTCTGGCGTGATGCTGATGGTTCCCTGATACTTGATGTTCTGAGAAACTTTACTAAATTCCTTGTCCGACCCTATGATTTTCCAAAAATGTCTTTACCAAATGATACCCTGTTCTTTCTTTCTTTTTCATCCAACCCATGTGTGCTTTTCAGCCACTTACCTGCACTCTACTCCCAATCATCCAAATATTTTATTTATACTTTAAAAAAAAACTTTTAAGAGGCTTTTCATACCTCTACATCTATTCTGTCACTTCACCGCTGTGGCAGTGAGAAAGGTTCAAGGGTCACGGCAAAGTAGAGAGAGCTGGATGAGTGAGAGGGTTTAAGTTCACACAGAGAGTGGAGGATTATACATTTCCTAAGAAAACAGGAGCAGCCATTTGAGTGGAGGTCATGGACATTTCGATGCATGCTGATAGAATAGGTGGAAGCGTTGGAGGAGAAAGGCCTCTTAAAACTACATGAACTAAAAGCTCTTAGTTTGAATGCTCTTCAGCCTATACTCTACCAAATGTACTCTAGCTTGAATAAAGCACTTAGGTCAGAAGGGATGTTTTTTGAAGCTTTTAGGCTAACTCTGATTCCCCCTTAAAACCAACTTTAGTTCCCATTTCTAAATGAGACAAGGCCTTTTCTCTGCATCTGTTTCAGTGTTATTGTAGCATGACACAGGGAAATAGAAATTTTCTTCTATACTTTTTGAGACACTTGAGATGGAATGTAAGAGGAGTACTGTATAATACATTTTACAATTTACTAAGGTTAATACTGATGCTCAAATTTTGCACCTATGGGTTGAAAAAAGAAACTTAGAAGAATCTCTGTGCTTTCAAATAAAGGTAACATGCATTTGCATGCATACAATTTCTGAATTTCTTTTGTGGAGTTCAATAAAAAGTGCTCTCTTTAATATAGATAGCACCTCTCTCTCTAAATTATGCAGTGATTTTGGAAGTGTAATGTTTGTAAAATCCACATGATGGCAGCATGGATCTGAATAATGATCTCGCTTTTGTTGTTTGACATCTTGGTTTTCTAGCATAAATTGAATCATTCACACTGCAATTTACAATCTAAATGCTTTAAATGCTTTGATATTTCAATGTGAGAAACCATATTTTGGTATTCATGCTATGGATGAATATTAATATATACAGTATGTATTTTTATAAGGGACAATGTGGTAATTTCATATTTTGAACAGAGCATGGGGGATGCTACTTAAACACGAAGGTTCGTTCTTGACTTTGGGAATAGTATTTTGACAAAATAATCTTAACTCAAGATCCACTTACTAGCTACTAACTTTAAATCGCACATTACGGTCTTCATTCGTGGAATGCAGTCGAAGGCTTTAGAAAAAGCTTGTAAATGGACCTTGAGTTAAGATTATTTTGTCAAAGGTTTTTTATTATACTGATATACTGACAGCATTGACACAAATAAATTAAACAAATCTGTTCAGTTTTATTCAATGTAATCATGTTTGAACAGATATCATAATTATGTCCCATCTTAAAAAGGAAAAAATAAATGTATTGTCCTCTTTGACCCTTGGATCCTAAAACTTGTAACTCTCCTGACCGGTTTGCTGATGCAATCTGTAAACAGCTACTGGAATATATGCTGAGCACATGTAGACAGTTTCTGTAAACAAACTATCACTATGTCACTCTTGCCTTTGAATTAAGACTTTAATTGCTCTTGTATAGTTTCTATTTTTATTATTATTTGTAATTATTTATTTTTTTTACTTTCCCCTATTTATCTGTACTTATTTCTGTCATTGTGCAACACCTTAATTTCCCCTCTAGGGATCAATAAAGGCTTATTTTATCTTGTCTTAAACAGCAGGTGGCAATATGGAGCTCCACTCCTACACATATTAACCACAGAAGAAGATCACAAGCTAGCAAGGTGCACGTATAGTTAGACGACTTGAGCATCGACATGCTTCTGCAGACGGCCAGACCGTGGTTGCTTCGCTGCAGGAGTCTACCTTTGGCCTGCACGAGGTCTTACTATGCCGATAAAGTAGCTCGACTTGGCTCTCAGCCGGACAAACACTCTTCTGAATATCAGGTAGGCTAGCCTGTTGCTAATCCCAGCTAGCCAAACTGCGACGTTAGAATTCCGCTCGCTGCTAATGTCAACGTTAACCGTTCAAACAGGTGAGGCGGGTCAGCACCTGACGGGCAGGTGTAACATCACTCTAAGGCCAGGCAATGCTGACAAGTATTAAGACTATAGCTTATTCAGGTCTTCAGCCACGCAGAGTCTAATTCTAGCTCGTCTACTGTCTAAAAGAGGTCAGAACCTTGAGCTTTCATTGTGCTTAGCCAAGGTCTTCAGGTGTCAGCAGTTAGACACAGCCAATTTGTGTCTCTCAAGTGATCATCATTTTTTTACAGTTGAGACTTTTCACAACTGGGACTACGCTGTATACAGTACAAACCAAGTGTAGGTATAGATTGCGAGAGTGCCAACCAGCGGGGTCCTGGTACTCAGTGACCAGGGCTGAAAACATCTGGCCAAAGGTATAAACGGCATAGATAAGTAAAACAGTGAAATGCATAAAAGGCGAAATCTACCATAAACAACACCTGCTGGACAATAGCCAGTTAGGTATCAGCATCACTTGTCACTAAAACATCATTGGAATATAGAAAGTGTTCAGGCCAAGGTAGGAGAAAATGCAGATTAGGGTTGCTTTTAATTACATTTTGAGAAATTAATTCTTAGTTATAATTTAATCATTTTAATTATAAGTTGCATTAGTGTACATTTTGGTACATTGTGTCCACGTTCAGTAAGCATCAACCAGTTCATCCTCACTGATAAGCAGCAACACCAAAAAATGTCACTGGATGGCACCACAGACAGACACATTTCCCTCATATTTCCAGTGTGGAGAACGACTTGTTTAAAGTATACCAACATAAACATGTCTATTAAGTAATTGTGTTCCACAATAAATCAGTGTTATTGCAGCTATGTTCTTGACCTTTTTCATTTCCTCTTGACAGATGCAGTTTGAGTGTCGAGGGGCTGACTTTAACACTGACTTTAATTAGCTCCATACACATAACTTGTCCTCTTTTGTAATGGGGGGAAAAAAAATCTGTCATGATGTCCACCCACTCAGGCAACGATTGGATGTTAATGTAGGCTAAGAGGGGTGTTTTCAGTTAAAGGCACTGGTCTTGTATATAATTTTCTTTATGCATCTGGTTGGTGAGGAGGTGGTCTCCTTACTTTTTTATTTGGCAGGTTACTGTTAGTGGGTGTTTCCATCATTAACAATTAATATATAAACACATTAGTGTTTGGGAAATCTCCCTCTACTATACATTATACTCATTTCACTGTCTTGTTGACCAAAGCCTTCAAGGCTTCGTTGTTATACATACTACCTACCAGCCTGTTCGGATAAAATTACAACAGCCAACTTTAACTCTGTCATCAGTTTCTTAATGTGGTGCTATGCCTGCCACAAATTGTCATCAGTAGACATCATATAACATGACAAACAAAACTAATTTCTATATACTCCTTGTTTTTCAGGAGAATTATGAGCGAATGGAAGTCCTTGTTGATGAACTGAGAAGCCGAACGGAAAAGGTTAAATTGGGTAGGTGTGCAAACACATGACGGATTACACACTGTGCTAAAGTTAAATTCATCACTTTGTGTTTTAATTCAAACAGTGCAAATTAGTGTCCAAGGTCAGACAGTCTGGGTGATGAAAGTGTTGACAAAACACCCTTACTTACTCCTATTTGTTCTGCTCAGGGTCCACCTGTAGATATTAAAGTTTTAAGGGCCTGCTCTCACGTGTGAATGTGCAAACTGAAAGTAACAATTGGTTCTTAATTAACTTTCTTTGATTAATGCAGGGTAAAAACTCTTAACCTCTTACACTGTGTGCAAACATTGCCAGTCACACTTTTATTTACAGTAGATATTTCAGTGCTGATACTCATCTAACTTTGAGTACATTACAGTGTAACTACAGTGGGTTTCATGACAATTGATACAATAGAGTGTAAAGTAGTTCATACATACTAAATGTTTATCTTTGTTGTGTAGGGGATAGGTTTGTGGTTTGGGTTAAGATCTACGCTTTGACACATGCTAATCAGTTGAAAATCAACAGTGGACCATCCAAAGTGTTGCCAAACTGTTTGTTAACATGCTATTTATTTTTATTAATTCAGGTGGGGGAGAAAAAGCCAGAAGACTTCATACTTCTCGTGGGAAACTCCTGCCCAGAGAGCGTATAGACAGACTGCTGGATCCAGGGTAGCATCATCTACTTCCATCTTTGGTTTTGACAGATTAAAAATTCATGGCTGACTCACACCCAGCATACCAGATGCATAAGATTTGTAGTGCTCTGGTTTGACGTCATTACACAAACCATGGCGCAGGTAGTTCTAATGTCCGATGCTGCACACACTGCCCTGTAAACCGAGAACGAAAAAGGAGGATAGCATTGCTGTCACTTACCCCTAATATAATCCACCATCACGGCAGACATCACGCTTTCATGCTTAAAACATGAACATCTAACATAGAAGTGTTATTTTAAATTGAAAGACATTTCTCCTCTAGATTTTAGAATTAACTGTATTTATGATTTTTTAAAATTCGGTTTTCTTACAGGACCCCTTTCTTGGAATTCTCTCAGTTTGCAGCATATGAATTGTATGGAAAAGAGGAAGTCCCAGCAGGCGGTATACTTACTGGGATTGGTCGGGTTTCAGGGTAAGCGCTATGAGCACCATTTTGAGTTTTACCTGTTAACCTGTCACAGTGTGTGATCTTAAATACTTGAGAACATGTATTTTAATTAGAGCAGATATTGCTAATACAGAATAAAATTGTATTTTCAGCCTATGCCTCTTTAAATGCAGAATAAAGATCCTAAACAGCCTGCAAAAAAAAAACAGATTGCTAATTACTATATAATTACATGAGGTGTTAATTTCATCTTTGTGACTTGTAATTAGCTTTTTGTTTAATTTCCAATGAGATTTCACTTGAGTGCTCCAGGTGCACCTGACAAAATTCAATGTTTTTTATTTCTCACAGGGTGGAATGTGTTATTGTTGCAAATGATGCCACTGTTAAAGGGGGAACATACTACCCAGTTACAGTGAAGAAACACCTTCGTGCACAAGAGATAGCCCAGCAGAACCACTTGCCATGCATTTATTTAGGTGAGTTTTTCTATATTTGCAGAAATATGTTATACATTCACCACCAGAATTAAACATGGAAATATGAAAGTCATGCTGCAGGAAAAGAGAAATATTGTATGTTATAAACTCTATAAAATGAGCATACTAGAAGTGATTTATTAAATCCAGTAACTTGGTCAGCCAGGTCTCCTCTGCAGGTCTCCCCAAAGTCAAAGGGCCCTGTGGGGAAAATCCTAATGTTTGTATGTTTTTATTTTAATTTTATTTTTTGTCAGTGTAGACTTGACACATCCCAGAAGGCCCTGGTTGAGGCTTTCAGGATTTCATATAAGGGGAGATAGGGTGTCTGTAATATAACCAGAGGCTAGATGTTCTCTAAATATTCTGATGTTCTTGACTCCTTTAGTGGATTCGGGAGGGGCCAATCTACCCAGACAGGCCGATGTCTTTCCAGACAGAGATCACTTTGGACGCATTTTCTACAACCAGGCCAGGCTGTCTTCAGAGGGAATAGCACAGGTGATGCTTAAGTTTGGTTGATGACATTATATTTCACATGTAAAGCCGCTTCACAATTTGCCCGTCTATCATTGGTCACTGTCTTTTACCATAGCCTATTGTTGTTATCTTGGATGATATATTTGTTGTATTTGAAATAACCTTGCGTTGATTCATGGATCAGCTCTTAGAAACAGAAAGAAAGGGTTGTCTGAAAAATTATACCAGAGAGAGCGGAGATGGTGAATTTAAATGAACTGCACTGCTGTAGGTCATCCATCTTTTAACTGTATGCAAAATCCATCCTGCTATTGACTATTGAAGAAGAGACATCCTTGTGTCTAAAAACAAAACAAAAAGAAGTCTGTTGTGTGAGAGCTCTTAAATGAGATGGGTGGTGTAGAGAAGTCAGGTCTTGTACTCGCATCTCTCCAGTAGACCCAGGGGTGGTAAACACAGCTGAATATATTCATACAACTTCACCAAACCGAATGCCCATTTATTCATCCTAATATTGTCTCTCCTGATGATTAGAATTATATATTAATCAAAGCTTTTCCTTCTGTGGCATCTATTCGTTTTCTTCCCCCTATCCATATTTAGTATTACTGCCAGATTTACCACTAGATTGCTGCAGAGGGGATGGGTTTCCTCATTTTAACTGAGCTGTTACACGGTCATAAAAATCAGCCATTCATCTGATATCCGAGCTTTCGTGTCCTGCCAATCTTGGATGTCCATTGTTAATATTAGACTTTCTTGATCCTTTCAGATTGCTGTTGTGATGGGCTCCTGCACTGCAGGAGGAGCGTATGTCCCCGCCATGGCAGATGAGAGCATCATTGTGCGGAAGCAAGGAACCATTTTCCTAGGAGGACCTCCATTGGTTGGACAAATCTTTTGTTGTTAAATTGTATAAGAATAGGATTACAGTTATAGCATCAAGTTGGCTCATAATCCTGTTAGCGGATTGGGGGTTCATATACCAGGCTATAGGTTTTACCAACATCATAAATTAAGCACAAGAAATAACTCATAATAACTCAAACTAATGGCATGTAAGTTTTGTTGCAGTGATTTTATTGAAGATGTACAGTAAATAGCGACTATGTAGCAGAATCTACTTAAATGTGGTGAAAAATACTTCACTGATAGTGTGTTTGTTTGAGAGTCTCTGTGCCTTTGTATTTACAGGTCAAAGCTGCCACTGGGGAAGAGGTTTCTGCAGAGGACCTTGGTGGTGCTGATCTTCACTGCAAGTATGAAATAACAGTATTTTTCATTGCATTGCATGTATGGGTTTTCAATCTCATGTTTGTCTGCTTCTCTGTTAGAGAACTAAAAAAAACATTAGGCTGTTGTCCATGGAAATACTATGACTCAACCCTAAAATCCTTTCGAGTTAGATCAACATTCTTGGCAAAGCATGACTCTTAAGAGTATTGTTCACAACCATAAAACAAAGCCTATATGTGGATCATTAATATCCTCTCTTCTTTGAATTGTGTAATGTCATAGACAATACTGTTTGATTGTTTTTCACTTTTGAAGGAGCAATAGCAAGGCTATTGGAAGTCAGCACTGATTTTCATCTTGTCAAAATGTTTTTGACCCGACTGGGATCGAAACGTTGTTCATTTTAAATCAATTTGTGGTTTGGAGTCAGTGTTCAGGCATTACTCTTTTCACCATTTGTTTTTCACTTCACATTGAGCTGAGTATTTTTATAACTCAACAGAACAGTCAGAAGAAGTCATTTGTCCACAAATACTGTAGTTTTTGGGGAAAATGAATTCATGCTTAAAAAAAAATTGTATATCATAATTTTATTTCAATTACATTGAGGAAACACATGTTCCTGTCAGTGATATTATTTTTAAGTAATCATGTATGTGCTTCACTGTGATTTGTTGCTTATTTTACAGAAAATCTGGTGTGACAGACCACTATGCTTTAGACGATAACCACGCGCTCCATTTAGCAAGAAAGGCAGTGAGAGGCCTCAACTACAGGAAAAATATTGAAGTCAGTCCAATGACGACAATTGTTAACAATACCCTTTTATTGTCCACCAAGTTAAGCTGTCTGTGCTTTCTGTTGACATGGAGTCTGTTATATTTTTTAGGTCACCACAGAACCTACTGAAGCCCCTCTCTACCCTGCAGATGAACTCTATGGCATAGTTGGAGATAACTTGAAACGCAACTTTGATGTCAGAGAGGTATTTGTCCAATTTCCTGTATGGGCAAGAAAAAAGGTTACAGGCTGTACTCCAAGAAGAAATGCCTTTCATATTTCAACATATTGTTTGAACATAGCAACACTCTAGATTGTTTCAACTAAATTATATAGTAAGTGTGTAGTTTTGTTTTTTGTTCTGGTGGGTTGTAAAACACTCAATAAGCTACTACATGGTCCATTTAAAATCATTCCTTAATTCCACTTCTACTTATATATAACCTTTCCATGATCCCCTTTGTTTAATGTGTGTTTAGCAGAGTGTTGTCATTAATTAAATTAAGTTGTTATAGTATTACCACCAGAAAACAAGATTTATAGGATATTGACACACTTTGCACCTCTGTTTTATACCTGAGATTTATGAATAATGCAAACAAACCTGGCTTTTGCTGGTTCAGAATGCACTGTGAACAACTGTCAGGTCTCTCTATCAGGAGCTGAGTCGATAATGGACAGCCAGCATCAATCACTATGTGTTTGGCAGGGCTTGCCAGGTGCTCTCATTTGGTTTAAAGCCCGTGCCTTTGATTCTTGATGTAGACCCAGGAGCAAGAATGACTGCTAACTCTAGAGATGTCAAACTGTTTGTAGTGTAGAACAGTATTGGCAGTCCATTTAGGATGCAAGATCAACTGGCTGCTCCCTCTTTGCATGAGTTTTCCAACTG
Organism: Macquaria australasica; assembly: GCA_005408345.1. Classification (NCBI taxonomy): domain Eukaryota; kingdom Metazoa; phylum Chordata; class Actinopteri; order Centrarchiformes; family Percichthyidae; genus Macquaria; species Macquaria australasica. The sequence goes on along the minus strand of SEMN01000219.1, from coordinate 332,063 downwards.
TAATAGGGTTTCCCACACAGGGCACCCTTAAATCACTCAAGTAAAAATTGTTTTGGGTATCAGTCTGGTGATATTATATATTTTTCTTATTATTAACAAATGTAATGAAAAGACCAAAACCAATAATGAAGTGATCCTATTAACAAGTCTTGTCTGTGTGGATAAATCCAGATATACCTTATTCCTCTATGCCATAGAGCTCCAGTGTTGTCCAAAAATGATTAAAAACACATCAGTAGACCCTTTTCACAGCAGACATTTTGACTTGTCAAAGCAGGAAAAGCACAGGTGGAATTAATACCGTTAATGATGGCTTCATTCCAGTTAGGACAGCCAGAGGGCTCTGGTATTGTGTATGCTCACTCAATGACATGGCTTACTGGGACACTTAATTGAGTGGAGCCATCAGTTATTACTTACACCTGTGCTTTTCCTGTTTTGACAAGTGAAAATGTTGTGAAAAAGGTCTCATATTGCACTGGGTGACATGTTCCTTCATTACCATGAACATGGATATTGTAGTTTATTTTGAGTTGACTGAACATACACAGTCCTGCTGCTGTAAATACTCACTACCACCAAATCCATGGCTTAAAATAGTCCCCAACAAATGCGCTATTTACTTCTGTTTGATTAACTTTTGCCCAGTTGTTTTGGGAAATTGTTGAGCCTTTTTAAAAAAAGAAACTATATACTTGTGGCCCATTTTTAAAAACATTACATCTTTAGGAGTAATGAATGGACTTGGGGCATTGGATTTGTTGACAATAATAGAAATATAGAACATCACCAGCCTTACTCTGTAACACGTCAGAACATAATGTGTGAAACAAACTAACAACAAAACATTGTAAACTTGTTATATTGGCTTATTATTGGCTTTTACAACTTTCCCCTATTCATTTGATTGCAGGTCATCGCCAGAATTGTAGATGGCAGTAAGTTTGATGAGTTCAAGGCTTTCTATGGAGACACGCTTGTTACAGGTATGTGAAATAACATTATTTCGATTTCTACAACCCAGAGAATTATGTTTTTTTTTCTCTTGGAATCTACCAACCTTACTGTTTGACTTTTCAATATGTACCTGTTCAGGGTTTTCAAGAATATTTGGTTACCCTGTCGGAATCATTGGCAACAACGGCGTCTTGTTTTCAGAGTCTGCGAAAAAGGTAAATATCCCTTGTACACAAAGATGACTGAAATGGTGAAAGTGAGCATTCTCTAAAGAATAAATATGGATTTCTAAAGTATGTTCACAGTATCTCCACATTGTTATTAGAAAACCTAAAATTTGCCTCTGGCTTCACAAAATGTTCACACTCATGGTACAGCTTTGATCATGAGCAGACAGGCAACTCCTTTGTAAAGTGTAAAAAGCTAAGCCTCATGATCATGTTGTATTGTTAAAGGAGTAAGCATTGTACTGGCAACGTGTCTCTCAAAATGTCAAGGACTTTAACACAACACTGAAGCAGTTCAGATAGTGTTTGGCACAGAGATTTGCTGCTTACAACACCGACTACCAATATTTCTCTCTTGAGGGAGCTTTAGTCTTCGTAGATGGTTTGTACTGACCTTTCACAGTCAAGGCGCTGAGATCCTCACGTACAATAAGCTCTCAAATTGCACTTGTCTGGGCCATCTCATGAGTACTCTGATGAATGGCATTGTAATAACATAGCATTTAGAGAAACCATGGACAAGAGACAGTCATAATTTTCATTCAATATAATTCACTTAATTTGCAAGCCAGTCTGCCGTGAACAGAGCTGAACTTTACACAGGCTTAGGAAAGATGAGGAGCTGAATTTGTGATTATAGACTAATACGTTTTTCAAAGACATTTTGAATTAGATTACAAGCTTGACCTGGGAAAAAAAAAAGGTTTCTATGATTCATTTTTTCTGTGAGGTCTCAATATGACAGTATAAGCATTAGTTATCTCATCAGTGTAATTACTGTCGAAAGGGACTGACACAGTGCTTCAGACAGACACAGAGATGTGGAACAGACATGCTCAGAGAGCATATCCAAGAAAAAAAGAAAAATCAATACAGCACCTGCATTTCGAGATGCATTTTTGAGACGCGCTGTCATCACTTAAGATGCCTGGGCTTCTATTATGCTAACTGTTGTATTGTTAAAAGCTTTTCTCAAGGCATTTGTGTTTGTGAAAGGGAGAGGTAACAGAGAAAAGATTAGATTTCTGTTGTTGAGCACACACCTGGGAGCAAACTGATGGATAATTTTTCACCAAGTGACAGTTTCTAATAGGCAGCCGTCTTTCACAACGTCTCCAAATTCTGTTTACACTTTGTAATGCAAGGCAGGATGCTTCACTGAAAGAAAACCAGCAGAGGTAACTGCCAAAAGAAAGAAAACACCTGAGTAATTCAGCAATACAAAGTATATGGAAATGAAGTGTCTCCATACAGTGCACAGTCTTTTGTGCTTGTTTTCCTGTGCAATAGCTCCTGGCAGCTCTGTGTTGTGCAGTGCATTTTTCTGGCCCGGCTGAAGGCCATTCAGCTCCTTCGTATTCAAAGTAAAATCTAGCAAACACAAAGCCAGTGTGAAGCCAGATGACCTTTCCGCCAAGTTGATACATTTCTGTCCTGACTGGTCTTGACTCAGATGAAGATGACGATAAAGGTGAGGACAGCTGCTCACAGACACACTTCATGAATGGTTTGATGAACTTGAAGCAGTTGTCTTTTTGTTTTTTTTTTGTTTTTTTGCTAAGTTTGATTCGGCCTCCCAAGTCAGCTTCCAGCTTCTCCAGAAGTTTCCAGCTTCTTGTGAAAGCACTATCTCCAGATATGATCCAGAAAGTATAGTTTGTGTGCAGCACAACCAGACACTAGTCTAGTATCTCATGCAGTCCATTATGTACATTTGTCTGCTTTGATTATAATCTCTGTTACATATTTATGCAGCTGTTCCTGTTGGTGGTTCATTTGCAGGCTGTGTTTTTTTTGTCCTTTGGGCAGTTTTTCTGTAGCAGTGGGAATATACAAGATTCACTGAATATTTGAATTCCTTTTCAGGGCACGCATTTCATTGAATTATGCTGCCAACGAAACATCCCACTTATTTTTCTCCAAAACATAACAGGTCAGTGGGAATTCTTAATGTCTGTGGTTTGGAAGGATATTGACCACTTGTTTTTATTTTCTCTTTCTATTTCTCCATCAAGTTCAGAGTGGAAACTAAAACAAAGGGTATTTATTATTATTTAAGTACTTAGATAACTGAAAATATAGTTAGTGTTGTGGCTTTTAATGGGATCTTAGTCACCTAATGACCCCTGTATTTAATACAAGCTTGTAATTGCTTACTGCAAAATTATATGTAATAAAATCATAATCAGATTATGTGACATTATGTACAAATTTTGCTCAGCATGTTCTCAGTTTTTACCTATTTATTGTTGATCATTTATTTTTAACACCCCTACAGTAAACACTGTCCCCTGAGATGACAACACACAAAGTCAACCCAATTTTATTTGCAATCTCTCCTCTACGTCTCCATCTTAGGCTTCATGGTGGGTAGAGAGTACGAAGCAGGAGGAATTGCCAAGGATGGAGCCAAGATGGTAACTGCAGTTGCCTGTGCCAATGTACCCAAGATTACTGTCATCATTGGCGGCTCCTATGGTGCAGGAAACTACGGCATGTGCGGCAGAGCCTACAGGTATGAAGAAGTTAATGAGTGGTCTGTGTTGAATGAAAAGACAGCACCGGCAGCATCACAAAAAGAAGCCATGGCAAAGACCTGTTACATAAATATGAGCATTAGCGGTGTCTGAGTTGTTAGTGCATAATTTACGTGTACAAAATATACTGTGCATGCTGTTCAGTATGTGGAATAATATGCATCAGAGTTTAACCTTTTCAATGCTAAAAACACATTTTATAATAATAACTCTCCTCACCGCTTCATTGTTCATTATTTTGATAATGTCCCCTGACAGTATTGCATCTATAGAAATAACAAGACACACAGAATTACAGGGTGGTTTTGATTGTGTGGGGCTATGGGCTCCTTACTTAAGAGTACTCCTCCGATTAGCATTGGACTCCTATGACATTGTCGGACTCACAATTAAACTTGTAGTCTTCTTCCCCAACCGACACGGCCTCAAATTACACTTGAGGCAGTTTATCACATTTTGTATGGCTTTATACAACTTTTCTCACATATGCAGTAGTACTCCCCAACAGTCTTTAGTTCCCCTTAAATATTTGTGTCTGCTTGTGTGCACTCTCATACCTTTCATTGCAAAATAGCAACATTTGCATATATTGTGGGAATAGTTTGGACATGCAAGCTATTGTCAGATTGAAGGATTGAGTTGAATTAAACCTTTCTCACTCAGCTCTTTCTCCTTTTTGTTTTCCATAAATTTAAATAAATTCAGATAACTAGTGGCAAGCATTCTCTTGTAAAATTTAAATAAGCACAGATGATTTAGCATTTTGGAAAACGAATGCTTTTACTCACCTTTGGTTGGACTTTTTGAATTATTTAGTGTTATCCAAGTGGTACTTTTCCTTGCCTGTCTCTCATAAATCATATTTTGCTGTAGTTGTAGTAGATTATTAGACTATCACTGCAGAATTAGATCTTCATTAATGCAGGTTTCTGTGTTTTGTTTTGGTTTTATTAGTTTGATTTAGCTGACTATACTGGCTCGACAAACGCAAGCAAATTGACACTTCCTCATTTTCCTCTCACAGCCCTCGATTCCTGTACATGTGGCCAAATTCCCGAATCTCTGTAATGGGCGGTGAGCAGGCAGCCACTGTCCTGGCCACCATCACCAAGGATCAGAGGGCACGCGAGGGAAAGGAGGTAATGATTGACATTAATCATCCCATCTGCGCTTCACTGGATGGGCTGAAATTAGCTTTTGTGGATTTGCTGTCAAAAGCATAAACATTATGAAAGGCTCTCTTCTTTCAGCAATGGTTTGACATTGCACTTAAACAATGATAAAATTATATCAGTGTTAAGTGTTGCAGTGATGACTTATCCTGAATAGTGCAGTCATCAAACGGCTGTAATTAAAATGTGTCAGGTATGCTGTTATGGGTGTATTAAGAGTGCATTAATAGCTTCCGAATGACACCTCACATCAGTGCCCTGATGGCAGGCGTTTCAAAGTGTGTTTGAGACATATATTAATAATGTTTGGCATTAAAAAGACTGAAAAGGCACACACACAAATACATGCATATGATATACTGTATATAATTAATATATATAAATCTTAATGTGTTATTATTCATATTACTGACAAATTGGATTTTGATGCTTTGGCAACATTGTTTTCAAAACTTTCTTGCCAATAAAGCTCACTGAATTGAATTGAGGTAGCAAAAAAAACAATATATTTTAATACATTTCAAACATACTGTTTTTTTTTTACCATCTTTATTCTACTTGTATCCACAGTTAAACCCTGATGAACAAGTGATTATTTTAAGTCCCATCACTTATTTCTTCTGCCGATACATCAACTGGAAAAATTATTTTAGTGACCTATATTTGCTGTACAACAAGAGAACTGAATAGGTGACACAATGTACAGAATTAGAAGTTGGAATTTTTTTATTTATTTCACTGTGTCTTTAGCCAACATACAGTGTACACTCACTTGCCAGTTTAGTCGGTCCTCCTAGCTAAAAAGCTTAAATGCACATAACTGTAAACCTCTGTTCCTGTCTGCAGTTATCTTTGGAAAACCTGCTGCACCAATTCCTTTGTTTTAACAATTTATTCACAGTTCACAGCAGAGCAAGAGGCTGCCATGAAGGAACCAATAGTGCGGCGATTTGAGCAGGAAGGCAGTCCGTACTACTCTAGTGCTAGGTGAGTTTTCTTCAAGACACATCATACTCCGTCTCAGGCAGGTGTGTGATAAAACAATGACTCAATGTATGTATGTTTTTGGATGTCGGTAAGTCATATCAGGTTAATACTGTGGAATGATAATATTCATAGAGGTGGACTACCAACAGGCCATCAGCATTTGTTTCCAATTTATTTTTAAATCATTTCAATAAATAATGTGATTCTGCTTTTTGCAAGAACTGAGAAACCACAGGAAAGACTCTTCATGCATGAGGAGTGATGCTGTGATGTGTTTCAAGTGTATTTCTTCTCCATTAGATGTCCTGTTGTTCTGCTAATATGAGCCATCTTTGCTTTTCATTTAGTCCTGTGGGCTATTTTTAATATGTATGTGAGCAGAGCACACACCAGACAATGGAGTTCTTTAAAAAAACAAACAAACATGCATTGTATGGTGGAAAATTGTGCGTATTTGTTGCAGTGCTGGGAGACAATTTGAATATTAAAATTAGGCAGATTTTCTATATATTTATTTAACCAGGAAATGGCCTCACTGAGATTGAAATCTCTTTTACAGGAGTGTTCTGGCCAACATAGAGCATAAAACATAGAGGTTTCAAAATGCATCACACAGACTTATGATAATTAATAAACAAGAGTCACAAAGAACATAAGATCAAAAGGATTTTAAATAGACAAAATGCTAAAATATACTTGAAAAATCTTGCCTGTACCAGCCCTGATCCTGTGGATCCTATGAATAGAGGCTATTAACACATTTATTGTAAAGATGATACTAGCAACAATAAGAGATATCGATGTGTTTTGCAAAGGGGAAGGCTCTATTGACCACCAATCAAGGCCCCATTAAAGACACTCACTAATAATAATCACCAAAGGATTTGCTTCAAAATGTTGCCATTGCAAGTCAGTAATTTATGAAACAGTTTATATCAAAATGTCTTGCTGGCCATCTATGGACTAGGATGGATGTGAGAAAAGTGAAAAGATAGTAATATCTTATATGATAAGTAGTAGTATAATAAGTAAAAACAAAATCAGAGGATTTGTGTTATATATTTTTCAGAGGAGGTTGTTGGGTTGCAATAAACTGACTTTAATGAACATAATAAAATCAAGATTATAGCCATTTTTTAACTGCAGAGCAAAAAGAAAGGTAGAGAATCCTTTTTAAAAACCTCTACAAGTGTATTAAAACTGGAAGATGAGCGATAGTTATTCAGCGAGAAGAACACAAACTCTTGACACTCAGTAAAAGTAATTGATAACAGACCTGCACAAGTATAACAAGAAGCATCAGATGAGTTGAGGTGTAACACACCATCTAATAATGTGGTGCACTTTTTATGTTTTTTTACAGACTGTGGGATGACGGGATTATTGATCCTGCTGATACTCGTATGGTTTTGGGACTGAGCCTCAGTGCAGCACTGAATGCACCAACGAAGAAGACACGTTTTGGAGTGTTCAGGATGTAAAGCTCATTTTAGCTTGTACAGGCGTAGATAACCCAGACCTACCTGTCAGAGTTGGACAGGTCCTTTGCTTAGTCTTTGTAGTTTTACTTGTGAGGTGTCACCTGATTAAGAGCAACAAACACAGAAAAAAGAAAAATCACAAGTAGAATCACACAACCTTGGAGCCATGAGGATGTGATGGGATGGTGTGCTGTTGTTGTGGGACATTTCCACTAATAAGCTGTGCCTTAACTGTTAACTACTACAGTGTAAATGCAGACTGTACTTAACTGTTTCCTTCCTCTTTCCCCTCTTTGATGTTTTTTTTTTAATCAAATACTGTAAATGGTGAATAATAAAAATGTGAAAACATACAAGGGCTGTCTTTTTATTCAGGACCGTTACTGCTGGTTAGTGACAAAAGTACCTGATAGAGGAATATCAGAGAAAAAAAATCTTCATAAGGGGGCGCTGTTTAGCTATGAATATCTGATTGGCCACAGTAGAGGGATGGTGGAAGCACACTCAACATTTTTCAAGCTAAATGCCTTTTTAGGTGACTCAGTGGTGTTCTGGTATTGACAGAGGAGCTGTTTGGAGGAAAATCATAACAAAATAAAGTTTTTTGAAGATGTCCAAGCTCACTGCAATTATCTTTATATGTGCAGTAAAATCTGTTGTACAGAGACACCGGTGGGTTTATTAGGCCTCGTGCCTTCACTTTTCATGTTTATAATTGTGCAAACATTTTGTTATAGTAGATGGGGAATAGGATGCAGTCTAGTAGATGGCATGCTGCAGATAGAGTATGCTGTGTAGTCACAGAGGAAGAGTGCTTAACTTTACCAGCTGGCCTCTCTCTTCCTCCCTCCCTCTTTTCCATTTTGTCAATTTATTTCTTTAAGTGAACATGTTGCACACAGTTGGTATGCTCACATATTGGTATAGACCATCTGAGTTAACTGGCAATAAGTTACATTTTTTCCTCAATAGGACTTTTAGAGGCCAAGGATTAGGCGCAGCTGTGGATTTGAATGTTTGAATGTCTTCCTATGAAGCCAGCTGGTTAAAATGCTTAACTGGAAGCCCTTCATGCTCCTCTGTGTGTGACTGTGTGGCTGGTACACTGAGGCTGTGAAGAGCCTCACCTTAGGGAGAGCAGAAATAACTTGGGCCATGATGTGCATGTGTGTGTTTGTGTGTGCCACCTACACAAACATCCTCCTCCACCTCCTACCACCAATTTTTAAAACTTGTTTGCTGGTTTCATCTTCTTCCACCACATGTCACTGTGGGAGGCAACACCAAACAGCATGAACCAGTTTTAAAAGTTTAGATTTTATAGAAGTAAGCAAAACTTGCGTGAGATATGGAGATCTAATGATTCAGAAAAGCTTTGTCTCCTATATGTTTTAAAGGTATGCGATAAAAGAAACAGACCAGGGAAATGTCAATCAGGGGTATTTAGGAGGATTTATGATTTTACTCCCTTGTCTTCCTGTTGTCAGAACTGATCTAACCTTTCTCGCTGACTGGGATTGCTCTTAATTGCAGTAATAATCACTCTCTGGGTGGCTTCCAGGTCTCGTTTTACAGAAGGGTGAGGTTGTTCTTTTGTCTGGCCAGAATGTCTGGCAAGCTTTCCGTCTGATGTCGAGTATTTTGGCTTCACAACCTAGAGGATGACAGCCTTCCCCAGCATACACTGGATTAAAAGGCATTTGGGAAAAGGTTGCCAGACACACAGACAGATACTCTCATTAACAGTTGTGTGCAGTCAGTGTGTCCAAACTTGAACGTCTCAAGACCATTGGAGGAAGCAGAAGCTACTGGAAGAGACTCACAAATCCCCCAAACCATAAATTCCACATTCAAAAGGGTCAAGTGTCAAACCTGGCATTAACCTTTAGAGGACCACAAGACTTTTCTTGTTAGAAATCCATTTTGTGTCCAAGTCGTATCTGCTGTGCATCTTCAAAGTGTCATTATACAGATAAATTGTCTCTACAGCTAAAGAAGGACACGCCAGGTCATTCCAGTCAGTCAGATACAGTGAAGCTGCACTCTAGCTGAGCTGATTATTGCAGTACTTAATGGCGAGGCCAGCCATGCACGATGGGTTGCTGTGCGTGGGTCGTGGTATCCAGGGGATCTGGCAATCTTTACAACTTTGAAGAAACATTCAGCGTGAACTTGCTGCCAGTAGTATGCTAGTTATCACCGTGTTACATAGTCACAACAAAGAATATTTTGTCAGGTATTCTTGCTTTGTTGTTCCATATCCTCATCTTGAAGTCACCCCACAGCTCATCACATCCCGCATGTCAGGATCTTCTCTCAGAAACCACCTCATTTTTACTTACTTGGTCACCCAAATGTACTTTACGTAATATTTTTTGTTGATTTATAGTTAGACTACACCTGTGTGATGGGAATGAATAACTGGCTGAAATGGTGTCAACTCTGAACTCCTCCGGTTACAAAATAAAAACCCTCGGTCTTGAATAGGATTCTTGTGTTTTTGAGTTGATACTCGCCCCCTTTGTTCTGTAACTGACTCTGACCTTCCTGTGGAGGAGGGCATGTGGAAAAAGATTTTCTCCTTTTTAGATCAATACAGTATTAAAACATTCCTGTCACTCTGCAAAGAGCAAAGCAAACCTTTGTTATATGGCTTTTGTGAGGCTCATTGTGACTGTTTACATAAATTCGTTGAAATACAGAGATTAGGTTAATTCATAGAAAACTATCCTGTAGCCTAAATGAAACAAACTCCAGGCAGATTGTGTGATTTAACTGTGAACTAATTTCCCCAAGTGTGTTGTGTGCTGGGTTAGTTTAAGGTCAGCAACACATTGTCACAATGTGAAATTCAGCCTGCATATCATTCTTAACCCCCTAGACATTTATTCTTCCTTCAGTGCGAACAATTCGGTTTAATGGTTCATTTATGTCAAATAATTTATACCCAACCTGATTCAGGAGCTCATTCACTCTCTGACAGATCTGCTTGGACAGTTATGACTCATCTTGAAGTCACCCCACAGCCTAAAAATAATCATCACTGAGAATTTGGGTCAGTCTTAATGTCCAGTTTCTTGGAGGGAAATGGATTATTGTCTGATACAGAGATTGGTGAAAAATACATTTTGTTCCCCCAATGAGTCTGCAATCACCTGCTGAACATGAGAAAGATGCTTTCTCTCCTGGAGATTTGTGTATTAATTTAAGAGGAAAAAGATATGCCTTTTTTTTAATTTGACTAACACTGAATAACAAAAATGCAATGATTTTGATACCCTCTTGATTTCAGTTCAGTGCAACTATGTTTATGTCATTATGGCTTTACTTCCTCATTGTTTGGGGTTCCACAGACTCCACTGCTGTGCGTGTAATATAATTAATATTAATTGCAAAATCTTTTTTGTTTCTTTTTATCTGCCCTTATTAAAACTCAGTATGTAACCCGTCTCTTTGACACAAACTGGACAAAAACATTTAATGAAGGTGACAGAATACAAAACATGACCTTAAAGCATTGTTTTAACACCAAATGAAGAAATATTTCATGTTTTATATGTCATATGGGCTATTTATGAATAAATATATATTCCTCTTGTTTTGCCAAAAAGCCATTGACAGACAAAGAAATGTATTTTATCCCTACATAATGACATGACTTAATATTTGGAGACAATTAGACCTCAAACTGTTATAAAACAATAACTTAAATCCAAATACACCTTTTTTGGGATTTAAGAGTGGTAGTGCCATGTGTAAAAAGTGCTGTCAGCACCAATCACAGATATAGAGCATATAAAAATCCCCTTTATCTCACCATGTTTTACAGCTGGAGTCTCTGGAGAATTCAAACAGAAGTAATGCATCATTTGCCATCAGTCCAAAATCATGTTCATAAGCAATTCTCATAAAAAGCAACTAAGTATTAAGGTGATAAAACAATGTTATGTATGCTTTTTGAGCTGTTAAAGAGGGAACAGGGGCTTAACATAATGAAGATATAAAGAAAAAGCTGAATGATTCCCAACTTATTCATAGATAATCTTTTTCTAAACACTAGTAACTAAGTGTCTGTTTTGTTGTAATTGAACCACACTGCAATGCAGAAGAAACTGCAGATTCAACAAGATAAACAGTCTAATTTCTCAGTGTATCTGTGAGAAAGTGTATATGAGTTCAGAGGGCTGTACAGGATCAGATCAGGTCAGATGCTCTATCCCGCCACCCCCGCCCCAACTTTCTGTCCCGGGTCCTGGGAGAAGCAGCCTCCGGGGGCAGCTGCAGCCTCGGTACTCCTCACTCAGCCCCCGTGTGTATGTGTGTGTATGTGTGTGTAGTGTCTGGTGGCCCGGACGCCGAAGTGACGAGCCTTGTGGTGCAATCTACGTCTGCACCGTCCCCGGACTGACAGGGCCGGAGGTCCAATGAAAATAAGTCGACATATTGAGGTTGTCAAATCAAAGCCAAAGGGGAGGCGCTGTCCCGTCGTCGTCTGAATTACGTCATGCACAAACAGCTGGTCGTTGGCAAAAAAAAAGAAATCTGAAAAAATGTAGACCAGCACAGCGACTGAGAACTGCACCCGGGCTGAAGCCCTTCACTAAATATTTTGCTTTCAACGATGTGGCAACTGGAGCGTCTGGGCTCAGGATGTAGCCCTGCGAGGCTCCTCTTGCTTGTTTACACCTATCTCTGCGCTTTTGGAGGTGAGTGCTTTCCGTTCAGTGTGTGTTGCTTTGATTCACGAGGAGCTGTTCCTTTTTGTCGGGGTGCTGAAATCCTCCCAGAGAGCAGCAGCAGCAGCGAACCCCGTCTCTGGTTTGAATTCAGTCTCCTAAACATCCACAGCTGCCGCTTTTAGCCACGGCCACCAACAAAAACCGTTTTCATGACCGCAGACTGGCTTCAGTTGCGTGACGCATGGGGAAGGTTGCTGCTAATAATGGCACGCAACACATTGACTCATGCTCCCATAGGTTGCACGCTACGATACCGAGGTCTGTATGTGGCCACAAGAAGGGCACATCAGGCTGGACGCGTTCGTTGCTGTTGCCTTTGGTTGTTTGTGTATTTGTTTGTCGTTGTTTGGCTTTGTTAAAGAAGGCAAAAACAAGTTAAGACACGTTGGCATAATGCAAAATTGTGACCAAATTCATCGAACAATACCTTGTTATTTCCTGTTTTTAATTCAGCCTAATTGAATACCAAATTGAAAGTGAACAGATTTAACTGGATAACGTGGCAATATTTAAGTCAAACCTTTTAAATCCCTTTAATTAATTCCTTAATTCCTTTTATCATAAAATGTGACCAAAAAGTACAACATATTCTTCTTTCTGTATGTTTATTTCCTTTATATATATATAAAAAAATCTTATGTAGACAGACATGAAGAGTGTTTTTCTCGTGTTTTTGGTGTCCATCCACCAAGACGTCTTTGCTGCTTCAAGACAGAGGCGTGAAACAAAAACCTCAGCGCTCAATTGCGGGACAACAATGAATCCATACCTACAGCACACGCTGTACTTGCTGTGGTCGCTGAAAACCTTTAAGGCCTGTCTGAGGATGTTGCTGTCCGCTGACAGACTTGTTGCTGTTTTCATCAGTTTAGGTAAATCCTTGGACTTGGTTGAAGTCACTAAGATCAGTTTCCCCCTTTACCCTCTTCATTTTTTTAGTACGTATCACAGTGAGGAGGATCAAAGTGATATTTGAGAATTTGGTCTTCCTTCAGAGGAGAATTCAGAATTGAATGCTTTTTCTTCAGAAATAATTGATGTTCATTCGAGTGGTCATTGTCTTGCTGAACAGCTGGAAGTCAGTTTGTCCACTCTAGATAGATGGGATGTTCAGATCTTGTTAGTACTTCACATGTGACAGCTCTGATGTTGACGTCTTTGAGGTCAGAAGTGGAAGATACAGTAATTTCCATGGCTGTGAGTTTGATTTTTGATGAATTAGTTTCTGTTGTTTGGTGTGAGCAACACGAAGCAGAGGACAGTCTGTTTGATCAGGAGTGGGAATTGATGGGCAGTTCACGCCAAATTCTGTCTTTCAAATGAATCATTGTTGTTACAGATGGTTCTTCTTTTACATCAGTTTTTTTTAAAGATTTTAAAATCCTACAAGATTATGCTAATAAAGGAGGGATTTTGAAAAGCAGCCTTTACCTACGCTGTCCAAAAAATAAAGTTTAAAGACTATCCAGCTAAGCACTGGAGAATAAATCTCTAGTTGAAATGACAAAAAGCAGGATTATGTCTGTATTAAGCCTCTAACACAGTAAAACAGTGGTTGGGAGGTGCTCATTGAAGAGATTACTGAATTCAGAGCCTTGCTGTAAGAAAGCCTGTAAGCACTCTTCTGCCTTTATCTTCAAATGAAATGTCTTTATTTAGCTGGCAAACAAACAAGCATATTTAAATATGTTGGCACGTTTACACCTTCACTTTAAGTGCAGTAACAGTGTGTGGCTGCTTGATTGTCACAGAGGCTTAGAGACTAAGCTATTTTTTGGGTACGTTTCCTTTGCAGAATCTTTTTATCACATAAGTGGGGGTTTGAAAATAGATATGCAAGTTTATTATTCACATTTTCTGATAATAACTTTGCATGTGGGTTTCAGTCATGTATTTAATTTGTCACAACCACCTCAGATGCTGATATGTTTGAAATGTATAGCCTGTTTTGTCAATTGAGTGTAACTGCATCCACCTATATATACACCTTGTGCATTACACAACATTAAGAATCATAATTGTGACATGTGGAATCAAACACAAGGTTGTGACAATTACCAATAAAATGTCTATTCCAGAATATTGACCTTTTACAATCTGTTGACATAAATAATAAGTAAAAGAAAAGTATTTTTGCACACTGGTGTACAGACAACTACAAATAACAAAAATAATCTACTGCACACTGTCAGCACTTATGTAAATCTATTATATAGCTACATTTAGGTACAATCACCTTTGTCAGGCATTTCGACATACCAAAATGTAGCTATTAAGAGCATTGATTCCCTTTTGAACCTTAAATATGAAGCTACGTCTACTTGCAAACCCCACAGGGTGCATGTCTTGAGTTGTGAGCAGTTCAATAGAAGAGTGATTTTCCCTTACTGAAATATTTGAAATATATTTTTGTACACTGAAGAGGTAAAATGACAAAAAAAAAAAAGAAGAAGAAGCAAAGATTGAAGAAAAGTCTGAAAAATAAACATTTTATGTAACAGGCTTACGATTTTCTCAGTTCTTACCCCCAGTAATCATCTCATAACCCCAGGTTGGTAACCACTGATTGAGAAATTGTGTGAAAGCTTATTTTTGATGCAATGAATGACAATGAGTGACTTTCTTGTAACTGAGGTTACGTTGCCTGAAGAATGTGGCGACGAGCAGTTCATCCTAATTTAAAGACTTCTTTTGAATAGTGTAATCACCATCCATAACCAGTCTTATATCCAGATGTGCAAAATTGGTGACTTTTTTCCTTTCAAACATCTGTCCAACCAACAAGTAATCAACTAGATACAGTATGTCATTAACTTTTAGTGGTCGTAGATCTGTAACTGGAAGAAACCCTGTCTGTTTCTTTCTAATCAGACAAGCAGAACGTATACGGCAGGCTTACTGCGCTCCAGCAGTGTTAGTGCCACACTCCACCTACTGAGTTATAGCACTTCAGTTTGTGACATGTGACCAGTTTCTCCTCAGCCATAGGTATCCATGTAATGAAAGGGCAAAGAAGACCCTTATGTAAAAAGACAGCTCACATATAACGCAGATAGCGGACCAGAGGAAGGCTGGGATGAGAGTGAAATTAAGGCTTGGAGCTTTGTATGGGATTACGCTTTAGCCCTTGACAGCAAGATCGCTTCATTCTTCTGAGTTTCTGTCTCCTTATTCTGTGCCTTTAGTATTCAAGGTTGCTTCAATAGGTGAGAGCCAGCGCGAGCTTTGAGGACTGGTAAAAGTGTGGGGGAGAGAAGAAGAGCAGAGCCTTTTTTTTAAATCTTTTTTTCTGAACACATATTAGAACACACTGCACATTCAAGAAAACCTTTTTCTTTACACATCCATGCCTCAGAGTCTTGTCACCGTAGAGGGTCACTTGGTTTTCTTCACTCCATGTCATCATCAAGGCAAAAAAGCAGAAGCAATAGCAAAACATGCAGCTGCAAATGACAGCATTAGTACAGTGAGCTCGCTTAGTGTCTCGCTAAAACTCTTAAATGAATTGGGCTCATGCTGTTTTAGAGACACTGGCACCCCCAACACAGTATTGTGAAATTGTACTGTTTTTGTACAAATTGCAGGTGAGATAAATTATCCCCCAAAAGAAAGGTGAAAGACAGAACCACAGGTACACCAAGTAGACATGGTTGATATGCACAAACACAAAGGGAGTGTGCTACAAATGGAAAACATTCTGCTCGGGTGAAACATCGAGGTGCCTCCGCATTGTTCCCATGAAATACCGCTGCCTTCTTTCTTTTCTACTTAGATTTATATTCATGATAACACTTATCTAACAGATGCAATGTGTTCTATTAACTGACTCACACACAATTTCCCCTAGATTTTGCCCACCCGCTGGGCGTGCTCGATGCCAGCCAGACTCATGTAGGTAATATGGGAGATTACACCTGTCACTTGTTCTGCTGCTTTTATATACAGAGCCTTCGGTGGATGTAATCCAAGGATTTGACATTATGCAGGACGCGAGTGAGCCTGCATACACACATCTCTCTCAGCTGCTCTAAAAGGAGTTAAAGTCTGTGATCACATATTTAGATGATCTAACTCTCTACAAACAGTTTGCCGGGTTCAAGGAGAAGCTTGTCATTATGGACTTAAGACAGAGAGACTGCTTATGCCTCTGTTCTGTTTACAAGAATGATAGCGCCGCTGACAAATTAGAAATTTGTACTTGGGATTCAGTCTTTTTAAGCAAAAGTCTTAATCATAACTAATTGTTAGCCACGCTGGCAGCATGGCCAGGGAAGGCAATGTTGGTCTGTCTGTTGGTTGATCGGTCCAACACTTTGGTTCAGACTGAAATCTCTCGTCAACTATCGGATGGGTTGCCATGAAATTTTGTACAGATATCAATGGTCCCCAGAGGGTCAATTCTAATGACTTTAGTGATCCCATTACGTTTTATCTAGTGCCACCAGTAGGTCAAAGTTTTCACTTATCCTGTGAAATATCTCCACATCTACTAGATGAATTTGCACAAAATCTGGTCCAGACACTCATGGTTCCCAGAGGATGAATCCTAATTACTTTGATGATCCCCTGACTTTTCATCTAGCGCCATTATCAGGTCAAAATTTAAATTTATCCAATGCTTTGGTTTATGACTAAACAAATTCCCATCAACCTCAGCTTTGTTTGTAGTGCAAATTAACAAATGTTCGCATGCTAACACACCAAACTTAGATGGTAAACATTACATCGGCTTAACAATAGCATGTTAGCATTGTCTTTGTAAATATTTTAGCATGCTAACATGCTAAAGTAAGATGGTGACATGGTAAACACTATACCTGCTAAAAATTATACCATTAACATCAGCATGTCACTGCTCAAATCAGTGCTGTGCCAAAGTACAGCCTCACAGCCGCTAGCGTGGCTGTAGACTCTCAGTCTTGTTGATCAAATGTAGGTACCACTTTAATTTTCTAAATGAGGATATCTCATGTGTTCCTTCTATTTATCCTCGCAAATGTTCAGGGACGCTTTCCTCTGGTTCTGTTCCCGACAGATTGCCTTTTTGTGACTGAATACTTCACCCGCACGCCTCGTAAGCTGAACGCTTTCAACTCCTTCGCCAGTGTGGAACTGTTCCACTTCAATGTGCCTGACGACACCATGATGGCCGTATGGAACCTCATCACCTTCAAGGAGCAAGGGGGCACGTTTGGAGACAGCTGCCCAAACCGCAATGTGACTGTGTAAGACACTGAGTTTGTCACAACATCTTTCTCTTTTTCTGAAGTTTCTTGGGTTTGACTTAAAGCCTTTTGTTTGTTGAAGCTGCTCCTTCTGTAGGGTATAAATAGATAATAATGAGCATCTTATACACTTTACCTTTGGGAAAAAGGTTATAGCAGCTGGTTAAACCTGAGCAGTGTCAGCTACTACTGGCAACCTCAACAGATGGAGGAACTGCTGTTAAAGCATTAGCTGCATTTGACTTTTAATTTTGCCTGTCTATTTTTATCATATTGCAGCGTTTGTCATAAGAGCTGGTAACACAGGTGACTCTTCTGTGTCTCTGTGATGGTGTGATTGATGTGGACATGGTTATCACATTGTAATATGTGGGGCTGGATATGATTATTAATGTTTTGGCTTTGAATTTTTCATATTTTAAATAGAAGATGCCATCTGTGCTCATGCTGTCAGCTGTTCCTATGGATGAATTTTATATTTGACAGATGCCTCCGCTGTTTATGAAAATATTAGGCATAACAGGGATTGAATTTCGGCTTTGTGATTAATAGGTACTTCAGGTCTGGGGCTCCTCCAGTAATCAACCCCCTGTACACCCGCTTCCCTCGGGATACAGTCGTCCCAGGATCCTTTGCTGTGACTCTCACCTGGACCCTTCCAAACCGTACAACAGGAGCTTTCAACGTGACCAGCCCGCTCCCCGGAGACTGGTTTCTAGCCGCACATTTACCCAAGGATGAAGGCAAAATCTCAGTCAAGGTGAGCCTGAACATTTATCACAAATAAAAAAATCATAGTTTCATGTTAAGGTTTGAATCTGTGATTTTGGCAATGTAGTTGGTGCTAACATTGGTTGTTTTGTTGTTGTCTGCACTGTGCTTCTCAGAGGTCCACTTATAAACAAAAGGGGAGCGTATCTATGTTCCCAGTGTCCTGTGTTCTCCAGCTCAATATCAGCCATTGTCACTTTCACTGCTTAAGTTAACCATCAGATTCATCCTTAAACAAGACTAAGAGTCTACAGCCATGCTAGCAGCTGTGTGAGGCTATACACAGGCACAGTGATGCTTTGAGATAAATGCTAATGCCATCATGCTAACGTGCATATTTTAGTATAATGTTTACCATCCTAGTTTAGAGTGTTAGCATGCTAACAGCACTGCCAAGTAACACCAAGCACAAAGTACAGCTGAGGCGGATGAGAATGTTGTGAGCTTTGCAGATATTTAGTCTTAAACTAAAGTATTGGACAAATCACTAGATAAATGAAAGTTCTGACCTGCTGGTGGCGCTAGATGAAAAATGAGGGGATCACTTAAGTCAGTAGGATTTATCCTCTAGGTACCATGAATGTCTTTACCAAATGTCATGACAATAGCTGTTGAGACATTTCTCTAATTTCCAAAAATGGCAACCTTATGGTGGCACTAGAGGAAAAGTCAGGGGATGACCAAAGTTATTAGGATTCATCCCCCTGACGACCATGAAATTTCAATACAATCCATCCAATAGTTGTTGAGATATGTCAGTCTGGACCAAAGTGGTGGACCCACTGACCAACAGACCAACATTACCATCCCTGGAGCCGTGCTAGCAAGGAGAAAAACTCTCATCCAGCATCAGCAGTTTAGTGCAGCAAATGAAAAGCTTGCATCCCTCTTTTTGTTATACATCACTCACTAATGGAGACTGGTAAAATGGAATCTCATTTATGTGAAAGTGTTATGTAATAAAACTCTAAATCTACATCTAAAATGTTTTCTTCATGGTTATTAAACTCCCTTTCATGATAGGAAAAAATAAAATAAAAATGATGTAAGTATTCATTGTGATTAGTATTCCAGCTGGTGCTGCAGAGCTTAAAGAGGCAGAACAGTGTCAGAGAGTTTTTCTTCATCTCATCATGTTCTCCTATTTGGCCACATAAACAACTGCTGATTTCCATTTCAGGCAATTTATTTGTCACTGGCATGGTGTTCAGTTGTGCTTCCTTTGTGGTTTCCACTGGCTGGCAAAGGCGTACCTGGAATGCACAACAATCAAAAATATCATCAAAAGTTGCTATCAACATTGCATGTATGAAAGAATTGGTTTGCTTTGGGGGCACTGGGAATAGAAGCTGCTGTGGCGAAAATGTGACTAGCCTCCAATGACACACTGTATAGATGGAAATAACCTTTGGAAATACCTTTTTGAGATTCTGCTTTTGAAGCCATTTTCAAGCAACCAAGATGTGATGTTTTCTGTTCAGAAAGGAAACATGCATGGAAGCAATGCAAGCAGAACAGGGGGGATGCACACTGCATTTATAACTATCTCAGTCAAATACTGAACTTAGCACAAAGGATGTAAAGATTTAGCAACCACAAAACAGAGAAGCAGTGATAAACTGTAATTTATATTTAATTAAGGCATCACTTCCTGTGAATTATTTGACCTGTACACCTCCTTGAAGTAACTAATTGTTAAATATATTGGATTTTTTTCATCATTTTCTCTTTTTTTTCTCCCTCATAATGTCTTTAAGAAGACAAAAAGAAACACTTTTTCCATCGCTTGCTTGTCAAGACCAGGTGCATCATATCCTGATTTGAAGTCATTACAATACAAATACAAATAATACAAAGCTCAGTGTTATTGAGGAAATTGATGGGAAGTGTAGTAAATGATATTAAATGTTTGCCCATCCAACCAACCATCTTTGTTCTAGACAGGTGTTGGTGCAACTTCATCAAAGTGTAGGGTAACCACTTTATCTTGTATCTGGGTAATGGTGAGGTAGTTAGTTTTAGGCTGTAGTGATATAGTAATAAAAGAAAGGGTTGTGGGAATTCAGTGAAAAAGAATCTTAATATAATCAATCACAGTTCTGGAGGGGTGTCTTTTCTCTCACTTACCCATTATTTAAAAAGATCTTCCTGTCTTATCATGATCATTACAATCAGGGTTTGACATAGTGGTTTTGCCAGTGTATATTAGCCTTTCATTAAATGCCGGATATTGGCCCGTCAGCGTTGTCTACTGTCAGTACAATGGACGGCAGTCCCAGACCGCAAATTCATAAAAACAGTCTGTAAAAGCTGAAATTAAATATCATTTCACACATTATTTACTAACACAATTGTTCATATGTGTGTTTGTTTAGTAAATTAGCATAATTCTTCATCTAAAGACCAAACACACTAAGTTATCTTATGCTTATAAAGTACACCTTTACAATCCATGCCATCTAACATATTATTCCTGTAATAAATCCTTCCTATGTGAGCCTTAAAATTACATTGAGAGGTGTTCCTTTCTGTGCCATTCATGTGTGTAAATGGGAGTATTCAAAATATAAGAAACTCTCTCAATATAATTTATTTCAATACAACACCAACAACTACACTAAAAAAATGACCATAGCGTTGAATAAAGCTGAACATAAGCTCTCAAAGGTTGCATTTCTTGCAGCACTATTGCGATGGATTGCATTAGATTGTTCAGGTGTACCTTATAAACTGGAACCTCAGTGTATACCCCAGAGTTTTCCCTAAAATTGCATTTTCTCAGTGGGTCATTCTGACTGAAAGAGCTAAAATAATGCAATTAGTCAGGGTTTCAATGGGGAGTTTTAGAGCTCTATGGGCTAAATTGATTTTTAGAGGCTTTAACATCCTGCCAAGACTGAAATTCTGGGGAAAATAAATAAATGTCTATCTTTTTTGGCATGAAAATGGTCAAATTTAAAGCTATTGAACACCATCAAAAGCTGTCTGCACTTATAGTGTAAAAACATTGGCCTTGTCAAGTCAGCTTTATTTATAGAGCCCAATATCACAAATCACAATTTGCCTGAAGGGGCTTCACATACCCATATTGGTTGAGCCTTAATTAAAACACAACTTGCTCAACAAGACACGTGCAGGTCCAACTGCCAGGCTGTAATAAATCAAAGGGTCACCTTGGCGGCTCCCGGACTAATGTCACATGTCACAGTAATTGTGGCTCGAGCAGGAGGGGTTAGCAACTGGTTGACAGAAATGAAGGACCTCATTTGGCATTTACACCTGTCCTTTTGAATCAGGTGCAAAAGGCCCCCGTTCCTTTTAAAAACAAATTTTACAGAAGATCGTGTGTAGAAACAATGCACGGCCTCCTGGCTCTAAGTCATTCTGTCTGCTCGGCTCATCTCACAGAGTAATGCCCATCCAGCATTAATGGTTCAGCAACGTGAGTGAAATAGTGGGTGCATGTTACGCTCTGTGGCAGGCAGAGGGAGGACAGAGTGATATTAATCCAGGAGGGCGACAGGCTTCATGCACTCAGTCCATTAGGAAATTTCAGCCAGTTTGAATGATATCTAATCTCCTCCTTACCAGCTTTTGAGAAATATTGGTGTGTTAACCACTAAAATGCCATCTGAACCACTGCCGTGTTATCTTTGCAGGGTCTGTCTGAAGAGTGCCAGTATCTGTTCCAACCTCAGCTCATTGTCCAGAGGCTAATCGGGATTTCAGTGCTTTATCCTGGATACTTCATCGACCAGATGATCCCCGTCCATAACAGATCTGCACTTTATAAGTAAGTCTTCTACCTGAGCTTCCAAAAACCAAAATTTAGGAAGGGGGGGCTTTGAAATTTCACACTTAATAATGTATTATCTAAGAGATAATTACACTTTTTTGCACAATCTACCTCCCCAGACCATCTCCTCATCTGCCTCTTAAAGTTATGATTTTCCTGGAGTCTTCTCTAAAAGCTCATCTTGCATTTTCATTTAAAAAAAATGCAATTTCCAAGGGTGTACTCATAGTCTGAGCACCTTTATTAACTTCCCCTTCTCTAAAAGTCACCTCAGCCATGTGAGCAGAGCAATATGAGTTGTTTGTCAAGGTTTATGTTTCCTTTTTCATGATATTTTGAAGGTGCCTAAAGGCAGAAGAGTCAATATTATGTGACTTCCGCATAAACCCATATGTGAAGGGTATAGAAATGTTACTTTATTATTTAAATATTATATATACAGCATATTTACACCTACAGTAAGTTGTTGGGTGTGCTTTTAGTCTTTGTTGTGTGTAGTAATTTAAAGCATCAGTCTATACAGAGTACCAGTATAGTTATTAAAGGACAGGCAAAATCCAAAAGACCATTCATTCAAATGAAAGTAGCATTAATGTAGTTATGAGATTTCTACAAAAGTATAGGTTTACCTACTTAAAAAACAAAAAAGCAAAGTTTATTCATTTTATATACAGTACTGCTCAACATTTTGCTGTATGATATAGTGTAAATCCTAGGTTGGTATTATTACTGCCTAAAACATGTTTCTGTGTGTGTGTGTGTGTGTGCTTGTGCAGAGTGTTCATCCCCAATTATATATCAAAGGTGAAGGTTCAGCTGGTAAACTGCAGCACCAAGAACAAGAGTAGCGACAGTTGTCCCGTGGTGCTGAAGATAAGAGCGCGGGCGCCGCCGGTGCATAACTCAAGTGCCCTCGACTGCAGGGAGTGGAACCCTTGTGAATTAGACACCCTCGTACCAGCCTGGGAACAATGGTACTACATCCTGGTGGAGAGATATCTCACTAACAGCAACGTCTACTTCCGCATTGGGGTGCAGGTCACAGGTGAGTTTGTTTTTCAGGCAAAAGGTGATTGATGAGTTTTTATGCTTATGATTTTTATTTCTGCCTCAGAGCTCAATTTACGTTTCAAGGCTCACTTTACAACACGTAAGCTTACCTAAATAAAAGTGTTATTTTTATTAGAAAAGCAAACAATAGACACATTAGAAAAAACAACAATGAAATAGTATTGATTAGACATTATCAGTCTGGTCATGCAGGTAGAGGGCCTCATTCATTCATTGTTAATTTCAATCAGCTTGAAGAGGTAGATTAGAAAAATTACATAATTTAAAGTGAGCCTATGTAACTTTGATTGAACAACTAGTCAAAATGGCCTTTGGGTTACAGGCTCCCCAATATACTGTATATTTCATATTGTTACTGATATAATCCAGCTATTTACACAATCATTAGTTACAACAGCATCTGTATAGTTTGCGTTGAAAATATGCTACGTAAGATTGTTTACATATCACATCAAAGTGCATGGTTTTTCATAGTTATTCTGTTCATTGCTTCAATTTACAATTACAGTACTAATGTAGCAAAAAATCATGGGGTAGATTGTACATTTATCATTTCATTGCTTATTTTATTACTTTTAAACTGAAGCACGAGATTTGAGCACGCTGGTATTCTTACTTCTTGTCTTAATGTGAAAAAAACTTGCAATGTTTTAGTCCCATCAGGGTTTTTCACACTGCAATACTGTGGTTTTGTAGATAAGAGTATTTTATCAAATTTGCCAATTAAACAAAATTATTTAATGATTATTTGATGATTAGAGATAATGTGTTGGATTTCTCTTTTCTCTCATAATTTTCAAAGAAATTTTGATAATGTTTATCGCCACAACCTGTGAGCTGTTTGCTTCCAGTGTTGTTCATAATTTTTCTTCCTACTGCTTTTGATGTGTAATTTAAGACGATACTGGAGTGGTTTCTATAAACCCTGAGAACTCATAAATTAGGCCAAACAAAAGCTCAATCTAGATCTCCCCAGCATATCATCCAAAATTATACAGTCAAAGTATAAAGGATTGTGGCTTTCAATTTGCACAGGCGCTGTTTAAAAATGATGGACTCTTAGGTGTAATTTTGTCCTCGAATCAAAACAAAAATCTCCAGATGTCTTTTAAAGATGCTCATGTTTCTCACAGATACGTGGGGCAGAAATGTTATTTTGGACATATGTTTTGATGGGAAACGGGAGGCCAGACACAGTCGAACCATTAAGAGGCTTGTTCAAGAAAAGACCAGAGCCCAAACGGAGGCGATTCATATGGGATTGCTAAGAGGCCAGTGATACCACGCTTAAGTGCTACATGCTGTTTTGGGGTTGTGGAGAGCTGAGATATTCTTTATGCTCACTCCACAGGGATGGCTCACAAATCTGTGGGAAGTCTACTCCCATGCAGCGATCCCTTCCCTCTGTTGGACACTATACAGTGCACTTTGTCACCATGGCAACACAGACACTAATTATTCACACTCTGTTTCTCCCCCTGCCTGCCAGGCAGATCTTACTTGACCTTTTGTGGATTTAAATTGAAGAACACCTCAGGTTCAGGGACCATCTGGAGTCCTCACCTTCTCATGCTTTCTCGCTGTTATTGGTTATTGTTGTTATGAGCTGTCTCAGAAATATGTGCCCTTATTTGAATTCAGTCCAATTTACAGGTATCACGGTCGCTGGCTAGACAGGAAGTGGTGAAAATAGGTTGCACTTTATTATTTATTATTGTTGTTTATACAGTATTTTCACTGCAGGTGTCTTGCCCTCAATAGATGATTAGGCATGGAAAAGAGTTTATGTGTTATGCTGTATATGAAAGCAAAATGAAGCCAATTCTTTGGATTATGAATGTTATGAAACAGTATGTTTACACAGCCCCTCCACTCCCAGCCACCCACACATATACATACATAAATATGTGCTATATATTTGGGTTTACTGATTTTACACAGATTTTACTTGTTTCTACCAAAGTTACATTTGCTTCGAGCCAGCAGTATTTGGTATTTCAGTATTTTTAGGAGTGCTTCAGCTGCCTGAGCGGACATCAAAATACTTCAAACCCTTTCAGAGACAACACTATGCAAACGAGGCAGAGCTAGGAAAGCCTTTGAAATCCTTTCCCCTTAGGGATTGGCAATATTTGATGGTACTTTGCCAGTTGCCATCGATGACCGTTGCAGTGAGTTGCTTTGTGTTGAGTGAAAGCATACTGTTTGCAATTACTGTGAATCTTTTTCTTATTAAAAGGCAGTGTACAGCGCAGAACCTTGCTGTTTACATTATGGAAGCCAGCCAAAGGGGATCATTTCAAACATTTGCAAAAGACTTGGTTGCTTAACATGCATAATAACGCAAGTAAAATAACTGACTTGGTTATTGCCTGTTTGTTTGAGGCTTGCCAGGGATTGGTTGTTTGATTTTATGATAGGGGTTAATATTACATTACACAAGATGTTGCAAGGTGCATTTTTAAAACCTTCTGCAAAAAGCCTGTGAAAATCCACCAGAATGTTCAGCTCATACAGGAATCAGTTTGATTGATTTCCTTTGTGAATTTGATGTCTTCCTCCTCTGACTAGATTGCTCCAAGTCTAATTTGTCAAAGGACCAAGCGCAGCCCAGCTCCTCCATGAACATGCCTCAGTCTTTTGGAACAGCAATGGGTTTCTCCCTGTCTGACACGCTGTCAATGGCGGCCCTGCCCAGCCCGTGGCAGAACGCCAGTCACCTGCGCACCTCGGAGGACAGCATCATTTACCTCGCCCCCGCCGTCGACACTAACAAGTGCTGGCCCATCCGTCCGACTCTGCGCAATGAGCTGGACACCTTCTCCGTGCACTTCTACGTCTTCTTTGGTCCAAATATATCGATTCCACCAGACAGAGCCGCTGTGTTCGCCATCAACCTGATGCCTGTTTTAGACAGTGGAGGAGTCCTCAACATGGAGCTCAAGCTCAATATGGTGAGTTGCTCTGATGACACTATATTCCTGCTTGTTTTAAAGTCATAATTCATGATCCAATTGTAAAAACAAATTTACAAGACGATATTCTATTACTCCAATTGGTTGACAGGTATTTTTCTAAAGATATGAACACTACACAAGAAAACAATATTATATTTTTATTTATGATCAGTTGATAGATACAATATGCTTATTCTTATCATCAAGACACTTCAATTACGTACACATAAGTAAATTTTGCTCCAGTTATGTCAAAAAAATGAAGGATAGGGCAAGATTGAACGTTTTATTTGATAGCTTGACAATGCTTGAGAAATTTGCTTATATATTGTATAACTAGTGTACTCCTGGTATATCAATCAAAATGAAAATGTTCAAGCATTCTTAAAGGAGACATTTTGGTTCAAGATGCCACCCTCACCCTTCACCTGCTGCATGCTTTGCTGTTGCAAAGGATCAGATAGTAATCAGTAAAGTAAATATCCAACAGTTCCTAACAGCAATGCTGAATAATTGGGCCCACAAAGTGTCTGGCTGAGCTAGCCTGCTAAATATGGATGCTCGTATGGTCATAGACTTTCCTGTGAGAGCTGTAAAAGTTCACAATGACACAGGCGCCAGTGTTTGGGCTTGTGACATATGTCTCTAATTGAGAGCAAACAAAATGCAAAACTCAGCCAAGCAGGATTTGATATGTCTTTGTTAAGCTGTCCTTCAGATACTTATGGCATTAGGAATGCACCTGCAGTGGCTGGAGGTCTACAGGGAGCCAGAAACTGGAGCGCTACAAGCTGGCAGATGGACTTTTAAACATTTTACTCCTAATAGAAAGCAAGCCAGCCAGTGTGGAAATAACTAGAGGATGAAGCATAAAACCCAGACAGATATCTTTTATTGTTCAGTTCAAAGGAATATCCTGACATTTTGGGAAATAGGCTTTTTTCACTGTCTTCCTGGGAGTTAGATTGATATCATTTTCATCTCTCTGCATTCAGGGAAGATATTGGTCAAAGATATTTTTAGCTTAGAAAAAAGGAGGAAAAAGTATGCCCTTCCAACAACTCTAAAATTAACAAAACAACTGGAGCTTTCAATCATATCCCATGATCTTCCTCAGCAGATGGAGTTACCCAGTTGTCATGGAATCGTAGATATTTCAGTTTTCAGAGCATTTTAAGTACACACTTTTGCTTAAAGGTTGAGACTCATTCTTGACAATGGAAACAGTAGTGTGATACCGTCAAAAGCTCCAAAGCAGCCACTGAACGGACCTTGTGGTGAGATTGTTTTGTCAACTACTGTTTCTCAATTTTAATATGATCTATTTATAAGTCGTGTCTTTTTTGCAAAACAGCCAACAATAAATCCAAGAATCACCTGGGTTTTGAAAGTGTGCAGATCCATGCAGCACTCCCACTGCAGTGAGTCCATGGACCCCTAAAAAAGCTTCAGTACATAATCTAATTGCTTTAAACACATATCAATACACAAAGTAAATACAGGCTAAAAGGATTAGTCAATGAATTAATCCATTGATCGAAAACTCATTTCCTTTTTTTCTTCATTTGCTATGATATTGAACACCTTTGGGGTTTGGACTGTTGGTCGACAAAACTAGACATTTTCATTTATTGTCAACTTTGGCTCCGTGAACCTGTGATGGACATTTGTTTTTACTATTGTCTGAGTTTTTACAGACAAAACGATTAATCGATTAATCAAGAAAATAATGCCAGATTAACCAATGATGAAAATAATCATTTGTTGCAGCCCTACATGTAAAAATGACAGGTTTGAAATTGTTGTCATGCCGTCTGTGTGCTGTTTCTCCCTGCCTCCAGACTTAGTGATAAGCTACAGGCTAAACACATCTTTCATCTCCACTGAATACACAGAGATGAAATTGATAATCGATCTTTTCATCTAACCCCTGGCAAGAAAGCAAACGGCCTCATTTCCCAAAATGTCAGAGAAAAGCACAAATAGTTGACTTTTAAGGAAATTAAAATAGTTGACTGTAATTAATTTGGTGGTTTATTGATTGATTGCTCTGTTGATGTGGCGACACGTAGGGATTAGTGACTACTGTCGTCCTTGGGTTTAAATGGCAACCCTGATCCTTTCTCTGTGGGGTTTTCATGTTGTCCTCATGTTTATGTGTGCTTCATCCTACAGTTAGTCAGTCAGGAGAACCTCTGTTTGTACATCTTTGTGTTAGCCCTTCTTTAATGAACATTTAACGAAATGTCCTTGGTGTTTTCCTGCCCCGTGCATGCTGACCTCTCCCACCAACTACCCCACACCCCAGTATAGGCATAACTGTGTATAATTGGTTGATTTTAACTGGGTGGATTCTGCGGATGTCACAGAAAGAGTATGCTGTGATGAAACCTGGTTGCTGTGATTGTTGTATGAGCCGCGAGGTGTATTCTACAGAGACACTGTCATACTATATTATTCTATGGACAGATTCCTCCCCCCTCGGCGGTGATCTGTCACTAGCTTGTCACGGGCGCAAAATCCAGTCAGCCGCTGCCAGTGGGGGACTCTGGCAGATTTGCAGGGCTTTAGGAGACAATAGCTGGAGCTGCTTGTCTGCCTTGCATCACTCTCTGTGAAAGAGTGTGAAAGGAATGCATATGGCTTTTATTTCCACTTATACCTCAACTGGCAATGGATCAGTTTAATCGCTTTAGATCCAAGTTTTCTTTAGGTGGGGCTTACGCAGAGAAATAAATTGAAAGCACTGTACTGAGTATCAATGTATGCCTTGTTAGCTTTTATATGTTACAGTTGTTTTTTAACAGTATAAAACTATCCTCTGAGTATGGGGGCCTAAAAGTGACCTGGGAAATAAATGAATGAATTAATAAATAAATGAGCATG
Source organism: Macquaria australasica (assembly GCA_005408345.1). NCBI lineage: Eukaryota > Metazoa > Chordata > Actinopteri > Centrarchiformes > Percichthyidae > Macquaria > Macquaria australasica. The sequence continues at coordinate 303,257 of SEMN01000219.1, read as the reverse complement.
ATACATTAGTAAATAGAAATTTTGCAAAAAAATAATACACAAATTCATGATGGCAAAATAAATAAATAAAGCATATCAAATTTTTTTCTGTATTTATTTATTTATATATCTATTTATCTCCACATTTATTGATATATTTATTTACATATATATTTACATCCACATTTATTGACACATTTTGTTATCAGCCAATGAGAACCAGGAGAGACCATGACATAGTTGTGTAACACCATCTCTCATTATCACACAGGAGATGTGGAAATGTGGCAATAAAACAGTGTGGAAATAAATATATGAATAAATGAATGTAGAAATTAATAAATGCAGAAAAATATAATATTCTTTATTTATTGCCCATTAATCTATGTATGTTTTTTGTGGTAAAATTATGATTTATTTATTTATTTTTAGTTTATCATGCTCATTTATTTATTCATGTATTTATATATCTCTCGTGTCACTTTGTACTTTGACCCATGTGATTAGAAAACTGAAGCCAAAAGAAAAAATAAAACAAAAAATGTTCATGTTTGCTGTTGCTAAGCAGAATTGGTATGTAAAGAGGGCGAGATGCTTGCAAAACCTTTTTTTTTTTTTTATCATGATGTCCAATATGAGTCAAAACACAAGGCAGTTTAATATTTTATTGAGCAAAATAAAAACTCATCATGGAGTTTATTTTAATTAGTTTGGGCACTGGGATGTGCAGCATCCTGTATAGTACACATGCCAGCTCCTTCCATGTTCTTTCATCAGCTGGCATTGTGTCCTGTCTGGCACATGTCATCAGCATAACTCCTGGGAAATGTTGCAAAGCAAAATCCACATGAGTACACAACAGAGATGAACTGGCATTCATCAACAAAAAAAAAAGTTTCTATCTGCAGCATTTTTATGATCACAGTTGAAATATCAGTCTTGTTGTGGTAATGCTTTTGAAGAGATGTTTATTCAGAAGTTTTCTACAGTAGTTTGCTTCTGTCAGTAACCTTGAGCATTGCTTTGTTGGAAGATAGCACTCCTGATTGAATTATGCCTGTGCCACTCACGTTCCACAGTCATAACTAACAGCTGCATAATGGATCAGGCATATAAATCACAATATTAAATGTGAGTAATGCAGCAATGTTCACAACAGTGTTACAAAGTGCTTTACAAGTAGCAGCAATAAATTAAACCCCCAAATAAATATAACATTAAAATTCCAGACATGAATTTAAAATGGGCCACATAAAAAAACAGGCAAGCACAAGAAGAATTTAACATAAATTAGCAACAATGCCCTGACAACAGAAATGTATTTTAAGAAGTGATTGAAATCCTTTTTTCGGAGATGGAGCTGGAAGACAGATTGAGCCTCCAAAATTATCAGTAAAATCTTCATTTCAGTTACACACACAGAGGCAGAGTGGAGTCGAAAACAAAGGAATTTCCTGGTTTCTACAGCTCAGGAAAGGTTCAGACGACAGAAGGATCAAACATATCACAAAATAATCATCTGCATCTTGAGAGCATCTTGCTTCCTCAATTTGATATGTTTCCTGTTGAAACAAGGTGGTGGTGGTAGTGGTGGGCATGTAAATGTGTTGACCAATAGGATATTAGGGATTCTTATTCTGGAGGCTGAGCCTAAATGATTTGTGTCAAAACAATTTAAATAAACTGAACTATATCATTAAACTCACAAAAAAGGGGGTGCTTGTTAATCTCATTTAGGGGGATTTCACTGTGGATTAAAGTAGAAATGTTTCCAGGATGTATTGATCATGTTGATTTTATGAGAGGAATGATATAACATCATATTTTTTAACATCTTTTTTAACTATCTACAGGAATTTTAATTACACCCCTAGCATATCAGTTAAAGTGAGAATAGGTGGTTTTATTTATTCTTATTTCCCTAATTTTATTTGCTAAATGCAGAGGAAAACAAATATCTAAAAACTTTGATGGTATTTTTGGATTTTTGTCATCACTCATCAGATTTTCTGTACAAGTAATGAGATTTTGAACCACAACACAAAAAAATGCTTTTCCTTTTTTTTTTTTTTTTTTTTTGGCTCAGTTTTCAAAGTTGTCAGGTGGGCCAATTACACTGAGCAAAAAACAGTCCTTAAATGGGTGTTGAGTCATATAAGACCTCCGTGGAGCTTTATCTGGGCCAGGAGGAGGGGCAACAACTTTAAGGGGACGTACTTCCCCCTGTCTCATCACATGCTGCACCTTCTCAGTCATACAGGCTTAATAAGAAAGTCTTTAAAAACGTCCTTAACAATACTGTTGTTGTGACTTTCTGGGATTGTTTGCATGGACAGATAATGGGACAATGGGCCCCTGGGCACAGACGTGTACAAGGCCCCTCATTGAACATAGCGGCAGTGTTTTGTGTCTCTTGAGCAACATTAGCAACCCTAATTCTACTGTAACCATAAGCACTGCTATTGGTTGAAAACTGCACCCGAACTTCAGCTTAATGTGTGGTGTATGCACTGTGTAGTATGTAGAAAGAAATAAACAAAATTATTGTAACAAATAAATATCTGACTTATTATGGGCAGGTATATATTAAGGGACTTTTATTAGGATCAAGAGCAAAACAAGGATAAGAGTATACAGCCATGCTAGCGGCTCTGAGCTAAATGCTAACATCAGCATGCTGACATGTTTACAATGATAATGCCAGCATGTTGACGTTTAGCAGGTAAAATTTACCTTGTTTAGTGTGTTCGCATGCTAACATTTGCTAATTAGCACTAAACACAAAGTACACCTGAGGCTGATGGGAATGTCGTTAGGTTTGCAGGTATTTGGTCATAATGCAAAGTATTGGACAAAATGAAATTTCAGGAGATCTGAGTTATTGCAATTCATCCTCTGGGGACCATGAATGTGTGTACCAAATCTCACAGCAATCCATCCAGTAGTTGTCAAGATATTTCATTTTAGAAGTATCATGTCAATTTTAGTCATGGTGACGCTAGAAAAAAAAAGTCACAGGGTCACCAAAGTCATTAGAATTTGACCTCTAGAGACTTTGAATATGTGCTGTAAATTTCATGGCACTCCATGTATTAGTTGTCAACATATTCCAGTCATATTCCAGTGGCGGACCGATTGATCGGCTGACATTGCCATGCTGTCTAAAACATCATGACTAAAAACATGTCTACTTTTGACTGAGGTCTTTGACTTACCAACCAGAAATGGTAATAACAGTCACTTCATATAAAGAGTCTGGCTTTGGGGGCCTCCTAACCCCTTTGCGGCCCCTGGGCCTGTGTCTGGTATGCCCGTCTGATAATCCATCCATGAGTGTTTCTTGCTCAATCCTTCATCTTCAAACTGTAGGGTAGAGTCAGGACGAAAGGGGGGAGGAGGAGAAGGAAGGGGGACTATCTTGAAATGCCAGTGGGCGTGATTGAGTCTTACTACCGAGAGGCTACAGGCCAGATGGTGAGTTTAGGAAGCCTGAAATCTCAGGCCCTGGCAAAGTGTTTGTTGAGTCATTGCATTAATCAACAACTTTGCCAACTCCCTGCATATACATTAAGCTCATTTTGTGCTGGGGGGTGTGGGGGCGGGGGCGATAGAAATCTTATTTATTCAAGAAATAATTGCCTGAAGTTATCCCTATACCACCAAGCACATTTCATTTCATGTAATGTGCTGTATCTTGTTCTGCAAAGTTTTTGTCTAAAAGAGAATAATTCTTACTCTGCTGTACCTCCTCTTCATTCCCCAAAAACAGAGAGACTGAATAAATTAGAAGGACTTTTCAAACTTATGAAGTGTCATATTAGATGCCTGAGTACACGCTGATGCTTTATGAACACATGCAGTCATTTGTACTCCTGTTGTTCTTTTACTGATACACCAAATTGGACTGTAGTGGTCTCCTTTCACCTCCCTGCAGAGTAGAGCCAATTTGTATAAGCATATGCAATTCCCAACGCTTGAATAATTCTCCAGGATTTTTTTTTTTTATATGCATGAGTGTGTTAATGTATAATTGATGCTTTAAGGAGATAAACTGCCAACATCTTCATTTAGGTGCCTTAAGGCAGACAGGGAGCGCAGTTTCACTTGATTTGTTAGTTTTAAAGTTTACTATTTCATGGCTGAGTGGAAATGAGACCTGAGGTAATCATGAAGAGTGTTAGCTCACAGACATGATGGCAGCAGATGGTTGATGGTTGGATGGATGAATGACATTTGCTTGTGTTTCCTGCTGCAGTCTACGCTGAAAGGAGCTAATGTCACAGTGTTTGGCTGCCTGAACCACGGGATGCCTCTTTTCTTACGGGAAAACTCATCACTGAAGTGTGAATCAGGTATGTCAAATTTAAACTTTGACAAAATAGCCGCATGTTATGTAACCCCCAAATGAAAACACTATTATTAGCTTTTTCTGTATGAGTGTCAGGCTCACCTTTGAACAAAAACACTTCTCCAGCTCTTCTAACCTACCAAACTTTTACTATTCATACACAGTTTACTCAAACTGTTCTGCTTACACTTCAGCTGACATCATCTTTCAGTTTAATCACTTGAAGTGGTGCTAATTTCTTTCAGGACTTCCACTTCAACTGACACCTCAAGCTCAATATATCACCAACACATGGCTGACATTTCAACTCCTTTTAGTAAATGAACTGAATGAGCTGAATCTTCAACTCCTTTCAGCTCTTTCATTTCAACCGATACTTTAACTTCACCTTAGTGCTTATACCTAAACTGGCACTTCAACATCTTACAGTATTTGTGTTTGACTGCAACGTCAACTCTTTCAGTAATTTGAAATGTTTTAGCTGCGAAATTTCAGAAGCGAGTAAATGTACATTTTCTTGAGAAAATTTAACTTTTTCTTTTTAATGCTTTTTCTGTATAAGTGTAAAACTTTTTAAGTTCTAAACTCTCTGTTTCATTGTTTTCTTCTGTTGCAGAATCTGTAGCTGGGTTTTTCCTTTCTGTGAACACCTCGGCTAATATCACCAAACTGAGGATTCCCTACCCACAAACAGGCACCTGGTACCTCAGTCTGCGCTCTCTATGTGCCACTGAACATGGGTAAGATAGGCAATACTGCTTCTGTATTTCTATAGACATTTGTTTATCATGTATGTTTACACTCTGCTTCACTCAACTACATTTAGAATTGCTCATGAAAAGAAACTGCTGGCAAAAAAAAAGCGTTTTAGTGTCGTTAAACAAAAAGTACGAGGGTAGGCAAAGCTAAGTTAGCCAGCTGCTGGTGCTAGCTTCATATTTAGTGAGAGTCAGATTTATCTTCTCATGTAAACTCTTGGCAAGAAAGCCAATAAACGTATTACTCAAAATGTAAAACTATTCCGTTAAAATGGAAACAATTGTGTAACTTGTGTGCTCTGGAGTAGTCAACCCAGAAAGTCTTGAAAACATCATTTACAAGCATAAATTCACTGAAACCAGATGAATGACTGTTGCTCATAAATCTTTGACAGTCTCATAATCAGTTCTTTGGCTTGGTCCCAGTGCCCCAGAGCAACCCCATTACTATCAATTACAGGAAGAAAATTGCAAAATAGGACATTCAGCATTTCTTTAAAAACTCATCTTTGTATAACAATCACTAGTTTATTTACCAAAATTAATAATTCAGCGCTGTAATGAAGACTCACTGGTGCAGCCTCCCTCATTCAGCCACATCCTCTCCCATCTGTCACCCGGCAGATTAATTTGGGATCGGCTTCATAAATGTGCTTCTGGTGCACACACCTAGCATATGACATGCAAGAGGGTTAGATTTTGAGGTTTTAAAAAGCAGATTTTCGTAGATCACCATTTGCATGTTAGCAAATGATTAAAATTATGTCTTTTCTGAGATGGGACACAGACCTTCAAATTAAAAATCCACCCTAAAAACATTTTAGCAGGGTACCTTGAATTCCTGCATCTGTTTCATTTGGTGTACAGTATTTGTCTAGTTCAACATACACTAACAACTTGGTATTACTTTATTAGATATTTCCACGGCGGCTACAGTGAATCTGACTGCAGAACATTTTTGCGTCTTTCTAAAGCGTGAATAGTGAAAGGCCAATTTTGTGGTTAGTCTTCCCGACTCAAAGATCAAGAGCTTCTTTTTCTTCTTTATTTTTTGTGCCAACGTTCACCATTCATACAGGTAGAAATGTATTGTAAAAGAGGCAGAGACACAGTCTTTTCTACCTTTTGTATACTAATAAGACCATAATGCATTGCACCTACAAGGCATGTTAGGGTTTTTATAAAATAAACTCGGAGGGTTGTTTAAAGTAATTGTGAGAAATGTCGGAAAGAGAAGGAGCAGAAAATGTTTCCATTAAGTTGTCTAACGCAATGTTTTTCACAAGTTCTTAAGTATTAGCTATTCAGCAGATTGAGCTGTTTTGCCGAACCCTTAATGGCACGAAAATGTGAACAGAATGAAATTAAGCAGATTTTTCACGAGCCACTTGGGAGTTCCAATTGAATTTGAATAACAAATAATAACAGATGGTGTGGGACATGGTCTCATCCTCACATAAGAGCATTGCTGAGGTATGAAAATGTGAAAAACAGTCACATAGCTATGTGTTAGATTTCCACCTATCTACACATGCTAAATCAATCAGGTCTTGTTAGAGAAGGAAGGAGGTAGTGTGAATGATAGGTGCTCTTCAAGACTACAATTATGTTGATTGATATAATTTAAAAATAACGAAGTGAGCAGCTGTTAATTAAGAGATGGGTTCTGGTAAAAGGCGAAGAAACACATTTGTTACCTCCTGGAGTTTCATTCTTTGTGAGTGATTGTATAAGCTAGCAATTAGGAAAGATACAATGCATATACAAGGTTTTTTCTTTTATCCCATGTAGCGTCAGAGATAAATAAATATGTAAAGGTCCATGTGCAGTTGTCAGTTTGTAGACTACATTTAGCTGCATAACAACAACCTCTGTCAGGCCGTGAATTCCAAAGAATGGTTCTCTAGAAATACAAAGAAGGAGATGTTGACATGAGAAGTCAGAAATAGTGTTCTTTCAGATTATAGGTAGAGTATTGTGGAAAAATTCCAGGTGGGGTACCTAATTGAGACACCTAATGAAGGTTAAACTATCAGAGTAGAACTGTAGTTTCCCCGTTGGTCTATAAAGCACAGACATCATTTGTGGAAAATTACTTTTGTAATTGCTTTATGAATTTGGAGATCGCACGAGCCTAACAGAGTAAAGCTGTCTGACATCTGACAACCCTAAAATGACCTTCTAAACTTCAACGTGCTGTGGTGATGATAGTGCTGGAGAAGATAAAACAACAAGACTAAGAGTCTACAGCCACACTAGTGGCTCTGTGAGGCTATGCGTGGATGTCAGCATGCTAACATGCTCACAATGACAGTGCTAACATGCTGATATTTTGTATTAAGTATAATCTTTACCATGTTTACCATCTTAATTTTGCAGTATTTGCTAATTAGCACTAAACACAAAGTACAGCTGAGGCTGAATGTGAATGTGATTAGTTTTGCTGTGTTCGGCTATAAACTAAAGTGTTGGACAATTTGACATTTTGAACTAATGATGGCGCTAGATAAACAGTGGAGGGATCATCAGAGATACAGTTCATCCTTAAGGGGACACATTTAATGGCAATCTATCCAATAGTTGATGAGATATTTCAGTCTGGACCACAGTGGTGGATCGAACGACAAACAGACATTTCCATCTCCAGAGCCATGCCTCTACCTTGGCTAAACCCACTACCCACAAATAAAAAGGTCTAGCTTGAGTGAAGAATATGTCAGTTGAAATCCATTTAAAAGTGAAAAAGTAGACCATTTCTACCTTCACACTGGTAAAAAGGTACCAAAATCCATCAGTGGTTCTGCAGTGATATCCCTCATGTTCACCTCCATCTAATCAGGGTTCATACAAAGTAAAATGCTTAATTTTAACTGTTATGTTTCTAAGGTTAGGAATATGCTTGCAACATAGTCTGGTGTTTCATCTACACAATCACTCATGTAAACCAAAAATCTTTTAATATTTAAAATGAGGCGATCCTGTTGTCATATTTGTTTGTTGTCTCCTGGCTTTTATAGTAACAATTTAGATGTGATGATAAAGGCTTTGAGAGTCTGGACATTTTTGGTTTGGGTACCTTGAAAGTGCTTTAAAAAACGCTTGAATTTTACTCTTAAAAAGTCTAATGTTCTGCCTGTCTGTGACTTTTCCAGATTTGAGGCGTGCACCAATGTCACCGCCGAGGTGTATATGCGCTCATACCTGACTCCATGCATCAATGACTGTGGGACGTATGGACAGTGCAAGCTTCTGCGCACCAATAACTACCTTTATGCTGCATGTGAATGCAAAGCAGGTAACAGTTTACTTTAAAAGTCTATTGCAGTGCATTGCATTGTCAGTGTATTTTTCAGGCTCACATGGAGAGATGTGTTCCTCTTTGTTGATTTGAATTTCTGCACAGTGTGAATGTGAACTAAATTCTGATTAGGTGATCTATTTATGTCTTTTTGATTGATATGAATATTTTGATTTTCAAATTGCATTCACATTCACTAAACCAAGTTATAGAAGCCAGTTACTAACAAAACAAAGCAAGTTGTTTGATAGAAGTGGAGAAATAACTGTATAAATATGGTGTATACTCAACAATGCCTTTAATTATTAGTCAGTAATTAATAATTAGCAAAATGCGTGACCATGAATTAATAATTGGAAGTGATTTTCTCTTTTTTTTTTTTGCATACAAGATGAAACTTCCTTCTCTGAGGAAATTGGGTAATCACTGCTGCAAAGAGTTTTTAATTTGTTGGAAAGTACATCATGCAGAGTGACAAGAAAATGTGAGAGAGCAAGGTGGCATAGCACAGGTCGCCTTTCAGAATTGAACTGACAATACAGCGATTAAATTGTATGTGCCGCTGTCCACTGAGTCATACAGCTGTCTGGTATTAATCTTCTAATATAAGCCGTTTTGATAAGACAATAAAACAGGCTCTTAATTACGAACAGCTTTTCAATAAAAGATGAGCTTATGAAACTAAACAAAGCATGTCCTCTGAGGCTTTTTTAAATCCCGCCTTTGATCTTCTTTTATCAGAGCTGGTTTCTCTTCAGTTAAATTCATTGTCATACTTCATATGTGTGGCTGCTTCCTGGCAGGCGCTTTGCATTCAGCACTTGCCCTTGGCCCGTCTCACATTGAAAACCCTCTGTTCAACAGTGCTCACGAATATTTAATTCACATTGTCTTATCCAATCCACCACTTGATAAGGATCCAATTCAAGTGGCAAAGCAGTGGTGTTTTAACATAGGCAGTCCACACCAGGAGGTTCTATTGTGCAGAGTAAACAACTTCAAACGTATCTGTTTTCGATTATTTTCCACAGAGAAATGTCTGTTTATAAGAAAGGGCTGATGAAGCATTCATCTTGTCGAGAGATAAATATTTTATCAATCTTAAAAGATACTGTAAATTCTTTTGAAAACGGATTCATCTACAGTACAATTTCTTCTCATCCATTCAACCAAAAGATTTAGAAGACTTTCCTAAGTTTATTTAGAGTTTAAGGAAGACAGAAACCGTTTTAACTTTCCAACCTATAAAGCCTGCAGACACAAAAGCTCTCTTCTCTCTTAGAAATCTACTTTCTTAATACAACATACAGTACAATACTGATTGTGTTTGTGTGTGTTAGGCTGGGACGGCTGGGGATGCACAGACAACTCAGAGGCCTACTCCTACAGTTTCCAGCTCCTCTCCACTCTGCTGCTCTGTCTCAGTAACCTGATGTTCGTCCCGCCTGTGGCCATCGCCATCCGCAGCCACTACCTGCTGGAGGCTTCAGTCTACATCTTCACCATGTTCTTCTCCACTGTGAGTGACTGCCACACAAACAAAAGCGGTGCATGTTCTAGCCTCTATAAAAAAAAAAACAGTTGACCTATAAAATATTTTTGGGTCTGATAACAGCACAAACATCCGGAAAGCTGCTTTACTGCTTCATCTGCAGCTAAACTAAACTAAAACGAAACTAAAATAGAAAGAAATATGCTGATGTTATCATGATAAGCACAGTTGATGGTTTTATTATAAATGCAAGATACCAAGTTAAAGATAAACTGTGGAGTTTTTGACCAATAGTCGTGCTATGGAGCATGCATACAAATGTATGTGTTGTTTATATCGTGTACAAGGACGCACATCAACCTGAGTGAGCAGGCGGGTAACACGATGCACATTCCTGCAACTGGTTTCATGCTGTTCCACTGATTGACAGTTGGCAGCGGTAGCACGCAAAGAAACGTAGCAATGCGCCAACAAAGGCAAAGAAGAAGAAGAGTGCAAGCTAGACGCAAACATTGTCTGATAAGCCTTTAAACGCATTAATGTGTTACTCTTAAGATGACTCACAAACCAGACATTTGTATAGTTTTGGTTGAAAATAAAAGTAGAGTTAAAAATGACTATAACTATATTAAAGAAACAACAATTTTATAAATGTAAGAAATTATTAAAGCATGTACAAACACAAAAGCATTTTTCAGAAAGTAATCAGGTTGTGACAGTGGTGGCTAAAATAAATGACCAATTTTGGGCTAAATTTAGACCAAACCAGAAAGACCCATAACTTAGTCTGAAGGTAGTCGGGTTAAGTCAACAACAGTGTGCATGTTAGCTGTTGTCAGGTAAGAAAAAACTCACCACGCGCCCATCTATTAGCAAAGAGTTTTAATTTGACTGAATCCATTTTTTTTAATGGCAGCTATGCCGGGTGTTCTTTTCTGGCACATCTGCTTGTTGGTCTAACTGCTGCCTTTGCCTTCTCTTCTAACAGTTCTACCATGCATGTGACCAGCCGGGTATTGTGGTCTTTTGCATCATGGAGTATGACGTCCTGCAGTTCTGTGACTTCCTTGGGTCGCTCATGTCAGTGTGGGTCACTGTCATTGCTATGGCCAGGCTAAAGTCCATCATCAAACAGGTAGGTACCTACTGTAATTTTACCTAATCATTCTTAAAGGAGGGTCAAGTGACATAGTTGAAAGGAAAAATGAGTGTAGGCAACGTTTGTCCTGATATTCAAACTGAGTGGCCATTTTGTTTCAACTTTAATAAAACTTGTTAGCATAGACCTGAATCGATTGCACTGTGCAACATGTAAATATATATGTATATAAAATATGTGTACACATATACCAACAGCATCATTCACAATATAGACTAATAAACACATATTTCACATGGTTTGTTGTGGCTAAATCCAAAAGGGAAAGGTACGGTAATGCCAACACTCAAAAGCTGTGAAAAGATTAAAGTTTACCAAAGCATCTTCACTACCTGCTGCAGTTTTGTTATTAGCTGATAGTGATTCGACGTCGCACATGCCACCTCACCTGTCGCCTGCGCTACATTTAAGCGGATTTCTACGCCCTTGCTGCTATGTAACAAGCGGCACATCGGCACTGCCACGCGGAGCGCAGCCGGTGTCACCACAAAGGCTCTAATTGGCTCGGTTGTGTCTCTAAATGGAGAAGCAGCCATTCAAAAGAGCAACTCCAGATCTGTTTGATATGCTTGATAAAATATTAGATAAAATATGTTGACATGTGCGCAGTGATTCAGACATCTTCTGACCATAACGCATGTCCACTGCCATGTGTTGCAGTCTGGCAGCACCTAAATTGAGAGTTAGTGGTCGACAACTTGCGATAAGCCCCGAAGCAAAGAGGGATTAGAGGACTGAGAAGGAGAGCTATAAATGAGTACCGCATATGCCTCAATTTTTAGTTATAAATTAAAAGATCAACGTGTTAGAATCAGCGATGTGTGGTGCTAAATTCTCTGGTTGTTGACATATTGCGGTGGGTAACAGTAAACACTAACAGGTGCACCTTCTCCCTGGGTCACTCCCTGGCTGCACACCAAGATGGAGCAGTCTCAGGGAAAATGTGTGTGTGTGTGTGTGTGTGTGTGTGTGTGTCCATCTCCATAAATGAGGAGGAGGGGGGGTGTGGAGTAGTGGGAGGGAGGGAGGGAGGGAGAGTATATACGAACATCTGCTGTCCTCTAGAGTTTTCATTTTTGCTGAGCGCTGCAGTACGCAGTCACTAATCAAATCGCACATGTCAAGACTGGCAAGTGGAGCTGTGTGTGTTTGTGTACTGGAGAGAGAGAAAGTGTGCACGCGTGTGTTTGTTTGTTTGTGTATGTGTGTGTGTTTCTTTGTCTATGTCCATGACGGCAGCAGCTGTAGAGGGTGAAGGACCCAGGAGCACCTGATAGTATGTGTGTGTGCATGTGACTTTTGGACCTTCAGAGGTCATTTGTGCTGGTTCACATAAAGACAGAGCTTTGGGAGATTTGTTAATCTCCACTTGCTGAAGGTTATTGCGTCAAAATCATATAAATCAGGAAAGAGGAAGGATAATTACGTTTTATTATAACTTGGGTCTCATCTTTGGAATATCCTTTTAAATCCATGAAATATATTTTATGTTATTTGTATTTCTTGTATGAAGAGATTGCGTTCATTTACTAATTTTAAAATGTACTATAGCGCTAATAAACATGCATCATTCTGAGAGTTTGAGTGCTGCAACAGTGTTAGTCAAATTAAGCATAATGTAATGCAATTATATATAATAGAGAAAACAAATCAGCAGATGGACATACGATCAACAGCGCAGGTAGAAAATTTGAACAGCCACCTTGATGTTACAGGAAAACTGAGTAAACAGTTATTGTTTGGAGCAACCTTAGAAGCAGCCAATCATAGAAGTAGATCAGCAGAGTGGACAGACCTATAAAATCAGAGCAAAGAGCTGTGAAAGCAGATGTAATAACGCAGAAACACATAAGGTTTCAACATTAATAGATATGGTGAAGGTCTTATATTTAGCGAATGACCATGAGATTTGTTTGAAAGCTCTGAAAGCTAATAAGTAGACCTTTGTGCTGAGATGCTCACCACATAACTGTTCCCAAAGATCAAGAATGAACACCCATGGTCAAATTATTTAAAATATTCTGTAACTTTTAACACGTTTGTTCAGCACAATATAAGTCTATATTACTCTATATTGGTAAGCATGAAAATATATGTGGCAGATAAAAATAGACTACCTACCAGAATTCCTACAAGCTCGTCCTATCACAGTGACAGATAATGATTCATTACAGCGGAACTGCCTGTGAACTTTCATGCATTCATGCCTGCATATAATACATGTGTACATGCATGTTTGGGTGCTACTGTGTGATCCAGCGGTGCTGTATGACTGATGACTGTAGCTGCACAGAGTCCTCAGGCTGCTCCACGCTGCTCCACTCCTCCTTGGTCTGTGGCAATTAGTCCTATTCTCCTGAAGGTGGGTCATCCCTTCCCTGCTCGAAAAAATCCCCAATTTCTCCTCACGTTCCCTACCAGGCGGAAGAATGCAGACCTCAGGCATCCTGGACAGGCTTAAGTTCTCCCAAAGCATGTGTAGCACAGCTTATTGATTTTTTTCCCTCTCACTTTATCTCTTTTATATCCTGTGGCTTTATGTCAAATTGTGAGCTTGACAAAAAAAAAAAAGAAAAACAAGTTGAACTGGTATTATTTATAGTATGGGCCACTATTGTTAATGCTCTCAGTCATATAGAGGAAGATCAGGTGGAAGCACTATTTTGACATCAACAGAACTCAGTAGACACAGTTATTTTCTGTACTGACGGTTCCCCCACTGATTAAACTGATGGCATGTTTACATAATGGCAGGCTTTTACCTACACAGATTTGCATGCTATTTATAAATCCCAGCTCTTGTAGTGGCTGTTGTTTTTACAGGATAAGGCTGGCATTATTTTATATTTTTCTTATTGTCAACAAATCCCATGAAAAGAACAAACAGCAATGCGTTAAACCGTTTCTCTGTACTTTCTGACTTCACTGGCCTGTCTGTGGTACTCATCCCCCAAACCTATTTGTTCATCCAGAAGATGTAAATCTTTAACAATGGATCACAATATATTTGTGATCCATTGTTTATTGATTATATCTCCTAAAACAACTGGGCACTTTAGTTTTGTATTACTCAAACATGAGTAGATAGTTCATCTGTTGAGGACTATTTTTAGCTGCCAATGAATGCACATTTGGTGCACCAGGACGCTGTTTGTGGGATTGAGTCAAAATAAACTGCAGCGTGTGTGTTCATGATAATGAAGGAACATGCTACCCAGTGCAACAGTGCAACCTTGATGTGTTTTTAACAGTTTTTGGACAACAATGGAGGTTTACACCACAGAGGAATAAGCTGTATCAGACTTTTGCTACACAGGCAATATATTAGTAGGATCGATTCATTGTTGGTGTTGATGTTTTCATGGGATTGGTTAACAATAAGAATAATGGTTTTCCAACTTAGCTTGCTGGCTAACATAACAAAGCCAACAACAAACTGTTAACTCTGATTCTCTAATTCTCCTTTGCTGCGCTATTAATTTTTCGTAACCGTACTGAACTGACAACATTACAACACGTTTTTTTCCTCAGTAAGGTGTATCTTTTTTCCCCCCCCCTACCTGTTTGTGGTACATGCAACCTTTTTTGCAGCAACACAATTCTCCATTAGACCTCCATGAACGCACCAGCTGTGTTAGGAAAAGTGGAACTCCAAAAAACAGGACACAGGTGCAGAAATAATGAAAGTATAGTTCCACATACTGTAACTGAAAATCGTCTCCCTGTGTTTTAGCAACCATCAATCATTACTAAAAGATTTGTGATGCAACTGCAAAGCTTTTGTCCCCAATAGTTTTACATGTGTGGAGAAAATTACAATTTTGGTAGTATTCTTCTCCCCAAAAGCAGTGATGCGATGTTTTTTGACCGCACAAATATCCTCTTAGTTACAGGGGATGTAACAGTGTCGACAGTGTTTATGGAGGGCTGTTATTGATCCGTGTGTTTTTTGTCAAGGTGCTGTATCTGCTGGGGGCGATGTCTCTGTCCATGGCTTTGCAGCTAGACCGTCATGGTCTGTGGAACCTGCTGGGACCCAGTCTGTTTGCTCTGGGCATCATGGCCGTGGCATGGGTAAGGGCAACTCATATGTTCACTGCACAGTAAACCAGTAGTCTACAGCTAAAAATGGGTTTATTCTATAATGAGTTGCATTTGAAATCAGTAGCCTCTGCAAATAGCAATTACCATTAAAAGTTAAAAGAGTATATGGGAATATAGCAAAAATGAAGGGATTTAATAAAGTTAACCTATATGTAACATATAGTATGTCCTTGTTTGACAAAATTATAACAATTATAGCTTCTTAATCCTGTATTTCAGAGGTAAAGACTGATTTGTTTTACCCCTCAAAGATAATTCATTAGAATGCATAATGTGTTTGACATTCATAGACAAGCTTGTTCAAACATGCAGATGAAACGTGTCAGCACCGTCCCTCTATTGTTCCTCATGCCTGTAAGTGTAAAAAGACTTAATCCATCATTTAAGCTTAGGGCTGGAACATGTGCATGGCTAAAAAATTGTGGGTTTCTGACCAACGATGCTATTTTACATTAGCATGGAAGGAGCTTTAAAAGTTTTGCAGCCTGTGGGTATTAGTCATGGGTTGTAGTTCCATTATAAGTCAGCTTGTACTTTCACTGACTCCTCTCCGAGTCATAATGTGCTCCCTGAACTGAGAAGATAAAAAATAATAGTCTTTCAGGCAAGGTTCTTGAGAAAAAAAAGCCTTTAACACCAAACCTCTGACATGAGTTTGAAAACAAGGTTTGTGGCTTCCTTGGAGAAAGCGTTGCTTTGAATAAAGTGTGGGAGTTGTAACTCTGAGAGTTATCTTTCTGTGAGCTGAAGGATCCTGCAGAAACTGTGGAAGATGAAGTACTGTTTAATTCCACCATGTAAACCCTCCAGTTTTAGCACCGAAGATAGGAGACAGTATATTTTACCATAGACGAGATTCTTTTCTTCTGAAATCAGCAACAGTGCTTCAGAATTCATACACGGCATACTGTATCATTCAAATGTGAGTGTATTCAGAGATTTACATAACGGCAATTATAGATGGCTTGTTGACATATGTTGTTTGACAGATGTACTGTGGTATACTGTGACCATATCTACAGAATGGAAGTATATAAGTATATGCAATTTCTAAATGAATGAAACAGCGAGACATTATCTCTGATCTTCCAATGGCGATGAACCACACACAAACTAGTCAGAATGGTAAACTCTGCACAGCATCTTTTGCATAAAAAGTCACTTGGATCTTATGCTAATGTTGCAGTTTTTTAAAGATAAACCTGGGCTCATGCTTTGATTACTTGACACTTCATAATTTATCGGCTGTTCAATAGCGTATGTCTACATTCCAGCATTCTCTCCTCAGTGCTGCACCTCTGAGTTTGAGCGCCGCACATTTTCTACAAGAGCCCTTTCATTTCAACTTGTCATGTTTCTGCAAAGCCTGGCATTCTGAATGTTCCCAGACACAACCGAATTAGATCAGTCAAGCGGAGGGCACAGAGAGCGCCTGCTGCTTTGCAGGGGTGTCATGAGCAGTAAGAAAAAGGGGAGAAGTTCAAATCTGTCAATGCCAAATATCCCTAATTCTCCAAACTAAATGAGGCCCTGACTTATGCATGAAAAGACCATGCTGGTCTGAAATTGTTTGTCTTAACCAGAAAAATGTGCAGTTCCAAGGGGACTGGAACAGTGAAAATACATTTCATGTTTTTCTTCACTTGGCTTCACATAGATTATTAGTCTTTAACCTAAAATGTGTACGGCATAATAACTCACTCAGAGCCATTTTACTGCTAGAATACATGTAATTATTTTTGTCATTCATGAACAGCTTACATTTCCCTTGACAATGTAAGGATTCTTGATAGTAATGTTTTGGGGAAAAATATAATGCAAGCAATCAGTGTTTATGAACCGATGAAAATAGAGACTGAATATAATAATGAAGCACTCTCTAAATGCTGTTTAGAAAGAAATGAAATGAAATGTCCAAGTCTCTCTGTGCCACACTGTCTGGGCCACTTAAAGACAGAATGAGCACATTCTCTGTATTAAACAAATAGAGACATCATATCCAGTTACTGCCAAACAGAACACAAGCATACATAACAAAATAGCCAAAGCGATGACTGGCCAATCACTAATGACCAATTTAGAACATCTATCAGCTGATTGTGATCATTGTGATGGACTTTATATTGCAGCAGGCACATGAATACAAATTTCAGACAATAAAACCAACGGAGATTTATGAAGAATCTCAGCAGTCTCTTCCTCCAGTCAAAGCAAACTGCCTACTGCTCCCTCACTGAAATCCCATTGGTCTCCATTTTTGAATTACTGCTCCCTGTGTGATCTCCCTCTTCAATATCCTGTTTCTACATGAAATATGTTCATCAAGTTCAGGAAATAAGAACATTAAATACGGGGCCTTTGAGATCAATTGTAAAAGAAATGAACTGTAAAATGCTTTATTTTAAGGGTCCCTTAGCTTCATGATAATTTTTTAGAAAGAAATTGATTTATTATTATTAGTTATTCCTTAGTAAGTTTCTTGGAGAGGAAAAATCTAAATGACATTAATTGGCACATTTTATTTTAAATTTCTAGCATAGCTAAGACAACGTTTCAAGCTGGAATTTCTTCTACACTGTGGTTTGCTAAACCCAAGTAAAAAAGAAACACACACGCGAATGTGTCCGAACGAAACCTGTGTACGTTCTCTTACGTGCAGCCCGAGGAAGCATAATTCCAGCTTTACTCAGTAAGAACTGGTCAGATGAACATAAATACAAATAACAAACAATTTTTTCTTGTTCTGTGTTGTTGTAAATTACAGGCAATTCACCAAATATGGGAATAAATTAAATAAGTATTTACTTGGGTTAGCAAATGGATCTCAGTATTTCAAGTCATTGGCATTGTACAGTTCTTTCCTGGAAATTTCTCTTCTTCTTATGAACTCTACCCAACTCCACTCTTCTATTTTTTTTATGTAACCTGTTTTCTAGCTCAAATAAATTAGCAGATATTCATTAAGTGCACCCATTGAACATGTTATCTTACCTATGTGCAAATTACACAGGCTTTTCCAGGAAACCTCTTAAGAAGCAAAAGTTAGATATCTATTCCAATGTATGAATGTATTGAAAAAACTAAGGGACCTGTAAAACTAATCATTATAATCATAAACAACAATTAAACTACAGTTTGATATTTTAAACTCTATAAAAACTAGGTCTAAATGGTGAAGATGAAAACATTGTTTTATGTGTCTGTTGGCCTGTCAGACGGTGCGCACCATCCGTCGGCGGCGTTGCTACCCGCCCACCTGGAAGCGCTGGGTGTTCTTCCTCTTCCCGGGCACCATGATCGCCACGTCTGCCGTGGCCCTCTACGCCTTCGTGGAGACAGAGGAGAACTACTTCTACATCCACAGCATCTGGCACATGCTGATCGCAGGGAGCGTGGGCTTCCTCCTGCCACCTCGCGCCAAGCCTGACGCCAAGGTGACCCCGCTGAAGCGTAGGCGGGGCTGCGGCTATCAGCTGTGCGTTAACGAGCACGAGGAGCTGGGCCTGGTGGACCCGGCCATCATCTCCATCAACAGCATCTGTACCAGCTGATAAACTCCCCATTCCCAACCTTTTACCTTAGAGACACTTCATTGCCTTCTTTTACTTGGGAAATTCACACACGGGAAATTAAGCCACAGAACTTGAAAAAGCAATGTAAATACTTTAATGCAGATGTGACACATTGGATTTCTTTTCTTTGGTTGATATTGTCATGGTAATTATTACCAATACAACTGTAATTATTATTATCTATAGTTAAAGTTGTTCTGATGAATTGTGGGTGTACAGTGACACACTGTTGTTTGTGAATATGTATTTAAAAGTCAAAGCTGAAACACTGCTGCTATCTGACGGTGACTGTAAAACTGCTTCTGTTGGTTATTTATTGGTGGTCTTGTAAACAGGCCAATTATTTTACTGTTGGGGCACAGATCAGGGGGAGACATGGGGGGACATCTATCAAGGGCACGGCTTTTCTGAAATTCCTTTGGAATATATCTTTTGCACTGAGACACAAAAATGTTATTCTGTACATTTTTATAACAATATAAACTACAGTGGGCATCACAAATGTAAAACCTAGTTGTCATGTGGAATGTTAGACTGTCTTTTGCAATTGCAATGTATCGCTTTTACACGAATGTGCTGATTGTTCTTGACGGGAACAATTCCAAAGTCCAGCTGCCTGTTGAAAGAGAAAAGGGGAGGCAGGATTATTTCAGAGACCTCAAACCAAGACCTCACCTCCCTGTTCTTTTCTGACAGGACCTGTGTGACACCACATTCATAAACAATAAATGTTTTCTTTCTTTGCCTCAGTATTATTTCTGCTTTCAAAGCTTTTAAATGTAGTGCAACTGGTGAACCTCCTACAAAGACATCATATTGCACCATTTAGACCATATTGCCCTAATGGAAGCCAGTGGCTCTCAGACAGTGAGATGAGACGCTGTCAACAGCATCCTCTCAGGAATAGAGCAAGAGATAAATAATTCTCGTACAGAGCAGCAGTATGAACGCAGCTTCAGAGCATACTGTCAATATGAAGCCTCTCTCTTATATAAGGAAAGAGAGTTTTATCATTCTTTGCTTTATGCCTTATTAGGGGTGATCCATCAGCATCTCTTCAGTATTCAACCTTGCACGCCCGGTCTCATCAAATTATTTGAGATGAAGGATGAAAGAATTCTTTTTTTTTTTTGAAAGTGTACTGTACATTCTGTGCCGCAGCTAGGATTGGAGGTTGTACCTGGCCTTGACGTCACACTAATAATATTAAGAGTCTACAGCCATGCTAGCAGCCCTGTGAGGCTGTAAACAGATATGATACCTCCTAAACATCAACACCTAACATGATAATGCTAGCATGTTGATGTTTAAGAGGTACCATTTTTACCATGTTCACCATCTGTTTGACGTGTTAGCATACTAACATCTGATAATTAGCACTAAACAAATTACAGCTAAGGCTGATGGGAATGTTAATTTTGCAGGTATTTGTTCACAAACCAAAGTACTGTATAAAAGGAAAATTTGATCTGATGGTGGCACTAGATGAAAGGTCAGGGGATCAAAGTCATTACAGTTCATCTTCTGGGGACCATGAATGTGTGTACCTAATTTCACAGCAACCCATCTAATAGTTGGAGAGATATTTTAATAAAAAAAACAGTACGATTCACCTTAAGGGAATAGTTTGAGGAAATTCGCCAGTTTGCGTTCTTACCGAGTGTTGGATGAGAGGATTACTACTCATATTTGACTGTTAAATGTGAAGCTACAGCCAGGAAACAGTTAGCTTAGCACAAAGACTGAAAACAGGGAAACAGTTAGGCTGTCTGTCCAGCGCAAACCCCCCTGCAAAGGCATAACTTGTCGTTTTTACCCTTTGTTAATTGTATAGACTCAGCAAACGATATATATATAATAAGTAAATTAGAGGCTTTAGAGGTGCTGGTAGGTGGATTTTTAAAAAGTCTTTGTCAGGCTAGCTGTTTCCCTTTGTTCTCAGCCTTTGTGCTAAGCTAAGCTAACCATCTCCCAGCTGTAGCAGAATGATATGAAAGTGGCATCTAGCTTCTCATCTAACACTCGACAAGAAAGCGTAAAAGTGTATTTTCTCCAATGACCTAATCAACATTTTTTCATTCAAGCTTTGCAAGCAAAGCATTTATTTACAGGGCAAGATAGAGGAGGAAACTAAATCCTAATTTTTACCAGAACTGCCACCGCTGCAGCTAATTATGCATCAGTTCTTTACTTGGAGTGTTTCTGTTGAGCTTTGAAAATGTGATGGAATGAGGTCACTAGAGGGCATTTAAAGTCCTTACATTAACTTTTCTTTTCTACTCTCTCTGTCCAAAAGGAAAAACAGCAAAAGAAAAATTATGTCTATAGTAAAGTGGCAATATGACTAATACACAGTGGAATTGCTTCATGCTTTTATCTAAATTTAGATGAATCATACTCGTATTCATTTCCTTTATATCCTTTTATTATATTACATATTGTACTAATTTCAACAAGGTACAACCCACACAACCTGTATATTAAAAAGAGTCTTTGTTGCTCTCTTCATCTCAGCAAAAAGAAATTGGCTTTCTTCCCCTTTTTCAGTTCAAGCAGATCATTTAAGGAACCTGATTCTAAAAGGATTCTGTGATATTGAAAGGAGAAATAAAGTGCCATTGAAATGCAAAATGAAACACTGGTTAAACCAACACAAAACTTTGTGAAGCTGTATATATTTCAGGGCATGTCTCAGACTCCTCTGCCATTTCAATGAAAAGCCAAGTAATGGAAATTCATGTAATAAGAAACTCAATATTCCAAGTGCAGAGTGCACCCCTTGGCGGAAATAAAAGGCCTGTGACTGTGCTTTAAGAGACAAATTAGACCTAAATGACAAGGTCTTAGATATTGAAATTTCAAATAATGCATAGTCCTGTACTTCCACCACACATGAAATCAAAGCAAGTGCCTATTTTGTATTCATGGATTCTTGGCTAACATATAACAGGATTATTACTCTGACACACCATAACCTACAGCACAAGAGCAATTTCAGCTCAGCTTATTTGCATGGCTGTTTTTCTGCAGTCTGAGCACAGAGCTACTGTACTGGGCTGAAATATGATGACCCGCACATCGCCAAAATACGACTTTTGCTATTTTTCATTTTATTTGGCTCTTGCTTCCTTACATTCGCTAGTCCACCTCAAGAGTCTACAGCCATGCTAGCAGCTCTGTGAGGCTGCTCTTAGGTACAGCGATAGTCTGAGCGCTAATGTCACCATGCTATCATGCTCACAACAACAATGCTAACATGCGGATGCTAAGCAGATGTAATGCACTAAATGTAAAGTACACGACAGATGAGGCTGAAGGGCATGTCATTAGTTTTGCAGGTATTTGATCCTAAACCAAAGTACTGGACAATTTAAAATGTTTATGTGATGATGGTGCTAAAGGGAAAGTCAGGGGATCACCAAAGAGATTGCCTCAGGAGATCATCCTGAGGGGGATATAAATGTGTGTACCAAATTTCATGGCAATTCATCCAATAGTTTTTTAGGTATTTCAGTAAAAAAACACAAATATCAACCTGCTCTTGGTGCTAGAGAAAAAGTTAGGGATTCCCAAAGTCAGTAGGATTCATCCTCTGGGAAACATGAATGTCTGTACAGATTTAATGGTAATCCATTCAATAGTTGTTGAGATATTTCAGTATGAATCAAAGTGATGGACTGATGGAAAGAGATACCAACATTGCAATCCCTAGAGCCATGTCAATGGCAACGATTGAAACCTAAACAGAGAGATCTGTTATTCCCAAACTATGACCAAGAATGTTTTTTTTGTTTTGTTAAATCTTTAGCAACACTTGTGCACAAATAACACTTGTAATGAGTCTGCAGCAATCCTTCGCACAAACTCTCTTTACACCTGTATTACAGCTACATTATGCAGCATATTCATGAATATAAAGGATCACCTTACAGCTTTCAGTGTTACAAGTTTGTATAAACTATTAAAATAAAACAAAAAAAATAATCCTGCAGAAAGATGGGAAACATATATATGTGTAATGAAAAGACAAACTGTATGATTTTATATTTTAATTGTCAACATCAAGTTTCATAGCGATTTAAAAACATCAGAAACAGACACACAAGCTCCACTACAATAGATACTTATGATGTTCTAAACTACAGCGAGTAGACAAAATGAAAAAGGGACTTTGAATTTAAATAAACTTAAGCACAATTACAAAGCAGCACCTATTATTGCAGGTGCATCTGTCAGAAAAATTGAGAACTACTGAATGCTGCAGAGGGAGCACTCTTGAAAATGATGACATCTTATTCAAAACATGGACAAACTGCCTTGGCAAGAAAAATACAGTTTGGCCTTCAAATTTACTCAGTTTAGAATATAATTTCGTCCTCAATGTCATCAAAACTGCACATCATAAGCATCCAAAAAAGCTAGGACGTATAACAAAAGCGCAGTTTGTGCACCACATGCATCCAAGGTCATCACACAAAGATGCTTAATGTGGTTTCAGGAGCAGAAACGCTGAAGGGCTGATTGATGGGGAAATAATGATGAGTCATTTTTCAGCCTCTTTTCATTCAGAACGGTTTGAATTTGAAGAAAGCCAAAGGATTTAATCTACAATGTCTGTTCCCCCCCCCCATTATACATGTTGGTCAATCTGTAATGGTTTGGGCATCCATCTGGTGATAGTCACAGGTCCAATGTTTGTTCTGCACGACTGCATAGCAACCAGGAAATATGAGGCCATTTCATAGGACCAGATGCACTCTAGGGTGCAAACACTGGTCCATAATGATGCTAGGTTAGTTCAGGTTAAGTTAATAAGATAAGATAAGATAAGATAAGATAAGTTTATTTATTTACCAATTTAGTTACAGGAAATAAACAAAGATAGTTGCTTTTTCCTCATTCTCCTTTCTTTTTTCATTACATTTTTCATGGAAAGGTCAAAGCTTGTTCAACTGTGTTCCAACACAGCCATCAGGGAGAAAAACATTGGCTTTTCCTTCATCTTCATCATGCTATCACTCACTTAAATTGAGCATGAAACAGTAACAAGCCTCATTTGCCCCATGAGTCAGACATTCTGCATAAAGTTGTGATTTAAATATAAATGAGAGATTAGTGAATGTCCATGAGGGAGATTAGAAGTTAGGAAAGAGAGCAAAACCAGCAATGAAGTTGTTACAGCTGCTGTAGCGCTATCAGTGAGAAGGGGGAAGAGAAGCTGTTCTTTAACTGCAGCAGCAAACAGCACAGAGAGTGAAGGGAAAGTGGAGACTCTTGAGTTTTATCTCAGCTACTAAAGTCGGGGCTGTAGGTTAAATACTGTACTGGGGAACAAGCCCAGCAATGAATATAGCAGATAACGGGAGGAGGAAGAAGAAGTCTACTGAGTTTCAGACCTTGAATATGATTTGTCAGTAGGCTGATGCACACTACTGATTTTGATTTTAGGGGTGTGTAACGTCAAAGCACAGGAAAGTCTCAACAGAACATTGTTTAACAAGACACTGTTCTGTCTAGTTATCACTAATGGCAGCCAGTTCACGCTATACAGCCACTACTTGCAGGTCTGATCACACAGTTGCTCACAGTGTGCAGCCAATCGATATCACATATAGAAATCCCCAGGCCAAATCCTATTGTTCCTGTTGTCTCTCAGGACTCCTTGTTGCTGCTGTAATACCTTTTATTTAGTTATTTACTTACTACAGTGATGTTCTTAAATTTGTAATTTACTTGCTTGTTGCCTTTTTTATTTAGTTAGTTTTTAGCCACGATAGCAGCATTGCTCTAGGGATGGCAATGTTGGTCTATCAGCCGTCCAGCCCACCACTTTGGTTCAGACTGAAATATCTCAACAACAATTGCATGGATTGCCCTGACATTTTGTACAGACATTCATGGTCCCCAGAGGATGAATCCTACTGACTTTGGTGATCCCCTGACCTTTCCTCAAGCGCCTCCATGAGGTTGACCTTTGTGGTTTGAGTGAAATGTTTCGATAACTATTGGGTGGATTACCATGACATTTGGTACAGACATTCATGCCCCCCCCCCGATTCATGCTTTACATCAGCATGTTAGTATTGTCATTTTGAGCATATTAGCATGCTAACATTATCATTTAGCTCAAAGCACTGCTGTGCCTAAGTACAGCTTCACTGAGCCGTGCTAGCATGCCTGTAGCCTTAGTCTTGTTCTTAGTCTTGTATGTGCAGATGAAAATCAAGTTAAACCAGCTTATACAGAACACACAATACGAATCTTGATCATCAAAAAAGGTGCCACCAAAACATATTAACCAGCTAGTTTTGTTGAAACTGCACTGCTAGCCTACACAAAACAGAGGGAACAATGTTTTTCTACACTGCCATTCTTATTCAGCTGGAATCGTTCCTCAAATTAAATTTTGGTGCTGATATTAATAATTCAAATGGCCTGTAGATATTGTTTATTAGAACTGGGCAGACTACACATATAAATACAAATATTTCAAACATCATTACAATAGATTACACAGGAAATCATACTATGTGATGAGAAAGGTTTGAACAAAACTACACAGCACAAATGCTTTTTAAGACTTGTATTTCCTAGGTTTTTTCTTCTTCTACATAATCCATGATTAGGCTGGTACACGGGATTTAGAAATAGCCTGTGAGCTATCAGCCTCAAGTACTAAAAGCTGAAATTAGATAAATTGAACACACATAAGAGTCTGTGTGCTCATCCATTACATGCACACATAAAAAGGAAGCAGGGGTCTAATTATGTAGTCTTTCTTGACGTGTGCATGATGAATGCAGATTATCCAACTTCTGTGTCCCATGAGCACTTTGTTCCTGTTACCCTGAGATAAAAATGAAAGTGTTATTCCAAGATTACTGCTGGCAACTCATAGATCATCATATAACCCATGAAAAGGTATCATGAGTTCTTTATGGAACAGTATGGTTCTGACTAGTCTGAATCTTTTACATACTGATCATTCAATGTCACATGAAATTTAAGCTAAGGAGGGTTTTAAAGTGAGTCCTAAACAGAGAAGTATAGAAGGGGGAGAAAACTGTCAAAACAGGGCAGATCTGAATAAGTAGCTTCACATCTCTGATTTGGCTGCGCTCTGCTCCTCCTCCGGATTCCTGTCAGCACATACTGGACCCAAACACATCAAGCAGACAGCCTGGCAGTGTGATGGGACCTGAAAGGTCATGCTACATTTCAGATGCTGTGTAGAGAGGGATCGGCTGAATGTTGGAGCTTGGAGATTTAATAAGGTCTGTCGTGGGTATATACAGTGTGTAGCCCCACACAGATGTCGTACAGGACTAAATGATGACTGGCTTTTGATACAGTGAAAAGCCTCGGGGTTTGTAGAGTGCTAATGATGCTCGCAGTTTAAGATGCAATGCTGTTGCTCTTGTCCTTCTTGTTTGGTCTTGAATTTGACTGCTGCTGATCAGAGGGACGGGGGCTCTAATTATCACCCCTCAATCTCAACACTCACAACAGAGTGTTGAGATGTCAAATCTTTCAGTGTGTCTTAAAGTTTGATACAGTTTCATACAAGTTAACAACTAAAAATGCAGTAAGAGCCTTCATAAAATCAGTATTTATGATTTTTTTTAACAGGAATTATGTTTGCATTAAAACTCATGTCTTTTAAAACCGACACAAACTTGATTGATGATTTGCAGTGGTGGAAAAAGTATTGAGATCTTTTACTTAAAGTGGCTAAATCTTTATAATTACAATGTATCAAATGTCAATGTGAAAACAATGTGGCAATGTGAAAGGGGTCGCTCGTAGTCATATGAACCTACAGAAAATTCCCCCCTCAAGCTGCAGGAGCTTTATAGCAAGTTTCAGCTCATTGTTTAGCTACCCGGCCCACAACTTTACTGTTTTGGGTCACTCTCACCGCTCTCGTAGCATTGTTTACAGCTGCAGCAGGCAGCTAAAAGAAAAAGCTCTAGCGACTAGCTGGTGAAGTTTGCATTTAGCGGCGCATTTAGCAGCTAAAGAGCCAGATATTTCCTCAGGAGTTTGTAGAGACCAAAAATAGAGCTAAAAGAGAGTGAATATTGAACTTATTTACTTACTTCTCTCACGTTCTCTCAGTTTGAAATCTAAAATATAATCTATATAGTTACTGAAATTGCAGTTGAGAGTGCACTTGAAGGTTTTCTTGAGTTGTAGACATGTACAAAGACCATGGGATGCAGTTGAAAGCTCCAAAACTACGAAATGGACCTCTGAGCTTAGATTACTTTATTACACACGTTTCCAAGGATGAACTTTCATGCCTAAATGTACAAAGCAGCTCTCACCTGTGTTGCAACATGCTGTTGTACAGTATGAAAGAATTTACCCCACTGCTTTCATTTCCATTTTTTAAAAGCCTGTTTCTGTTAGACTTGTAGCTTTCCCAAAAGTTCCCTCACTTTATAATTGCAGGAGAGCCGAATGCATGTTCCCCTGGTCTCTGGTAGTTATTTCATATCATGAGACACATCTGGCCTCCCTGTTGCCTCCAGGGGCTTATGCATTATGCTAAATAGTCAAACCTATCAGCACTCCATATATAGGCTTGTGCCAGCTGCTGAGTCTTATGAAATGATTAAAATCACTTCAAATAATACGATTAACAAAACTAAATTACTTTTAAAAAAAACTTAACAAACTTTGTACCTGCTGAGGTTGTCATTCATTAGTGATCAGTGAGTATCTCACATAGTTTGTGAAGTTTGCACATATAATTAACCCCTTCATGTAAAAGTGTGACATCTTTGTTGGAAAACTGTGATCATATCATATATTATTCATATTTTATTCATCTTTTGAAGCATTTCATTTTCCCATCATTTCTTCTATAAAGGGCACTATATTCAAATCCTGTGAAATTATGGTCTTTTATAGGAGTTTTAAAAACGAGCACAGCTGAAGTTTAAAGTTGATATGACAGATGTTTTTTTCTGGCGTTCATTATTCACTGCCTTTTTTGGACAGCGAGGTCTGATGTGACCCGTGCTGTGATCTTTTCATGCGGTGTCTGTCTCAACCCGTGGCCACTGAGTTAACAATCACACTGCAGACCTTCAAAATGGTGTACTCCCCAATTTTTTATAATTTTTTTTCTTTGGATGAATTGGGGTGAGTTTTTATTTTTATTTTTTATGATTTGGATGAGTTATTTAGCCACGCTAGGTCTGTCAGTTGGGTCACCACTTTGGTCCAGACTGAAATATCTCATCAACTATGTTGGATGGATTGCCACGACATATTGGACACACATTCATATTCCCCAATGGATGAATACTACTTACTCTGATGATCCCATAACTGTTCCTCTAGCGCCACCAGCAGGTCGAAGTATTCACTTATCCAGTGAAATATCTCAAAAACTACTGAATGGATTGGCACAAATATTGTACAGATATTCATAGTCCCCAGAGAAGTATCTTAATGACTTTGGTCTTTGACTTTCCTCTAGTGCTACTGTGAGCTTGACATTTGTAGTTCTGAGTCAAATGTCTCAACAACTATTTGATGGATTGCCGTGAGATTTGGTAGCCTACACCCCTTCATCTCCCATTGAGTTTTATCTTTCGCCATAATCAAGTCAAAATTTTAATTTGTCCAATACTTTGGTTTATGACGAAAATACCTGCAAAACTAGTGACATTCCCATCAGCCTCAACTGTACTTTGTGTTTAGCGCTAGTTAGCAAATGTGAGCATACGCTAAACTAAGATGGTGAACATGGTAAACATTGCACCTGCTAAATATCGACATGCTGGCATTATCATTGTAAACATGTTAGCATGCTGACGTTAGCTTTTAACTCAGTCTTGTTAGCCTGTAAATCTATTTTAGAGTGTACCATAATCTGTGTCTATTAACAACACAATCTGATGGTGGTGGTGAAATAACAACAATAGAAGATGTCTGGTTCCAATTTGATTGGCATCTGATGGCACAATTTGACTAATATAGGCAGGCTATTTTCTTTCCTTCACTGTGTCTCATTGTCCCTCTGTCAGCCTGATATGCCAGTTTGACTCGGCCAAATGCCATTCATGTGGAACTTTTGGAAGGTAATATGATTAACTACAGAATGTTTGAATGATGTTATGTACTTTCCTCAAATATACCACATACAATTTCTACTTGGTGCTTTCTAATGGTATCGAGATAGGTGGGGATTTGAGTAACTGCACTTTGTGTCTGGTGTGTGTCTGTGTGTTTGTGTGATGCTGCTCCCATGATGCTCCAAGTAACTATGCCTTAACAAGCTCCAGAGCCAGCGTGCAGTTCCACTCCTGTGGAGAGGAAGGCATCCTGATTGGCTCATTCTTTGCTGTAAGCCCACAGTCTTCCCAATTAGGGGCTCAGAGTATTGCTTCTGGAGGTGAGGGACAGGGAGCCCAGCAACTTGGGTCAATCACTGGGTCGAGTCTGGTCAGCTCTGAACAGCTTGTTGCTGTTTCTGTGTGTTCTTCAATGGAGAAGATGGTGTGTTGTTGTTACTCTGGAAATGTGTAGTGTTTTGTAAAGCAAATTTCTTCTTAGTTTTTGGCAGTTAGGAATGCACTGTTATCCTGGAAATCATGGAGCTGATACTCACACAGTTGCAAGCTGAAAAAAGTCGAGATGTGCCAATGCTGAGCCAGTAGCAACACTTGCTTAAGCTGCAAATATGGAGCTTTTTGGCATTGAAATAGCAATATATATTAAAAGAATTGGGTCCATTCCACATTATCAACCCATGCAGGTCTTAATCTCCTTTTTCACCTGGCATTAGTTTTCAGTGATGTTCAGGATGTTTTGTGGCAGAGACATTTGCTGAGAGTGTGACATCTGGGTACGATGAGCAGGTAGAAAAGGCAGCCAGAAACAAAAAAAACAAAAAAAGACAGAAAGTCGAGCCAAGTCAATTTTATTTATATAGCCCGATATCATAAATCACAATTTTCCTCAAGGGGCCTTACAACACCCTCTGTCCCTCGTGAAGTGAAGTGGGTAACACAGATTAAAAATTAAGACAAAACATATTGAGATGACGCAACCACTCACATGACACTGTTGTTAAGCTGCAGGTGACAGACGTTATGTGAACATTTTTACAGGTTTTGTAAGCCAGCCTGCACATACACTTCCAACTTTTTTGACTTGTGAACCCTTAAAACAAAGTACCGTCTAGAAGAGACCCCCTCTTCACAGGGATATGCATATGTGTGTGAGTTATGAGCAGTTCAAGAGTGATCTTCCCTTCTTAGAGCGACTCATTTGAATACACTTTAGAGTTGAAGAAGCTGAAAATGTCAGACTATCCAGGAATTCCAACAAGTCCTCCAAATTAAATGACAAAATAGCTCTTTTGTAACTCCTCTCTAAAACGATCTGATAACCCCTATCAGCGGGACAACATTGTTTGTCTGTGTCTTCAAAACCGGTGAAGAATCACTGTTGAAAAAGCCTATAGGCACAAACACAGCTTGGTTAAGGTTAGTGAAAGATCATGGTTTGGGTTAAAATTACAACTCCATTAAGGTTAGTGGACCTTTGTAATCATGGTTAAGGTTTGGGAAAGATTGTTGTCATGGTTAAAACAAACCAATGTTGACTGTTGGTGTAAGAAACTGAAATGAACAGCAGTCTCCCATGGCAAAGTCGCAGTAATTCCCAAGAAAAAGCAGCAATTAGACAAAAATAAACATAATTTTGTATAGCAGGAAAGGTTTTCCTGCAGTCTTATGCCTACAATATACTTGTGATCCTTCAGACCCTTGCCATCCCAGTCAGAAATGTACCAACATTGCTGTTGCCCTTCAGAAAGATGTCTGTTCTCAAATACCCCATGATGTTTACATCAGACTGCTCTGAAATCGGATCATCGAAGATAAATTATTACCAGTAAATGAATTACCTCACTTTTAGGAACATCACAGCATGGATATTTCCTACAGCGAGTGAGGACTTGAACACCTGCTAAAGAGACATTTTGAATTAATATGTACTATAGGGAGACATTAAAAGCTTACTTTTTGATGATGAGGCAGCAGTACTCTGCACTGTGCCAGACGAAAGACAGGGTATTGGAGTCATAGGGTGGAGATGATATAAAAGCATATGGTAAGTAATTCTATAAGCATTATTAAACGTGAAGTCTTGTCTTTGTCTTGTTGTCAAGCTGATGAAAGTCATGTCTGATCCAAAGTTCTGCAGCTTGTTCAACCATCGTCAAATATATTTTACTTGGGGGTTGAAAAAGTGTGCTTCAACAAGATCTGTTTAAAGATGTGGATGTGTTAGAACAATTTGTTTTCCAGTGTGGAGTGCTTCGACCAAAAATAAATTGTCTAGATGAATAGAAATAGAGTGTCAGGTAGGTAACATTTCACTGTTTTACTCTGATTTACAAAGACTCAATCACAAAGTGAGAGTATAGAGAAGGTCATACATACACAACACAGATTCTTCTACTCAACCACTATCATCATCCAGCACATACATTACATTAAAAACCAACCACATCACAGCAAGCAGACGTTTTATTAGCCTGGATTTCAGTTTAATTTTACTGGGAGAGAACAAGCAGTGAGAATAGATAATTTCGCTTCATCTGCAGTGGTAATGAATGCAGGTGCACCCCAGAGGTGTATCCTTAGTTCACTTCTATATTCACATTTCACTCATGACTGCATTGCAAAATATGATAGGGACCACATCATTAAATTTGCGCGTGGAAAAACTGATAGAGGGCATTCAGAATAATGATGAGTCCTTTTTCACAGAGAGGAGTTTGCGTGACTCATAGAGTGGTGAAGTGAAAATAAAGTTGATTTAAATAAAGTTGATTTAAATGCCACCAACATGAAGGAAATCATTCCTGACTTAAAGGCAAACAGCAGAAAGCACACTCCTATTAGTGTCAATGGTGCTGGTGTAAAGAACGTAGCTTTTTCACGTTATTAGGAGTTCAAATATCCAAGGACCTCAAATGTCTTCACTGTGCAGCCTTTGGCAAACAGGCTCAGCGACATCTACCATTTACAAAAAAGCCCAGTGTAACAGTCAAGATTTCTATATTATAGTCTAGTGAGAAAACTGTACTGATGAGGGGGAGGCTTATACTGTAAAAAAAGGGGGGGGAAAGTCGTAAAAACAGCACATTAAACAGCTCTGGAACACAGTTGCCATCTGCGGGTGTCATTTAGGTGCCATGATGGGGAGATAGTCACAGATGCAAAACCAACAGGGCGACAGACTGATCACTCTGCTCTCATCAGGTAGATGCTCTCACTGGAAGTGCTACTCAGACAGAGATGCAAAGTATTTTGTACCAACAGTTAACAGCTAAAAACTGTTTTTGACTGTCACACTGTCAGGGTTGTAAATTTGTTGCACCACTTCACTTAACTACAACAAGCTGTTGAACTGTTGACAGTTCAAGTATTTATTTCATTTTCTTCACCAAACGTTTTTTATCCTATTATATGTGTTATATTCTACATGTATCTTTCCTTTTATGTGTCCTGTCTATTTTCTCATTATCTTGTCATGTCTTGTGATGAGGTGATAATCGATTAATCGATACAGTTGTTTAGAAAAGAAAAAAGTGGCATATAGTTTCTGATCCAGCATCTAACATGACGATTTTCTGTGTTTTTTATTTTTTTTAAACTGAATGTCTTAGGGTCATGGACTGTTGGTTGGAAGAAAAAAAAGACAGCTGAAGATGTCATCTTGGGCTCTCAGAGCTTGAGTTGGGCATTTTTCACTTTTCTTTCACTATTTTGACATTTCATAGACCAAAAAAACTGACAGATTAACTCATAATAGAAATTAGTTGCAGTCCTATTTGTCTTGTTTTTATGTAAATGGTAAATAACCAAATTTATATAATGTATAAATATATAATTATAAGTATAATCAAGTAAATAGTACATTGATATATTATATCTATATTTCAAGTAATCTTGTCACTGTCACTACAATAAACATTGGCCATAATATAGAACACATAAAATGATATGATATGAATAAGACATGAATAATACTGTAAAGTATAAGTTGTCAGCGTATTTTATGATGTAAATACACAGTGATGTGATGTGTTACTGTATATGACATATATATATATATACATACTGTATATATAATAAGTAATGTAAATTTGTTCATATCAACTTGCAATTGTTTTGTAAAATGACAATATAATGGTAAAGAAACAGTCAACTAAATTTACAAAAAAGGGCTTAAAGTCATCATTCGGCTCATTATGGATCACTTTTGCTGAATGAATGGATCCACATCGCTGGTTGAGCAGATTTTTTTTATGTGTTTCTCGCCTAAGGTGCCGGGTTGATTGTAAAACCTGAGCCATGGTCAACCTCTTTCATGTAATACTCCATACTGTCAGTTCTTGTGCTGAGCTCAGATAGACTCCACTGCCCCTGCAACCCTGCACAGAAGAAGCAGCTACAAATAATGGACAAATCCTAAAATGAGAACCAGTAGACAGCACTAGATATCTACAGTTAGGAAACATGAACACTAATGTCGAAGCCTGTGCTTGTGTCGAGAAGCATTACATTGATGTGACCACTCACAAAGTAGCAGTTCCACAGTGTAATGTATGCAGCATTTTTATCTCTGCATTACATAAGGGTGATTGAGTCAAAATCTATTGTGGCTCCACAGCCTGTCATATACAAATCAGATAAAAAGCCGATCATCTTCTTCACAGGAACCAGTCTTTTAAATTGTTTTCCAAAACCCACCGACTTAACCAGCATTTTTCACATACATAACAACTTTATGCTTGACAAGTTAAAAGGCAGACTAGAAAAGAACATACAGTTTTTATAATGGCAGCATAATTACGTACATTTCCATCCAATATGGCAGATTATCCAGTCAAAAGAGTCCCATGTCCATTAGAAGCATAAAAATAAATTTGCTTTTTATGTAACATTTGCCAGGTCAAGTCTGGAGTGAAATATTTGCTGCAGCAAGTATTTATGTTTATATTCAACAGTGAAATAATAGTAGACTTATCAGCCATGATAGCTGTTCTGAGAGGCTGGACTCATGCACAGCTGTGCTTTGAGCAAAATCAAGTTGAAAGATTGAGTTTAGCATGTTAGCATGCTAACATTTGCTTATTAGAACTAAACACAAACTACAGCTGAGGCTGATGGGAATGTCATTATGTTATGCAGGTATTTGGCCACAAACCACAGTATTGGACAAATTAAAAATTTGACCTGCTGGTGCTGCTAGATCAAGGGATCACCAACGTTATTACAGTTTATCCTGAGGGAGACATGAATGTGTGTACCAAATGTCATGTCAATACATCTAATAGTTGTCGAAACATCAGAATCAGAATCAGATTTATTACCAAGAAGGTTTTCCATACAAGAAATTTTGTCACTCAAACCACAAATGTTAACCTAACTATAGCACTATAAGAATAGTCAGTCACCAAAGTCACTAGGATTCATCCTCTGGGGAACATGAAGTTGAGATATTTCAGTCTGGACTAAAGTGGTGGACCAACCAACCTACACTGCCATCCATTGAGCCATGCTGCATGGCTAAAAAACATATTGTTATGCAGGAACAAACAATATCAAGCTCTTATCTGGTTTTATCGCTTTAAGGACTATCTGTCTATCAAAAACTGGATTGTTAATCCTCTCTAACAATCACAAGAGAATCTCAATCAGAGATTTGGTCAGGACTGTTGGTTGGCAAAGAAATAAGTAATATACAACAATTGTGATATTTATTACCCTTGTGAAAGTCTTGTACTGTGAAGGGGATAAAAGTAGGTACATATAGTTAAAAAAACTCTAAAGAGTCAGGTAACTTGTGGACAGTAGAGGACCTGCTGCCTCTGAAAGTAACTGACTTTTGAAACCATCCCGAGGGGAAATAAGTGTGTGGATGAGTGGTAGTGACGGGATTTTCTAGGTCAAGGAAAGTGAATCCCAGGAAAGCTTTTACTTAGAGAGCAACACGATTTGCTTATCTTGAGTTGCCAAAGCCATAATCACAATGTCACTCTGCAAGGCTGCACTATTTATAGGCTTTTCTATTCATATAAACAGCAAATTACCACGAAAAGTAATCATCCTCCATGTCATAAAGCAAGCCGGGCCATTAACCTTGTTGTGGTCCTTCTTTGGACATAATTAACATAATTTTGACTGCTGGATGTGTTGTTAAAAAAAATCACAGACACATCTCAAAATTTTGAGTGGCTGCACATGGAAATAGGTGACGTGGTGGCTCTGTTGTTAGTGCATTTGCATACTTTTTTTTCCCACATTTGTGTGGATTTCTTTTGGATGTTGTCCAAACACATGCAGGTCGCTTGGATTGGAAACATTACTTTGTTCATAAATGAGAGTGAATGACTGTCAATCTGTGTCAGTGTGGTGTCACGGCAGATCTGCTGAGAAGTTTGTTAAGTGTGTCATGTTTATTTGTACGTCAAGTTATTCACATAGTCTTGTTTGGCACTTCCTGTTTTATTGTGTAGGTTCCTTTTGTGTCTGTACCTGACTTCCTCCCTTTGTGTGTTTTCCCACCGTGTTGATTGTCTGCCCCGCCCCGGATTGGTTTCACCTGTGCTCCCTCACCTTTTGTATATATAGTCCTTGTCTCCCCTTGTCCTGTGCCAGTTCGTCTTGTTCAGTTTGTGTGTCAGTCGGTCCAAGCGAGCCAGCGTACCCCCATGCCTCAAGCTACTGTCAGGTTTTTGTGTTTTTCTTTGTACTTTGGTGTTCCTCCTTTCTGGAGCGTTTTTGAGTTTGTACTTTGTTAGTGTTTCCTCTGCAAGAGTGATTTTTTGTTGTACTTTGTTTTATCCTCCTTGTGAGCGGTTTTTGTTGTACTTTGCCTTAAATTGAAAGCGTCTTTTTTTTGTTCTTGTTTTTACAGTAAAGAGCTTAAGTTTTGAAACATCTGAGTTGTGAGTCGTGCATTTGAGTCCTGCTTCCCGTGCCACAGTTCGTAACAGTCAGCCCTGTTATTAACTGGAGTCCTGCCCAGTGCATGTTGGTTAAAAATACTTCAGCTCCCTGCAAACAAACAAGACAATGAATAATTTACCGTATGGAAAGGTTTACCACAGTCATGCCTCTGGTATTAGCTAAATACCATCACAGCCATTCTTCATTTTCACTGTCTGATTCACTTGTCATTTTGTATTGTTATGAAATGCCAGAATGTCTGCAGGAGTTTTGCATTTATTTATTCACACACTCCCCCAGTCTTAAAATTATGATGAATCCCATAATGCCTCCTACGCCCTCTTTTATTGATAGACAGCATGCACATATTCCACTGTGTGTGTTTTGTTTTGAGACCAGCCAACTCCTGGTCAACTAGTCTGTGGCAAACTATTGCAGTTCCATCACGGCATCAGTTTGATGTCAAAGTATATTTAATTGTACATCTCAACAGTATACAATAGATACCAAGATGATGAGTCATATGGATATATGCATATGTTAATAAGAGTGTTAAAGGTAAATTATGATATTTTTCTTCATGAGTCTTATTCTCATAATTGTGGCTGTTATGATGGGTCATAATAATTTTGGACTTGCTACCTTTTTGTAGATTTGATTTAGAGTCAGTGACAAGCGTTTGAAATGATTTATGTAAAATTAAAGTTTATGTGGAAAGCTCAATAAACATGGTTTTGCATGATGACCCATAAAAAATGTCTGCAATTATATGAGAATAAGAAAAAAAACTGTAATTTTCCTTTAAGCTAGGCGGCTGTTGTGGTGAATCTGGGGCGAAGTTTCTCAAAAACATAGCAAAATGTTTTGGTAGGGTTAATGACATGAGGTTTTCATTATAAATCTTTAGTGCATGCTTTGCTTAGCACTTTCTTTAGCATACCAACCACTTTAACCACTTTAAAAAACAACCTGTATAATAAATTCGCTTCTTTCTGAGCTTATTAGAGCTTCAAGGCTCACTTACAGTAAATCAAACAGCTGTTCTCCCATTTTGTGCTGTCAAATCAGTTTGAGTTTTCTGGAGTCCCAACAAGATAACAGCACTTAGCAAGTGTTCTTCGAGTGCTGTATTGTAGACTTGAATGGACAGCCTGTAACCTTCCGCTTTATTGGATTCTGTGAGTGCCTGAGCCAGGCATTAGGCTAAATGACTTCTATTTCCCTCAAAACCCTGTAATAGTGTTTAAGGACCTCTGTCCGCCAAAGGTCAGTGTCTGTCAAAGACATTGGCAGTTAAATTAGAAATACGCCAGTCTTACTCTCGCTTGACCGCTTGTGGTAGTGGTCCCATCAGGTATATTAGCCAAAGTGCAAGGACAGAGCTTGTTCCTCAGAAGCCGTTGAGTTTGTAATAGCATTTTCTCTTCGTACATCAGGGACTTATTCGTGGACAAAGATTTTGACCTCGTTTCAAGTACGTGGAGACTTGACATTTAAAGAGAATTTATAGGTAGAAAGTTTTAGTGTTGTCTCCATCAGATAGAACAAGAGGGAAATGTAATTTTTCATACTTTGTGTCTGATATTGAAGGTTGAATGTCATGTTCCTTAGAGCAGTGCACTCCACAAGTCCTAAAAAGAAAAGAAAAAAAAATGAAAATGAGAAATGGAGGCCCAAATTTTCTATCTAGGCAAGTAATGATGATGTGTTACCGACTCCAGAAGAAGCCTGAAGTAGAGGGTATAAGAGAAGGTGAGACTCAAGGGTGGATTGGAGGCAGGGGATTGTAGAGTGCAGTGGCTAAATGCAATTTTCCAACAGGTGATTTTAACACTGAGAGAATAAAAAGGATTTCTAGTACCGTTTCTGAACCACAAATGGTGATGAGTACTTGCAAAGTGGATAAAAGGCGGCAAACATTGAGCACACTGTTTTTAGCCTAAATCCAATCCCAATTTTTCAAATCATATAAAATGCATTGCACAAATTAAAAGAGTACTCCACCGATTTAGCATTGTTCTCCAATAACATTGTCGGAGTCACGATGGACAAAAAAAAAAAAAAGTAGTGTAACAATCCATGTAGTGATATCATCTTTTTATCCAGGCTTTCTTCTTCCATGTCAAAACATGGTTTCTATGTTACACACTCTGAATGAGGACAACTTCCATTCAGGTGCCAGATGATTTTAATAGATACTGCAAATACAGCAAAAGAACAGATGAATACAGGCTTCTTTGTTGGCTGCTACCATGACTATTCTATTTCAGACCATAGACTGTTCAGACTGGGATAACTCGCTAAGCTTTTACATTTACACTAATACAGAACAAGGTGCAGTTTATGTACAGTCTTCACATTAGAAATGGACAAAAATAAACAAACAACACACAACATGAAATATGCAGCCTAGTCACTAACAAAGCAGCTACCAAATACATGCCATGTATAATACCTTTCATTTTACAACACATAGTCAACCTGAAAACTTTCTGATTAGAATCTGATGAGAAGCTGCACACTTTGCAATACCACCAAAACTTTCAAACGGACTAAAACTGAACTTGCAAAGCTACGTTGAATAAAGGTGTTCTTTGATCTGGAGCGGCTGTCTAACTCCTTATCAGACAATGGTGTGACAAGAGCGGAAAGCTCTGAGGTAATCTTTGTTATTCTGCTAGAAGTAGTGTTGCCCACAGGGAGAGGATTCCCAGACTGTTTAATCAGCCATATTAATCATACATTATTTATTACAATTACAAGAGCCTCTCTGTGTGCAGCAGTAGCCTCAACCCTCGAAGGCAACAGCATGAAAAAGAGTGTGTGAATAGATTAAACTGAGCCTTTGGCACTTCTCAAAGAACAAAATGTATCGTTCAGGACTGAGTGAAAAGACATCTTTCTATCAGCCCTACATGATGTCAGTCCAGAGGCAAAAAGGAATGACACACACGTTACTGCTGTGTGGTATATCACACAAAATGTCAGAAAGGCCCTGAGAGCATACACTTCTCAGCTGTGTCCGTACTTCAAGGCACCAGGTTTGAGCATTAAAGTTGATTATCTCCCCCAGATACAAATAAGGCTCAGTGGGGGGGGGGGGGCAATAATTAACAGGGTGAATATGTTGGAAAGTACAAGCCTCGGTTGTCTCTTTCAGCTGCATGGTTCACTACTGTACTTTGTGAGAGCGAGCACCTGCTTTGCCAAACACAAAGCATAGCAGAGAGCTTGCCATTACAGGTATTTCTCCAGGCCATCCATCATTGTGGCACGGCAGCGCTGAGGTATGCTTAGGTGAGCCTGATTAAAGCCAAGGATGCCTCCCGACCTGCTCCGAAGGAAATGAGAGGGGAGGGAGGACTGGAGCCCCTGCTCCATCCGTCTCCCTACTGCTTTATTTATGTGCTATCTGGTTCACTGGCTTTTGCTTCGTGTTTCCTCTCCATTACTTGAATTCTACAGCAGGTGCTAGTGAATTGTGCATGTCTCATTATATGTCCCACAGTAGCTTCCTCTCACTGCTCTTTTGTGTGTGAATGATTGTGACTGGAAAGATTATCACCAACCATATATTCACAAAATCTCCATTTTCAGATACTAAGAATAAAATGAATCATTGAACATGTAGTGTTTTTTAATAATCCATAATATCCTTTTCACAAACAATAGAAGACTACTTCAACTGCTGCTATAAGCTGCTAATGCTATTAATACAAAATATAGTATAAGTAAGAAGACATCATAAAATGATAAGAAATATTAAACTTACAACAATCTTAAACATTAATCTTCCCTGTGGATCTAAGGCTTGCAGAATCGTTTTTATGATTTTATTAATGTTACCCCTAAGCTTTACTTTAGGTATTACCTGTTCATATTTGTTGATTTCAGTCTTTCTTTAGCTCATTTTATTGTTGTGTATTTTATTCTATTTCAATTTTTGTATTCTAATCAGTGGTAGAAGATGTACTAAGATCTTTTACTTAAGTAAAAATAGCAATACTATGTTACAAGTAAACATCCTGCATTCCATATTTTACTACAAAATACAGAATTTGCATCAAAATATACTTTAAACTACAGAAAGTAGAAGTACTCATCCTGCAGAATGGCCCATTTCAGAATAATGTATATTATATTATTAGATTATAATTATTGTTACATTAATGTGTGTATCACTTTAATGTTGTAGCTGGTAAAGGTGGGACTAATTTTTTAAAATTACTAATTAATTATTTTATATACTATAACTAGAAACTAAAGTTATCAAATAAATGTAGTGGAGTAAACAATACAATATTTGCCTCTGAATTGTGGTGGAGTAGAAATATAAAGTAACATAAAATGAAAATACTCAAGTAAACTACCTCAAAATTGTACTTAAGTAAAGTACTTAAATAAATGTACTTAGTTACTTTCCACCTCTGACCCTAATTGCCTGATATTCATTATTTGTTCTGCTGAAATGTTTTAATCTTGATTTGATTATGTAGAGCACTTTGTAGCTTCAATAACTGGAACTGTAATTTAAATATAGTTTATGATTATTACTTTTAGTGTTATAAAAGAAACTCACACAAACACACAAAAGTCTCAAAAGCTTTGACTCAAGACCAGCATGTGGGGCAGTTTATGAGGACAAATAAAGTGTTCAAATAGATGCTTACATGGTGTTGTTTACTATGTGTCCAAGGACTAGCTTTAACCGTG
The DNA here is from genome assembly GCA_005408345.1 of Macquaria australasica. Lineage (NCBI taxonomy): Eukaryota > Metazoa > Chordata > Actinopteri > Centrarchiformes > Percichthyidae > Macquaria > Macquaria australasica. The sequence continues at coordinate 262,849 of SEMN01000219.1, read as the reverse complement.
CTGTAAAAGTAATCAGTAAAATTTAAAATAAATTTTAAATGGTTAATCAGTGAGGAGATGTCTGAATTGGAATGGTGTGATTTTGTCTGCTTTTACAAATTAGGATCCGAGGTGTTGCATTCAGAGCAAGGGGGAAGTGTGAGAGATGTGTGACTTGATGCCAAAATAGAGAATTACAGTTGTGTAGCCTAGGTTTTTACGAAACAAGCAATTACTTTCTTTCAAATGATAAATTATAATAACTTGATAGAAATTGCTCTCAAAGGGGAGGATGCAGAACTGCACCTTATTTGCTATTACACAGTTAAAAATATGTTTTTTGTAAGTAAAACCATTTTGGACTTGTTTTCATTTGACTTTAGATATCTTATGATATCCAGTGGTGTATCTCTGAGGAATTCCCTGAGACTGTTTAAATTGGAAGATTTAAAATGCCTAATTCAAATGAATCAAACAAACAAATAAAGTGAAATACAATATACATTGTTGTATTCTCTTTTTATATAAGGACTTCACAAGGGTACACTTTATTGCCTTTCATATTGTAAGGCCAAGTGAGAGCGAGTAAATGAAAATCAGGACAGGGCCTGAGATTGAACTTTGAGGAACTCCAGAAGGTAATGTGTGCTTAAAAAAGAGTTTCCTGTTAGTGTCAGTATGAGCTAAGGCAGTTTAATGTTTTGCCTTTGATGTGGACCCACAAATTTAAGGCAGCCCATTAAAATTCTGTGTTGTCAAATGGTGCATTAAGATCTAACAGGATTAAAATTGAACTTTCAAACCCAATCTGCTGCAAAAATATAAAATCACTGGTTGTAACTCGTATAAACACGACTCTTGCTCTAAAATGTACAGACGTTGTTTGTTGTTTCAAACCTCACATAAAACTGAGGCTGTGGAGAACGCCTAGGATTTGAGGTACTGTGTGTATCTAGATTTATTTTACAGGTATAATACTGTTTAAAAGGACAAAGGAAATTACCTATTGCAAAATCTGAGGCGTGTTAGGAATTTGTAAGGGCAGGGGTACAAGACTGACACCTAACAAAATGTAGATTCTATCAGACATGAGAGAGATACTCCCAAAAAAAATGACCCATTCTTCTATACAAGCAGGTCAGGTGCAGTGATAAACCTTTTCCTCACATGATAAATGTAAATGTTATGCTCTCGGATAAATGCACTGATTGGATGTGGGCATTGGCAGCATCATCAACATCATTAGACATTACTAAATCACTAGCAGTGGGTTAATTTTGTCCACACTGACATTTCCTTTTAAGTTGATATGGCGAACGTGTTAGCGAACAGTTGTGTATTTACGCATCCAACAGTTATGGAACAACATTATCATTCATTTGGAGTCGTGTTACTGACCACCTGACGAATGTAAGTCCAATATTCACTCTCTTTAAGCTCTGTTTTTGGTCTCTACCAACTTCTGAAGGAAATATTTGTCTGTTTAGCTCCTAAATGTTCCACTATTTTCACCAGCTATTAGTTGCCAACGTTGTCTTCTTTGTTTGGCGCTGGGCAGGTAGTGCACAGTGGGTTTTTAGAGCTTTTTCGCTAAAAACAGCTGCCTGCTGCAGCTGAAAATTACGCTATGAAAGTGGTGACGGTTGCAGGCCTGACAGCTAAACAATGAGCTGAAACTCTCTATGAAGCTCTGTAAAGCAGAGGGGAACTACAGATTGGGATGACAATTCTCTGTAGATTCATCACTACAAACCCCTTTCACATTGTCACATTGTTTTCAAATTGTCATTTGATACATTGTTATTATAAAAATATCGATTATAGCCAATTTAAACAGCTTAAAATCTGTTTTTAATGAAGATTTTAATGCAAATTAAAATGATCTTTACATGAAATTTGGATTTCACAGTGATGTCTGTACAGACAGGGCTGCCATCAATAAAAGGAAGGGTTGCATAATATTTTTGCTTTGTTTTGCTGCTCTTGTAAGGTAGAAAAATCAAATATTCAGCTTCATGCTCCCTGTTACACTGTATGAGCTCTCTGGATCTTGTTGGATGCTTTTCAATTTGTAAAATGAAATGAGAATTTGTGAGATTAATACGGCTTACCTGTGTGGATCACCAAAGATGTGGGAATGACTTTGGGAAAGTCGTGCTGAAGCCTAGGTCGATTTTTTTTCTTGTTTTTATGCTTCTAATGAGCTGTTTCATCTCAAGGGGCTTATCCTGCTACTGAAGTGAATAAACCCTGTGTATTGTATGTTTGGGATTCAAAATGAGTTTAACTTCCACTTCCACTATTGTGTAATGTAGTACCTTTTGTTAGGGGATCTATTTTGGTCTGAATTATACAGCCAAGGTGACAAAATATTCAATAGGATAAGTGTGAAGTAAGTGTTCTGTTAGCTCTTACATTAAAATGCATTACATACAAAACAGCCTTTGACATGTGATGGTTGTATAAATGGACAGGTCAAGGAGTCTGAACTCATGAGTGTGCAGTGATGCCATCAATCAATTAATGTCAAAATTAATTTTAAAGACACTATTATACTACCCAGGGAGCATTTCCTGGGTAATGAGTGTGTTCAGGTTCCAGACTACACTATATAGATAATTGCTATAGTTAGTTTTAAACAAAAAACATTGTCCTTGTAGAAGCTCCTGACAAAATATCACAATTTCTTGTCTTCTTTGAAGGGAGACATCCTCATATTAACAAATGTTTAATATGATTTTTGTTTTGGGGGGTGGTTGTTCCTTTAAGTACATCAGGATTCTTTTGGCAGTAGCAGAGGACATAAAGTGTAATCCTCTAATGACAGTCGGGCCCAGCTTGGCTCACATATTGCTGTGAGGAGGTAGTAGCTACAGCAGATCCTGTTAGTTTCAATTTGCTTACTGCTGCTGAGCCAGCAGACTGAACTGAATGATAAGGGACCACAATCAAGCCTAATCCTTCTATCTCCCTCCCTTTCTGTCTCTCTCCCTCAAACTAACCACTACCAGTTGATCTGCCATCACCCCTGGCTGTGGGAAGAAGCCAATAAATGTTCCTCTGGGTGCGATGTGATGTACATTTTATTGTCTTCCACATCGACTGATTCTCATTTCTGACTAAGATGCAAGCAGGGAGGAAAAAAGCCTAGTATCTTAATTTTTTTTCCATTCTGCTTTTGCTTTTTACCTTCTCCCCTGGCAGCACAGAGGGGTTGGAAAAGGCAGCCTAACTAAAGCCTTCCCTTGGTGTATTTGACATTATGTGGCAATGCAGGGATGGCAGCCTAATCTGGACCCCCTGCCTGGGATGTGATCCATGCTCATGCTTTCAAGAAATATTGCACACAGAAATGTGACTACAATTTTAATGGTATAGTGTACAATTTATTTATACATTTTTGGTCATATGACTGGTATCATGTATTTTTTGGTGCATCTACACTTAAATGGATGCAATGAAATGGGTAAGCTTTGCTTTAATATAGCAGCATACTTCGTGACTTCATGCCACTTCACTGTTAAGTACGGAAACATTTTATGTGAGCGATTCACCTTGAATAAAAACAAGTCGAGCTCAGTGGTAAAATACTTAAGAACGTATTTTTCGTTTCTCCTTTGAATTTTTTTTTTCCCCCTGTTTATTGTACTTCATTTGACTGCTGTCAGAGCTGTTTTATGTGCATCAGCATTTGAGTTTCAACTCAAAGGGAGCACCTCTGTCTGAACCAGAAGCTCTGCAGGAAGCTCCGCAGAGGAAGGCAAACGACCCAGAAACAGACCTGCATGCGTGTGTGTATGAGTGTATGCATGTGCATGTGCATGTTCATTGTGGAGAGGAGTGGGTAACAAAGGGCTGATGTAGATCAGAAGAGCCATTTCCAAGTATGTTATTTGTATTCATACAGTATGACCAGCTTTGAGTAAAGGATTATTCTTGTACTCTTGTTTTTTATTGAGAACGATACACTATTGTTTGGGTATTGATACATTAAAGTATTGTTCTGTAACTACCTAATAAAAAAATTAAATATAAATAATGAATTAATAAAAATATTGAATCAAATAATGTAGAATAACAACAGTATTTTAACAGTTGGCTGCTGATCACCATCAGTTTTGATATATGGAGTCATCAAATTCACATTATGCTTTTCAGGATGTCCTTGTTTGCTAAATTTGTGTATTTTATGACAATGTTGCTTGTGAATGCAATGCTGTTTTGCAGCCAACTTTCATATCTCAGATTTCTGAGCTAAGAACATGACACAAGAACAGACTTTTAACAGCATTAGCATGAAATGATAAGGTTACTTTTTATATGGATTATTTGGTAATGGATTACCATAACGATAAGCATTTTTTAAGTCTATAGTCCACTCCAATAAACCGAAAGAACTGGAGAATACCTGAAAACACAGGAAAAACACATTCGCTTATATACTGTACAACACTGTTGTTAGCTTTGGAAAATCGTTGGCAGTAATTTAAAGAATAAATGTCTGGTTATTAATGCAAAGACTGATTTGGTGTTTTAAGAAATTCAAGGCAAAAGTATTTTGCTCTGTACTATGGCTTTCTTTTCTTCATTGGCATCTGAATACAAATAATACTGAACATGTTTGGAAAAATGGAAAAAAGCTTTTGGAAATAATAAAGAGTAAAGAGAATTACAATAAATAGAAATAGTAGGTGTAATAGGTGTTAGGACTGCTGATGGGAGCAGTGTGACAGCTTTCAGGAAGAGCCTGGGGATGATCCGACCATCTCACAAAGGATTTTGCAGCAGATGGTTGTCTGCCCGGTCAGGGTGAGCAGTAATTCTCCCTGCCCTTGTCTCTGACCTGGTGTCATCCTTTTCCAGCATGGAGGTCAGCTGAAGGCCAGTGATTTTTCATACTGGAGCTCCTCCTTGGAGCAGGAAACCAGCAGGCTTACTCAGACCAGGCTGTAAGAATGCTTTCACTTACAGACCTGTATTATTAAATCAGGATTGGTTGTGAGGTGACCCTCATTAAGTGCTCTTAGGAGGTATTATCAGATCTGAACTTGAAAACCATCTTCCCGCTACCATAGTCAGTCTTATCGTCTATCTCCATTCATTCTTTACAACTCCAGATTTTACATCTTTGTTGCATCACAGATTCAAGGCTTGGTTTTGAGGATGTTGGCTTTGGGAGGCTTTAGTGAGGTTGTTTTAATTGGGCCACCCTAAGCCATAGCATTTATGAAATCTCTAATCAAGATAGATGTTTCATGGGAGACAGACAACAGCACTGACTGATGATCTCATACACTTTATATTAAAAAAAAACATTTACCATGGAGGGATAAAATATTTATGATGCATTTGGAACAAATCCCATCATGTATTCGCCTCTGCAATTTCCTTTGAATGTGGAGCAGAGTGAAAGAGGCAGGAGCTCTGTGCTGCATCTCCAGAGATGCCTGTAGACAAATGCTGGCTATATCAAAACTTCAGTGAGGGAGGTGACAATGTCAGCTGCTGAACTGTGGGGGAGTGCAAACTGCAGGAGGAAAACAGAGTGTTTGAGACTGGCTGGATTTGGATTCTGGCTTAGGTTTGTCTTTTGCAAGGTTTCTCTACTGACACCTAATGGCTATAGAGATATAAAAAATTCAAAATATCCAAATTATTAGAGAATAAATATAGACATGGCACATAAATTTTATCCTCACAACACCAGGGGCTCCCTAAATAAATCCACTTTTATAGGGTCTTTGCCTCTGTCTTCTTTTTTCACTTTCTTGCTATAAATACTAAGAATCCCCCTTTCACTCTTTTTCCTCACACCTTTTTCTTCTTTCACACACTGCTTTATTTATATAAAAAGAAAGTGGTGGTATTTTACCAATAACTAGCTGTCCTAATAAATTATGAAATCAGTAACCTATCCTATCAAAATCTATTTGTTTTACACCCTTAAATAGGAGCCAATCGTACTAGCTTTAGAATGTGAAATTAAAGAGTTACATTAAGACATTAAGTTACAGTCAAGAGTTACATTCAAAAATGTGACGATTATTGGTTATTGAATCTATCTTATGTAATACATGTATGTCCATAATCAAACATTCAAAATACATTCTTAAACATATTGCTGTAGTTCTATTGCATGTACTGTAATCTACTTCAGTTTAACTCTATAAATCAAGCACACTCTGGGTCTGAGTTGGAACAGGAACTGTGGTCAAAGCCCAATACAGAGCCAAGAAATAGAACACGGTGCCTGACTTTTCAAGTGCTTGAAGGTTAATTATTCAACATTTCCCTCTCCTCACAACAGGCCAAGAACAGCAGGATAGCACCGCATGCTACAGCTTCTTCTTTATTCCCTTGGAGAGTGTCAGAAGTTTAAAATCACTGTTTGACTATAATTGAAATGCACACGTTGTCTGAAGTCTGGTGCCTTCAAGCAAGGCAGAAAGAAAATATAGGACAAACATAACCTCAGATACTCTGTCGGTAAAGAAGAGCAATCAGTGATATGATTATATGATTCTAATCAGCGACAAGACTAATCTGTTCTTTGTTATTTTTGATTATGCATGCATTGTGAGTGTAGGTTAAGTTGGTTCATCTGATTAAAGATTAAAAAACATGCTGGTACTCTATAATGAATATGTTGGACATGGAAGCAACAACACAACAAGTATAAGGTTTTCATAATTAGGTTTGTATAGTTTCAGAAATCAATTAAAAGCAATTAAGATCCACATAAGAAGCTGAACTGTTTGTGAGATTTGCATAAAAAATAACAATATAGGCAAACCTCAAACAGACAAAACAGGAGGAAGAGGAACACCTTCACTATGCTGAAATATCCACAAAATGTCTGTCATCTGTGTATAAAGGTCTCTTTTATTCTACCTTTATGACAATTTCCCAAACCCAATCTTTTCTCATCCTTAATAGTCAAAACTAGATAAATGTATTTCAATGAGAGGAAAAACAAAACTGTAGCCAAGACCTTGATCTAATGATCCCAGCTTTAGACTCTGTGGACCATTAAACAGTATTCACTGAAATTTCACCTCATAATGTCAAGTATAGGCCCCAAACGACACTTTAATTTCCAACCCAAACCAATAACTGCAGCACTGGTTTTCCATTTTAGCTTCAAAGTCCTTAGTCCTTAGTCCTCCAGTTCCTTTCTGAAGTAGCTGACCTTTGTAGTTTTACTGGAAGCAATTGTGAAACAGTGAAAAAAGGTATTGGACAACCAATTCAATGATAGTAATGAATGACAAATCAGACACAATGAGATACCACAAACAAGAGTTAGACCAAAGGAACTGTAAAAATGAATGAGTACAGTAACAAGAAAACTGGATTCACAAACTGTCAAATTAATTGTCACCTTAAGTATCACCAGAAAAAGATCAACATTAAGTCCCAATAGCAAGTGCAACACAGTAATTACAGTAATCACAGTACCAGTCACATAGAGTCCAAAAGAGCAGAGTAATTTAACAGTTAGTTAAAATATTGTAGCAACAAATTGGCCCCAAACATCTAGTGTAATGGCTAGCTTGGTTAGCAGCAAACTGATTGCAGCAAATAGCAAACCAACAATCACAAACCATCTATAATAATAGAGTACACATAATGTTCCAGCAAGAGCATTAGGGGACTAAATAAAAGATGCTTGTTGATATTTGAGTGATCACAGATTACAGACAAAATGGTGGATTTAACAATGTCAGTTAAACTACAACTGCTATGGAACTGTGCCAGTGGTGGTTGCTACCATAGATGTCTATGGTTGCTACTAGTAACAGAATGTTCAACTGAAACCATCTGCCAGTGGTGGTTGCTACCATAGATGTCTATGGTTGCTACTAGCAACAGAATGTTCAACTGAAACCATCTGCCAGTGGCAGTACAGTGCGCATCAACACCTCCATTTTCTTCTAGATTTTAGACTAAGGGGGTTGTCTCCCTTTCTTCTCCTTCCACTTCACAAATGCTCTTATATTCAAAGGTAGTTCTGTCAGAATATGGCTCTACAACTTGCTGTCAACACTGTAGCTGTGAGCCTCAAGGGGTAGCTGGGTGGTGCATGGAAAAATCCCCTGATGCTGAACAGAGGGAAATCATACTTCAGACTACATAGACGAGACGATTTCACTGCTGACCAACACTGATCTAACAATACATATACACCATCTCTCTATGTCCCTGCTGCTGGGCAACCACATTAGCAATCAGGGTATGTAAAACACTCCATTGATTTCACTCATAAAAACATAAGCTGATTTTGTTTTGTTTTTTGAACACCTTAAGAAATATGAAGCAATAAAAGAAATGACTGTTTCTGTTCATCTGATAAATTATTTTATCCAAACTACTGTGGTCTCCTAAAATGCGCCACTGAGCACTGTGTGTACGCACGTTTTGCTCAAGCCAAACATAACAGCAGGTTATTTCACTCATTTAAGGTAGCTCTCTGGTTGAAGGTGTGTTAAACTGTGAAATGAGATGCCCAAGTGTTTGCTTGTAATGAAAACTGGCTCCACCAATTCAGATATGATAACTGTCAGTAACCATGTTGTGCAAGAGCACTACCAAACAAGAAATGAACCAGCATCTAGATATCACCTGCTGGTTCCCCTTCCTTACACACAGAAACACTATCAAGATTGCAGAGAGAAAGCTGCATTTTCTGATGAAAGTATGTGTGCTTGCTGCCTGAACATAAGTCTCCTGGACCTTTTTGCTGGGATGTTGATGATGATGATCTTTAGAGCTGTAGCTACTATAGAGGACACCAAGGTCATGTCCTCAGTATTATTTCTGGTGGATATTATACAGGCTGGTCCCAGTATGTTTAGACGTTATAAACTCATATGCAATTAGACCAAAAAATAAAAAATAAATAAATAGGCAAATAGAAAGTATAGAAAGCCTTGAAACACAATTTAGACCTTCATGTAAATAAATAACATTTACAGAAAATATCAATGAACAGTTTACTGAAATAAATGAAACATGAAAAATCCAAATAGTCTACCAGTTATTAAAATATTTTAGAGACTATTATTTGTTTTATTTTATTATTGGAAGATCGGGTTGGTGGTGCATTGGGCGTACTTGAACTCATGACCTAAGTATTTCTAAAATTCTGGCTACTGCCTTGATGATGATGTTGGTGAAATGGTTTCAAATACATCCATGAATGGTTTCTATGGGCATCTGAAAACTGAGTAACCAACACATTCTTTACATCCTTTAGTGTTGGTGCTATATGCACGAGTTACCTACCAATTACTGTCATTAATAAAAAAGAAAGAAGAAAATTGTTTACAAATTTCAACAATTAGAAAAGTCATGTCAAAAAGTTCCACTAACCACTGTGGTAAAAAAAAAAAAAAAAAAATTAAATAAGATGAAAACTTGATCATTATTAGAAAACTATGGAAAGTATTTTGGGATGGTGCTACTGTTAGCACTAGATGCCTTGCGACATGTTCATACAATCACGCACTGGGTTCAAAGAGACTTTAAAAAGAAAGCTGAGGAGGTAGCGTTACTATAATAACAAACACAGCTGATGTTATCCTCTGCCACTCAAAGCCATAAGCACCGCCTGCTTCGGCAATATTGCATCAGAATCGCAATATCCGGGCAACGTCATCAGCCCTCAGCCGGCACCCGGATTACTTACAGTGCAAGTCGTCCGGAGTTGCAAAAGTTATCTCTAAAAGTGAGGTAGCTTTTCACTTGTTATGGCTGACCAGGCTGTCGTGGAGAAAATGAGCGAATTGCAAGTGGACGCGGGAAAAAAGGTGATACCTAAGTCTCGAGAACGGCTACGTTTAAGTCATATTAGCCAGCTAGCAGCTAGCAGCTAGCCTAGCCGGTAGTCAGATTCATGCTGTCACTTGGCTTCCAGCAATGCGGTGCTAACGTTACGGCTAGTTAGCTTTTATGAGTAACGATATGCTGGCTTTACCTTTTAAATGTTACGCTCAAGATGACATAAACATTAGTTTCATTTTTGCTTTAATCTCTTTAGGTGGTAAATTGTGCCACGTTGCAATTAAGCGAGCCCAGTCGGCTAGTTTAGTTTGGCTAACGTGGCTTTTACACGTAAAGAGCCCTACGCCAAACTCAATTCACAATTCTGACAATTTAATGTTTCACTGCTTATCGGTGGGCTTACACACACGTGAGACCAATACGTAGGACCTTGTATGAATCACTTATGTTTTCTTTTCAAATCGGCAAGCAAATGGTCCAAGCGATTTTTTTCATACAAAGTACAGTCTTAAAATTGGTTTGTCCTCCCACTAATGTCTAACAATAACCCTGGTGTGGGTTACAACTTGGAGAGCGCTGTCAGGTGGAGTGAACCACTTATAAATTCTCATTGGATCACTTGTATGCTGGATTTACCCCAGCACTTCTTGTGAAAGGTCTTAAGTCATAAACTAACTACTATGTGCTATAAGTTATATAACTATCAATGAGGAAGGGCTCTTTAAAATAACAGATTTTTGTGTAATGGTATGTGCCTTATATTAGCTGTGTATGTTACTATTAATCCACTTCATTCTTGATAAAAGTTCATTAACCTCATGGTGTGAATTCTATTTTATTTTATTTTTTTGAAATAGGGAGGAACTGAAAGCAGTAAAGATGGAGCAAAGAAAAAAGCTAAAAGTGCTGCTGGGGACACTGGAGGCAGGGCAGAGGTGAGTTGCTAAATTAAGAGTCGGAATGTAGGTAGATGCTATTATTAGACATCATAATGATGTCTTGTTTTACAAGAACTTAAATCATGGTGTATATCTAGTATTTGTGTAGATCTTTGTCATTGTATGCTCAAATATCTAAAAGCAGCCACCCACAAGCTTAATGGTTGTTTATAAGTTTATGATCAGATTCTAGTAGTTAAACATTTAATCTACTAAAACAGAGCATAGGTGTCCAAGTGCAATGAATAAATGGTCAAACAGAAACAGTGACGTCACATTGAGATAGTTCCAGCACAGATACAAGCATGGAAGTTTCAGAGCAGAAAATATTTCGGCAATCTAAAACATAAACTGTAAATATTAGGTTTTGGTTTCAGTCCTTCAGAAGTACGTGTATGTGTCTTTGTGCTCTCACAGTTTGTGCTGATGTTCATTATATAATTACACAAAGTAGAAGATGAGGTAGGCTGAGAGAATAGTGGGTACACACAGAAAATAATTTACAACATTTCATGAAGTGCCTTCACCCTCAGTCTGATGTGTGATCGCCTAAGACTCAGATCAGCTGATGGACTTTTTTCTTTAAGAAAGACATAAACTTTTTGTACAGATTAGTACCTGATAGCAAGTATACGCAGAGACAGCATTATCAACCAACCCCCCATTTACTCATCTTTTTTTGTTGCTGTTTAGCTATCGCCACCACCTCAATACATTGAGGAGCGTCTTACTTTGTACACAAAGCTGAAAGCTGAGCATGAAGCCCTGATGGCAGAGAGGGCTGTGAAGAATAGCCGAGCCATCAAGGTGACCCTGCCTGATGGAAAGGTGGTGGAGGCTGAGTCCTGGAAGACCACACCATACCAGGTGGCCTCGGGAATCAGGTCGGTGTGATGAGGTCGCTGTAATTGTTACTTATTAAATGTGACACCTCGCATTCATGTAGCACAAAAAGAAAGAAGGAAAACCTCGCGGGTGCTTCAGGAATGTAATTTCCAAAGACTAGCTGTCAAATTTATTTGTACAGCCTGTAATCATTGTTACAGTTTCAAAAGGCTTCACAACACCCACATTATGAAAACTGTAATTGGAAATGACACCCGCCAACCTTAGACCATCCACTGAAGACAAGAAAATACTCTCACAAAAAAAGTCATTAGTGTTAAAAAAGTAGAGGAAACATTGCCTTGAGATAGTCTGAGAATGATCTCCCTACCAGCATGGTCCAATATACAATAGGTGGCAAGAGTGTGTTAACAGAGATTAAATGTTGATAACCAAAGGTCACATGAACAGACTGCACAGTTTACTTAGTAAAAAGCTTCGGGAAATGTCAGCAGCTATATCAATGTGAGTGGATGCAAGCATTGCTGCATATGACTTAAAAGCACCAACCCCAGCCCCTCCTCCGTTATTTCTTAACAATGCAATGAGCATCGTGTTTATGGCTGGTGTTTTTAACCTTTTGTGGCCCATAAGCCTGTTTTTTAGGTCCTAAAATTCTCATGACCAAGGCAATTGGAGAGTTTTGTATAGTGATTTCAGAAGAATGTGGGATGGTGGGGCTTCAAAAGGGTGGCACTGTACTATATGCGACATCCCTTTATCTCCTCCTAGGGCACCGAATATAGTCTGTCAAACCAACACACAACTTGTAAGACCAGCCAAACTACATCTATTGTTTGTTGCAGTGTCGCATGATCATTACATGATGGCAAAATCTCAGAGAACCTAGAGTTCATGCAAGGCTGGGGAGCATATCAATATATATCATTTGTCAGTCATTCTACAGTAATTATATTGTAGGACTTGTTAAATCTTGTAATAAACAATTTTATCTTGTTTAAATAATTTGATCTAAATTCAAATACAGAGGAAGTACCAACTCCAATTTCGCTTTTCTTCTTGAAATTGAAAGCTACAGTTTGACTTGCCATTATCATGCAGGCATCTAGTTGGAAGGTACTACCTCAAACAACAATTTGATAATCAGTATTATCGGTATTATTTATTTATGTTTGAATTCCACTCTGACCTGATTTAATGTTATGTTTTTTTTATTTTAGCTGCAGGGGATGTCACAGAATGTTATATTTGACCTCTTTTGACCAACCTTATCTATTCAAATTGGTCCAGTATAATATAAAAATGATTTTGTCTGCATATTTATTTGATGTGGAATATTTTTATGTTTTGCATCCAGTCAAGGCCTCGCCGACAACACAGTGATTGCTAAAGTGAACAACAGTGTGTGGGACCTGGACAGACCTTTGGAGGATGACTGCAGCCTTCAGTTGCTCAAGTTTGATGATGAGGAGGCTCAAGCTGTAAGTCCACCTCATCTCTGACAGCTGGTCTGACACAGTGCTTATTTTTGCCCCAAATATGGATTAAGAGAGGAGAGTGTAGTGTAGTAAAGTCATCTTATACACCTTCTTCTTGATGCAAGGTTTGCTCCCCTTTTTTTAACACCAAAAACTATACTCGCCTGCCCATGTTTTAACTTAACTCTGAGTAAGCCTATGACAATATTTCTGACATGCTAGCAATGTCATTGACCCAACAAATCTGTTACTTACCAGTACACAACATCTTGCAGAGTTCTTTCAACCTTATTGATAGTTAGGGCTGGCTAACCTGAGCATTCAAGGTTAAAGTGATGAATAAGAGGTTTGCAATCAATAATAAACCACAAATCTCTGTGTTTCACCAAGTGTCTGAGCCACAATGACATGAAGAGGAGACATGAGAATGTAAAACACTGCTGCAATCATAAAAGTCATAAAAAGTGGCAGTAACTGGTCTCTAAGAGAATAACGAGACCTGTTCCTAAAATAAAAGCCCAATTTCAGCTTCATTGTCAATAGAAGGTGCTGAATATTTAACCTGAAGAAGAGCCATTTGTCAGTTGACATTTTTAAGTACCTAAAAGATTAAAGTCTCAGTCAATTTGCTTTTTATGGTACCATTTGTCAGTAGGTTTTAGCTGCATATTTTGCAGAATTTTTAACATCTTTTGTAATGTCAGCATTCAGAAGAAGTGCTTTTACACCGTTTAAGTGGTTTAAATTTTCTCAATGGCTTCAACAAAGTCTGCAGCACAGAGAGTGATTGTAACATCAGCACAGACACGAAGGTCAACAATCCTGATTTTGCAGCACAGTCATACTTCTCATTTTTAATAAACACAAAGGGATAGACTACTGCTATTTTGCTAATTTGGCAATATTGTTTTGTATAATTTTTAGGTTTACTGGCACTCCAGCGCCCATATCTTGGGTGAAGCCATGGAGAGGGTGTATGGAGGCTGCCTCTGCTACGGTCCCCCCATCGAGAGCGGCTTCTACTACGACATGTTCCTGGAGAACAATGAGTGAGTCACACAGGCTTTGGGTTCAGATTTGTCTGTATAATTAGTTGTGTTAGTCAGTGTTATTTTCGTGTGTACTTCAAGGCTTAGCAGCTGTCAGTCTGGTTCACTGTCTAAGACCGTTGGCAAACACAAAATAGGTGGATTGGTATGACACTAATGCTGTCAAGCTGGATTTTTCTTGGGCGTGGATTTGAAATGACATCTTTCGATATCTGCCCACAGGATTTGAAAGCCTAAAAGCAAATCTATTCAAAACACAGAACTAGAGATTGCTTCAGTGAAGCTTTGAAAGTGCGTTAAGACACACTCAGAGAAATTTTAACACTATTTCCTCGTAAACAACTTTTTCACTTGACCTTTCCCTGAAACAGATGCATTTCTCCCTGCTTAAGGCAGCAGGAGAGCGTGAGGAGTGCTGTCTAATTAATTCTATAACCTCCTTAATGAAGTCATTTTATGCTAATGGCATTCTTGCAGACTGTTTTTTGCGAGGATATTTTGACATTGCTCAAGCCCCAAAGCCAAGGACTTTTAACTATTTGCCCACGCTTGACAGAGGTTATCAGTTTCTGGAAGTCAAAGAATTAACATTGGTAAACAAAAGCTCTGGCCACATCCATGATGCCCTCTAGAAACACTGGCAAACAAAATTTAGCATTGAAGGCAGTTTGCATATTAATGTAGGATGATATAAGACAGTCATTGTCATTGGATTGAATGTTCTTGTTGTGTTTATCTTTTGCTGTTTTGGACAGGGGCGTATCGAGCAATGACTTCCCATGTCTGGAGACATTGTGCAAGAAAATTATCAAGGAGAAGCAGCCATTTGAGAGGCTGGAGATAAAGAAGGAAACTCTGTTGGAAATGTTTAAGGTATCTGAAAACACAAACACAACAAAACAAAACAAATGAGGAACATTTCATGAGTAACAGAACTCTAAAACCACCTCTTCTCCTTGACAGTACAACACGTTTAAGTGCCGCATTCTAAATGAGAAGGTTACCACTCCCACTACCACAGTTTACAGGTGAGTCCAGGCTCTGTGCATGTAAAAGTTTTTATCTTTTAAAGTATAATTCTGGTGATTTTCTATATTTTTGTAGTGTCAACAATTTCCATTAAAAGACCAAAACCACAAGTAAATGAATCCTACTGACAAGTACTGTCTGTGTTGCCAAAGCCAACACACAGCTTATTCCTCTGTGCCATAGGCCTCCCATCATTACAGTGAACATGGGCACTGTATTATATTTTTAATTCAGTTCCACCTACACCATGCTGCTGTGAACACACACTAGCGCACCAAATTCATGACTGAAAATAGCCCCCAACAAATGCACTGTTTACTTCTATTTGTGTAATGTTTGCTAAAGACTACAGTGCCCAGCTGTGCTTTATTTAAGAATGAAATATATTCGTGACCTGTTTTCAAAGATTTACGTCTTCAGTCGAAAGTGTTGGGCTTGGGGCTGAGTGAAGTCAGAGAGTATTGAGAGATAGACTAACACATCCTTGGTTTTGGTCTTTTTATAGGATTCGATAACAATAACAAATATGTTTATTATATAGAGTATTTCTAGCCTTATCCTAAATACAAAAAAAACACTCAAACATTGTTGCATTTCAGGTGTGGTCCCTTAATTGACTTGTGTCGGGGGCCCCATGTGAGACACACTGGGAAAATCAAGGCACTTAAGATCCACAAGGTGAGCCTTTTTGTTTTCAGGGATGCACTATACACAGCAAACCAGTTGTTACTATATATGTGGATTTATTATTAATTAAACCAGGCAGGATTTCAAGTACTGTAGTCTGTGCCCTGAATGTCTGGAAGTAAACACATTTGTCCCCATTTTTTTAGACCAGAGTTACCTTGTGTTTTATTCTCAAGGGATTTGCTGGACCCAAAAGAATGATGAAAGCTAACATACTCCTTTTGTGGTGTGCTAGAATTCATCTACATACTGGGAGGGAAAGGCGGACATGGAAACCCTCCAGAGGATCTATGGAATCTCCTTCCCTGACCCCAAAATGCTGAAAGAGTGGGAGAAGTTTCAGGAGGATGCCAAGAACAGAGATCACCGCAAACTAGGCCGGGTATGAACTGAAATGTGAAGAAGCTGTCAGTTAGCAAGAGTTCATGTCCATAGAAATTTTAAAATGGTCTTCTACAGGCTTTATTCTTAGAAAGAAAAAAATTAAAGTTATTCAATAATATTATATTGATATTTGTGAAGCTGTGATTTGACTGCAGAGTTGCAGTGATGCACTCAAATCAAATATGTTAATAATAATGATAATAATAATAATAATACAGGTAGAATACTTATAAATCGTAAGAGCCAGGATTGGGTTTGTGTCTGATCATACCTATTCAACACACAACATATCAAAGCTTTTTTCTGAACAGTGTGATAATATAGTACTCCTGGTGCATTTGCAGCTACATTTTCTGGTTAAGAGCCATTATTCTACAACAAGAAAAGCTTTTTTTTATGTGTTTAAATGTCAAAGACAAACACTTCAGAAAGTGTCACTTGTTTAATTGTTTGAAAGTTCATTTACATGTATTGTTCATTTACATATCAGTCTAGAAAGAAATACTGAGAATGGCGTTATAAAAAATGTACCCATGACCCATTTTCAGCTGTGAGTGATGGCAAAATGAACCCATTTCATAAGGCAGCATTCAGTTAGATGTACTTCACAATCCTTGGAACACTTTTGTTAAACTGTGAGGCTATCTTTATTGCTGTAAAACAATGTATGAGTTTGTTATTGATGGTTCAGGGTGTGTGGTGTTGTTGCCATTCATTCAGTATAATAACAGGTGTGGAAAAGCGAGCTGAGCAGGAGACTGAGTACATTGTCAGACAAAACCTAGTTACATTAAATACGTGATGAGCTGTTGCATAATTTCAAATTGAAACCAGTTTGGCCTGAGTGGTGGCCCTTTTTTAATTTTCCATCACACTAACAGACCTTTTCTTTTTTATTATTCAGGAGCAGGACCTGTTCTTCTTCCATGACCTGAGTCCAGGGAGCTGCTTCTTCCTGCCCAAGGGAGCCTTCATCTACAACAGCCTGATTGAGTTCATCAGAGTAAGTCAAAGCTGTCAGACACATAGTGGATAATTGCTGTTATCTTACTCTAAACTTTTAAGACATAAGAAAAGACAAAGGGTGCAAGTCACAAAGTTTAAATTTGCAGGGAGACCTGGGGAGAAAGGAAGAACACATTTGGACCTTTAGTTCGTCTGTGCATTAATAATGGCTTTATATATTCACAAGATACATTGCTGCAATTTAAAACCACTTTAAATTACTTTTAAACAGAAGAGGAAGAAAGGTTTGGTTATATGTTGATGATACAGCTTTATGTCGTGGTCTTGAAACTGATAAACTAAGGCTAATGAATCAAGTCTTAAAAACACAACTAAAACAAATACATTTTAAAATATGAACATGTGCATGCACATACAATAAAATGCAAATTCATATCTATTCTTTCCCATAACAGTAATACTGTAAATGAATGTTCACTAATTTATGCTTACCCAATATGACATTTCTTATTTTTGACCAGGTAACAGAAAAACTTTGCTTGGTGTGAAGTCCACCCTTGAACACAAACTTATTTATGAATCTCAAAATAGCTTCTTATTGATAGTCAATTATCTATTACACCTGCTCTATTATAAAGAGCCACAAAATCAGTCTGATTTAAAACATTAACTCTTGGTTTTCAGTCAGTGCAGTCACAATGCAGTGCACATTAGAAGCAGGGATGGAAATTAGCACCAGCCAAATGCTGGTAAAATATGAAAGTGGCTGGTAGATTTCAAACACAAAATAATGATTTACTATTGAGTGGCTGGTGCATTTGAACATTTATCTGTCATGGGGCTGGTAGATGTTCACATTTAAAAAAAGTTAATTTCCCATCTGATTGAAAGCAATCTCACTTTAATGTGGTAAAATATATTTCTGACTGAGGAGATTTTGAGTAATGAGATGCGTTTTATAAAACATCTCTGCCTGTACAAGCTACAAACTAGAACTAATCTAAATATTTGTAGAGTATATGACTGTTGGGATTTAAAATAACTAACATTTTATTTTATTATTGCTATCAGCTTTCTGTTTTGAACAGATATCCAAAATAGGCCAACCCAAGGTGCAGTAAAGCACTTTAAAAAATGACTACCTTTTCCTTTCAGTTTACCCCAAATCCCCTTTATACTGTGTAAACAAACTGGGATAGGAATATGAAGCGGCATAAACGTTTTTAGAGGTAGTTTGCTTTTTTTTAAACTCTCAGCCTTTGTTTGCAGAGTTATGTATGTTCTAGAGGAAATTAACTACTACATCAATGTTTTCCCCAGGTGTTGACAGAAACGGTTTTAACCAGTTGTTTGTAGTTGTGATGTGTACCGAGCAGTATAAAGGCGGGTTGCTTGAGTAACTCAGAACAGCCTTACTGTAATCTTCTTTGTGATTAAGCCTTGTTGTCTCTTTGGCAGAATGAGTACAGGAAGAGGGGTTTCCAAGAGGTGGTGACGCCCAACATCTACAACAGTAAGCTGTGGCAGACCTCTGGCCACTGGCAGCACTACAGCGAGAACATGTTCTCCTTCGAGGTGGAGAAGGAGACCTTCGCCCTCAAACCCATGAACTGCCCGGGACACTGGTGAGGCCTCTATTTCCTCACATCTAGAGTTGTTTGAAAGTATGGTTTTAAAATCAGCAAGCAACTACACAAGAATGAACATAAAGTGTAAAGAAAAACACACCCACTTCTGTTACACACTGTGTATCAAGTCTTGCTCAAGTGTGAAATAGATATTTTTAGTTGGTTTCTGTCTCCAATTAGAGGAACAACTGTGTTTGTTGGACGCAGGGCTGTATGTTCTTCTCCAGCATTAAATGCGTTTGGAGCATTAAACAAGCTCAGAGTACTGTTGTCACAATAAAAAATGTTTAACCTTGTTACAGTATTTAGTTCAACATCAAACAACAAAAGATTTGAACACAGTATCGTGGCAAACAGGGACAACCATTAAGCAGTGTTCTACCACACTTGAATATCTGTGTAAGAGTTTGCACAGGGGTTTTGTGATCAGTAGTTGACTCAGTTGAATGCGATAGTTTGTCATCCAGTTCAGCTCAACTTGTAATGGACTGATTCTCTCGACATGATTTCAGTTGTTGAATGACCCAGTTCAATTTACTACTGAATGCTGCATTGCAGTGTAAAGAGCCAGACAGCAGCTCTTTGTATTCAAATCTTTTATCTCCCTTTTATTGTTCCAATCTTTGTGCTATCCACATGGGCAGCCCCTCTAGAGATCATACTGAAATTGAGCTTTCAAATACATTTTGTCAAAGTGTTTGATGTCGGTTAAATCAAATATTGATTGTCTTTCATAGTAGTATTGAAGCAGTAGAGCAAGTTTCAGTCATTGTGATAACTCTAGGTTGAAGTTGGCAGTTGTAATTTGTATATTTTTCCCACTGTCTATCTGTGTGGCTCCAGTCTGATGTTTGATCACCGGCCGCGCTCCTGGAGAGAGTTGCCCATTCGCATGGCTGACTTTGGCGTCCTGCACAGGAACGAGCTGTCAGGAGCCCTAACGGGCCTCACCCGTGTCCGCCGCTTCCAGCAGGATGACGCTCATATCTTCTGCTCCATGGACCAGGTGAGGCCCCCACTGATGCACTGACATTACTCAGCCACATTTTGGAGTCATTGAAGTCTGATGAAAAAAAGTTGCCTGATGGGACCAGTAAATTTGACTAAATTTGATAGATGGATGGAAAGAAAGAAAGAAGGAAAGAAAGAAAGAAAGAAAGAAGTGAGGTGCTTGAGGCTAGCAGCTCAAGGCTACATTAGCCGCTACTAGTATAACACACCCGAATCTCTGACCGAACTGTCGGCAGCTGCATCCTGGGTAATGTAGGTGCCAGGTTTTGACGAGGAAGAAGAAAGCATGGAATAAAAAAAACAATATCTCTGATTCTGCTTTTTTGACAGTGTTATAGGAGTGCAATGCTAAATTGGTGCAGTACTCTTTAAGACAGGATTTAATTCATACCACTGTCACATTTTTATGGCAATACCTTTGATAAATGTTTCCACTTGCTATTATACCTGTTTGAAAAAAGCCCAGTTTTGAAGGCTCTCAGTAAATCAGTCTCTTGCTGGCACAGCTCATTGAATAAATTCAGGTAATGTTGTCAGTGAACAGTCTGTCACATTCTCAGGTAAAGTGAGAGGACTCCATAGGCTGCTGCAGCCTGGTGTAGCAACTTGCATGTTAAGTCCTTTCACCAAAGAGGAGCACTGCCAATATCGATGCACACAAACGGGATTTGGGAAGACTGAAGAGATTTCTTAATTAGTTTATTCAAACACATCAACTTGCAGCCAGGATCCCACTGATTTTGTTTTCTCTTCATCAGTAATGGCAGTGGATTGGATGGTTAATTATTTGATTGCACTTTGTACACAAATTATTTCACTTTTAATTTTTCAGTTTAACTACAGCAGCAGCAGGAAAGTGCTGCTTGTACTGTTAAAATTTCTTCCCTATTGAACCACATGCTTTTTTCACGTCCAAGCTGCTTGTTTAAACTTGTGATTGGTCACATGTAGTGGAAGTGCATGATAGTCCTACTAGGACTTCAGTAGCAATGAATTTCACAACTATAGCTACTGGAAATTCAATCATGATATATTATCTCCAAGAAGCTGAGCAGTTTATCCTCTTACTGTTCTGATTACATCATATAATTCAGTCATTACACCAGAAATTAAACGTGCAGCCATGTCCAGATGGATGATGCAAATTCTGTTATGTTTTGTTTTTGACCCAAGATTGAGGACGAGATTAAGGGCTGCCTGGACTTCCTGCGGACTGTGTACGGAGTGTTTGGCTTCACTTTCAAACTCAACCTGTCCACAAGACCAGAGAAGTTCCTGGGGGACCCAGATGTCTGGGACCAAGCAGAAAAGGTAACCACAAGGCCTCTTGTTTCTCTTGTATGGTTGAAAATGTGAACAGCACTCAAAGTCTCACTGGAGAATTAAGATGATCTGTGATATTATCAAGATGGAAATTCTGGAGCCACTTCACAGACAGCAAATGGAGGAGTGTGATTTGTAGACCCAGAGAACATTTATATTTTAATGAATGAGTTTTACTCTGTAGAACTGCGATCTGTTCTGAAGCAGAAAATGCTCGTTCATCTCCAGAGAATCTACATCAGTTCTATCACTGTCTGCCTTTGCTGTCAAATCAAATTCACTCTCTGTGGACCAGCTCTATATTTTTCATCTTGAGTTCAGCTCCAAGTTGCTGTGGGAGGAGAGCAGGTAATGTTATTACAAGCTGGTTTTAAAGAGTTAGTGGGTTAAACTGGGTGATAATTAGTCTTTATTGCTTGGTGCTTTCAGCATTAGATGAAACACAGCGAGGGTCTCTCTTGGGACAACTTCAAGTCTACCACATTAATCTGTAAAATCAACACTCAGTTGTTGGATAAAGGTGCCACAAGTATACTGTATTGTTTTTCAGTAGCACAAATATGCGAAGCACATACATATTGTATATTAGTATGGCAAGCCTTTACTGGCAAAGGTGTGTGACAGATAGACACAGCATGTGTTGCATTTTACAGCAGGGTGAGCTTAATCTTCACATTTGTTTTCCTTTTGTATCTAATTGTTAGAGGTATGTTTTATTTCACCAGTGAAATACATCAGCAGTGCACATTGCAACACTTGATTTGTTTTTGAAGTGTTTTTCTTTAGATTTTTATGCCTCGCTGTTTCCAACCATGTGGCATCTCCCCCTTCACTGATTGTTATAATTTTATTATACTGATTTTCTCGTGTTGGTGATTCAGGGTTTGTGCAAGGGTGGCATCTTAATCTACTGTAGGCTGCATGGTGTCAAAATGTTGTGGAGTTTCAAAATGCTCCATTTTTCTCACCCATGACCCACTAGAATGATTTTACTTGGTCTTAGGTTCCAACAAATCATAGTGGCCCACAGGGGACAGTATCCACATTTATATTTTAATAGATGACAAAATGTGAGCTGGATATAATGCAGATACGGGTATTTAATCCTAATAACTGGTTCTATCCGTCGCCCTGTTTTTGACCTTATTGGTATTTTATAAACTTTAAAAAGCTCCTTTAATTTCCCTCCCTGGTTTACAGTTAATGCTGTCCTCAGTGCTTCATTTTAACTTCATTTTCAAATGTGGACAAATGTCTTTTGCCCGCTGGAAGCATTACAACATTACTGATGATAGTGGAATAGTCAATCCAGTGGCCACAGTAACTATTTAAATATTAAACACTTTGCAGTCTGCAAATGGACAGAATAGATCATAGATCCTAAGGACTACAGTATAGAGATCATGCTGCTTCTTACTGACTGCGTGTGCTAATAATGGTGTACCTCTCAGTCACAGTTCCCAAAATAAGGATAATATGAGTATGATCAGTATAATATGTGGAGCTGTGAAAAAAAAGCAGATAATTATAATAGCTTGTAGGTTGTACAGCTGTTTGGTTGACCTATCGGGAGACTTTTCTCTGGGGAAAACATTTTGCTAAATTCATCACTGATTGTTTGCATGCACAACAGTGGAAAATTATATACACAAAAAACTGACTTGTAAACTTGGCATAGTGACTGGAACAGAACTTGCTGCGTGTTTCCCTCACCTCATTAACTCCCACAAGCAACCATAAAATATTATTGGGACGTTAACATTTCTCAGTTCAGTGATTAGTTCCAGAAGAAGTAAATGTCAGTTCTGAATATACAGCTTTGCTTAACACCACTGTTTACTGACATGTTGGTCAGCCATTGACATTGTAACAAAGCAGTAATTGTTTGTTTTTACAGCAACTGGAGAACAGCTTGAATGACTTTGGGGAGAAATGGGTTCTCAACCCCGGTGATGGAGCTTTTTATGGACCAAAGGTGAGCCATGCACTGCAGTAATGATATACTTTAAAGTGTGAAACAGCAGGAGGGTCACTGCTGATCATTTGTGTCCTTTTTTTTTGCAGATCGACATTCAGATCAAGGATGCCATTGGCCGGTACCATCAGTGTGCCACAATTCAGCTCGATTTCCAGCTCCCGATCCGCTTTAATCTGACCTTTGTCAGGTAATTCTTCCGCTTTTTTTATTCACATTAAATTCAAATGGCAGAAGAATAGAATATTATTTTTTGTTGCTGCAAATGCTTGTGTATTATCGAATAAATCATATTGTAGTACAATTAACCTAATCAAAGATAAGTTTCACATAAAAAATATTGGAGAAGTCAGTCAACATTATGACATATGGAATAAAATGTGCTGATGTGAAAGCAGAAAATAGGATTAGCTTGAATGAAACTTTTGTAGCTGCCCCAGAGGCTATAGATTTTTTTCTGTAAAACTGTTGTGTAAAAACACCAAAAGATTAGCAGTGCAGCCCGAATGACGAGAATATACTTTTGTCCAGATTAGTTGTTTTCCTTTTTTATTTCTCTGTGTGAGTTCCTAATTTCTTTTTTTTATTCCCCCTTCAAATTATTTTGTAGCCATGATGGTGACGACAAGAAGAGACCAGTGATCATCCACAGAGCCATCCTGGGATCAGTAGAGAGGATGATTGCTATTCTGACTGAAAACTACGGAGGCAAATGGTTTGTTAATCAATTTTAAAAGGTTGACTTGTCAAATAGGAGCTGACTCCAGGCATAGATATTTTTGTTATTATTTCTTCCTGAGCACTGTTAATGGTTTTCAAATTGACTGAACAGAAATAAATAAATATATATATCTCTATATAGAGATATAGATAGATAGAGATATAGATAGATAGATATCCTGTGGGCGGTCTATTCCTCCTTCAAGCTCGGGTCCTCTACCAGAGGCCTGGGAGCTTGAGGGTCCTGCGCAGGATCTTAGCTGTTCCTAGTACTGCACTCTTCTGGACAGAGATCTCGGATGTTGTTCCTGGAATCTGCTGGAGCCACTCTCCCAGTTTGGGGGTCACAGCCCCGAGTGTTCCGATTACCACGGGGACCACTGTTGCCTTCACTTTCCACATCTTTTCTAGCTCCTCTTTCAGCCCTTGGTATTTCTCGAGCTTCTCGTGTTCCTTCTTCCTGATGTTGCCGTCGCTTGGGATTGCTACGTCTATCACTACTGCCTTCTTCTGTTGTTTGTCCACCACTACTATATCCGGTTGATTCACCATCACCAGTTTGTCAGTCTGTATCTGGAAGTCCCACAGGATCTTAGCTTGGTCATTCTCAACCACCTTCGGAGGTGTGTCCCATCTTGACCGTGGGACTTCCAGCCCATACTCGGCACAGATGTTCCTGTACACTATGCCAGCTACTTGGTTATGGCGTTCCATGTACGCCCTGCCTGCTTGCATCTTACACCCCACTGTTATGTGCTGGATTGTCTCAGGGGCCTCTTTGCACAGTGTGCACCTGGCGTCCTGCCTGGTGTGGTAGATCCCGGCCTCTATCGATCTTGTGCTCAGAGCCTGTTCCTGTGCTGCCATGATTAGTGCCTCTGTGCTGTCTTTCAGTCCAGCCTTTTCCAGCCACTGGTAGGATTTCTCGATATCAGCCACTTCTTCTATCTGCCGGTGGTACATACCGTGCAGGGGTTTGTCCTCCCATGATGGTTCCACCTGCTCTCCTTCCTCATCCGGCTTCTGCTGCCTGAGGTACTCACTAAGCATCTCATCACTTGGGGCCATCTTCCTGATGTACTCATGGATCTTTGTTGTTTCATCCTGGATAGTGGTTCTGACGCTCACTAGTCCTCGACCTCCTTCCTTCCGCTTAGTGTACAGTCTCAGGGTGCTGGACTTGGGGTGAAACCTCTGGAAAAAAAAAAAAAAAAAAAAGATGCAGAAGCTAGGAGAATAAACAGAATGTTCTCCACCGAACCATCCAAAGTGTACTCTCAGTGGTGGGGTAATATATATATAAATATATATTTAAAAAAAAAAAAAAACTCAGTTCTGGGGGGGTAAATACCTTGCAGAATGTACGTGGTTTCTCTAAGCAGTTAAATGTGTCCTGTTCTGTTTCAGGCCACTGTGGCTCTCTCCTAATCAAGTGATGGTTGTACCTGTGGGACCAACCTGTGAGGAGTACGCTCAGAAGGTAACCACTCACCGTAGCTACTTTAGTCTATATTCTCATTTCAAAGACGGCATCAGCCACTTTGATTCAACAGTCTGTGTTTTATCACTTACACACAGGCTGGAATCCTGTGCTTCAGTATTGTGATTTGCCGTGTTAATTTAGATTTTAGTGTGATGTTTTATGCTTGTTGACATGGCCACATAAAATACTGGAACTGCTTCTGAAGTTCATGTTTCTGTGTCTTTAAAAAGACTTAAAGGAAAACTACAGTTTAGCACAACTTTGCTTCAGTTCTATTACTTACGATAACATTGTACCCATCAAAGCAATGGCTTAGATCTCGGGATGTGGCGACATTACTGAAAATAGGTCCAAAAGACATGAGCAGTCAGACAGTGATACAGGTTGTAATCAAGCTCTCAGCTTTGTCAGATCAGTTATCACGTTATTTAGAGAAACCGAAAGTGAGCGCACAACTACAGCAAATAAAGTAGGTCAAAATTGAATCAGGAAGTCCGTCTGTAAACTGTAATGGATTTTTAGAACAGACAGTTTGGAAAAGAAAACTAAAACAAATGATAAAATTAGCACACAAACATTTGAATAACCCGTCGGCTTGTTTACAACCTGTCTCATTGTCCGACTGTTGTTGCCCCTTTGGACCTATTTTTAGCAATGGTATTACAACTGATAGAACCGATGGCCAGAGCTACAAAAATAAAACCTAAGTTGTAATAAACTCAAGTTTACTTTTTAAAATGTGTTGAACACATTGCTACTTGTACAAAAAGCCCATTTGTGAAATAAACAGCTGTACAGTACTGATATCCATGTGGAACTGGATTTCCAACTGGAGAAGACGGCAGGTCCACAGTTGTATTAAATCCACACATTGTGATTATAATAGTTTGCAGAAATATAATCTTCATTACAGCCAAATGTCCAAAATGTGCTAGTCCAGATTTGAAAAACATAAAATTTAAAATGATAATTTTAAAATGAAATGAATGAACTTTTAAAACATGCTGGCATGGCTGTTTTTAACTGTTGGTTGTTTCTCTGGTTAATGTGGCAGGTCAAGTTGGACTTCCACAACAGCGGCTTCATGGCTGACGTGGATCTCGACCCCGGCTGCACTCTGAACAAAAAGATCAGAAATGCACAGTTGGCGCAGTACAACTTCATCCTGGGTCAGTGGCAACACACTCTTTAGTCAGTCGTTTCCTCTCTTTCTCGCTGTCCATCTAGACATTGATTTCTTTTGTCCTCTTTGCATGTTTCCCTGCTTGGAAAAGTGGTGGGAGAGAAGGAGAAGACCAGTAACACTGTGAACGTACGCACCCGGGATAACAAAGTCCATGGCGAGCGCACTGTGGAGGAGTGCATCGAGCGCCTGAAACAGCTCAAGACCACCAGGAGTCGAAACGCCGAAGAGGACTTCTGAGCTTTCTCAAACTTGCTCCTTTCAGCTCATCCTTCTCTCAACAGTACCTCAAGTCTGGAAACTTTAAAGGGCCATGTGGTTGAAATCAGTTTTTCATGAGGGATAAAACTACTTTCACATTGTTGCCTATAGTCTTTGCTTGTCGTCCCCTTGACATTTTTCAGATTCGACAGTTATGTTTTTTTATTCTGGTGTCCCCCAAATGCCTCTTTATTGTATCACTATGTTTTCGGTTATCAAGTCTTGTGGTTGCTGTAGTCATGGAATGAAGTATAATTGTCCTTATCCCTTCTGCTTGTACGGATATACAACTAGTGAGCTTTACAGAACAACTCTGTACGATGAATAAATTGTACCATAAAAAAACATGAGCGTTTTCCTAATTAAGAGGGGAAGTAGTTTGTAACACTGTCTAACAGTTTGTTTCAGTCATTCTTTCCTCAGGGAATTGTACACGAGTTACATTTTTGATAATTAAAACAATATATTCTTGATCTATGCGTCATGCTTTTTATAAGATTTACCTTTTCTTCAGAATTGTCTTCTTAATTATGCTGCTGCAAACAAGTCTGTCCATCAGTCATCTCTGTCAGGATGTGGAGAAAGACATGAAATATGAGCATTAAAAGAAAATAATTACATCAAAGTATTCATGCAGTCCATAAGTACTGAAATCAAGATTATAACGAGTGACAAGTAGAGGTTTCTTCAATGTATGGTTATAGGTTGTACTTGGTCTAAATTATCTATCAAACTTAGTGTTTTTCAAGTCACAACTCAATTCACAAGTTCAAGATCCTGTGTATTTAGGCCATAGTTGAAATGGTTAGATAGTCTGAGCCTGGAAACATTTCATTTTCCACAACAGAGTGGTGGAGGTTTGGATGGGAGTTGGAGAGATGAGTGTCAGAAAGGTGTTCCGCTACAGTAAAAGTGGATCATCACTTAAGGCGGAAATCAGCGATGCGCTGGACAGTAAACACCTGATGCTTCTCCTTATTACATGCTTACTGAACTCAGAGACCATTCTCATTATTACATGCTTACTGAACTCGGAGACCATTTAGTTTTGCTGTCTGCACCATTACACTAAAGCATGAGTGAAATTATTCATTATACTTTGTCTACTCTGCCTTTTATATTTAAAACAGTATTTGGAGTCTGTATACCTTCTTTTATGAGAGGAAAATGTTTCCAATTGCATGTAACTAGCTGGATGAAACATGCAGAAGAGTTCACACAAATAAGTGCATATTTCTATAAGTGCTTCAGTTATGCACTAAAATTGAATTCCTTGATTTTCTCTCCATCTGCTCTCATTATTTGTGCTCCAAAACGTGGAAATATACTTGGCCCACTCACATTTGTAATACAGTTACAGTTTTTGATGATACTTGCACGCAACTCCCACTTTCAGTCTTACATTATTATTCAAACCACTAGTGGGTGCTATATTTGTGCACTCAAGCTGCACAGCTGGAGCAGACAAATACTGAGAGCAGTGTGTCTCAGCAGTTTAACAACTGGGAAAACTGTCCCTGCACAGATCTGTGCCAAGGGATTTTATTTTGTGGGGGGAAAAACACCACAAACTTGGTAAAATAAACTAAAACACTTTTGCTGTGGCTTTAACTGTTACATGTTTTTAATCACTCTTTGTTTACTAAGGTTCAATATTCATGAAGTACTTAACAGGTATAAGATTTGGAAACTCCTGCCCTGATACTGGCTATAGGAGATATTATTAACTGTTTTATTTGGAAATGACCTCTTTAAATCATGCAAACTTCTCCCATTAGTTTAGTAGGAAATAGGAACATTAGCACTAAGGTTAAAGTTAGAATGAAAGATGTTCTTACAGTTGCAGAAGAGGCAGCGAGCGCCCTACTCTTGAATGCAGGCCAGTGGAAACATTGATTTTGGCTGCTCTACAAGTTGCAAGTAATTAAAATAAGTGAGAAGCCATCAGTTATTTGGGCCAATTTGAACTTTTCAGCACCAAATAAAATATGTTCACAGGTTTGGTTTCTTGTGTCGGACTATAGTTTATGCTCACTGAAAAACGGGTCAGTGACATAGTTAAATAAACTTGTTTAAAGTTCTTTGTCATTATTTTGATGGATGTCAGAGTTTCTGTTTTGTAAAAACATTTAAGCTAACGTTTCTGATTGGAAATGCACTATAACAAAAAGTGGCCTCACACTTGTATGCAAACACTGGCCCTCACTCCTGACATACTCATTATCATAACAATTGTAAATATTCAGTATTTAGGTTTACTTCTCTGAGGAAAGGAGAGTAAAAATTAAACTACCAGAGCAAAGAAATCAGATGACAAAAACTAATTTATCTCTTGTGTTGGTGTAAGAACACCCTCATATCAAATCTGACCACAAGGTGGAACAGCTGAACCAGGCTCTTGTGGGGGGAAAAAAGGAGTGGGGTTAGTGTCAGTGGAGTGTGGGAGAGAAAAACATTTTGATAAGGGGTTAATGAAAAAGTCAATGGAGTAGTAGAGTGTCAACAGGCAGAGCGAGACAGCCAGAAATCTCTGGGGATTTAGTTCGGCTGTGGACTCGCTCCCTCTTGCCCCGTTGGATCCTTCCTGTATGCTTCACTGGCAACCTGGCCATGAAGGGTCACAACGCTTCAGTGAACTGAGCAAACTTTTCTTTCTCTCGCCACACATGCATTTCAAGGTATCGATTCACGTTAAAAAGGTCCCACTGCTGCAGCTCTTTGCTTAGATGATGCTGGGATAAGTCGTGGTATGAAACCCTCTCTCTTTTTATGACGGAAAATTCAGGTTAGTCCATAGTTTTGGAGAGTATTTCTTGTTTTATACCAATCTTTTTATGCTTTGTGTTGTTTGTTTTCTTAAGTACTTTGTAACAATCCTTTTTCAAAAAACACTCAATTTCACAGGTTAATTATTAATAATGTCTTTTAAAGCTACAAGCTGTCTCCAAGAAAATAAAAAGTGACAGTGGAGATTAACTACATTCCCACCAATCTCCATGGCAAATTTTTCTAATGATCTGGATTAAAGGTATAGTTAGACATTTTGGGAAATACACTTATTTGCTTTCTTGCCAAGAGTTAAGCGAGAAGAACGATGCCACTCTCAAGTCTGTACGGTAAATATGAAGCTGCAGCCAGCAGACGGTTAGCTTAGCTTAGCATAAAGACTGGAAACAGAGGGAATCAGCTAGCCTGATTGGTAACTTCCTGGAGTCTCCGCTGGTTGCCTGGCAACTGCTCCCAGCCAAGAAATAGTTTGGCACACAACCCCCCTAATAACGACAAATTAACTTTGGTTATGGAATTTTTTTTTTATTTCAAGAGACATAAGTTAATCAGTGAGCTGGTAAGCAGATTTTGTTACGTTTGGACAGATCCAGGCAAGCTGGTTCCCCCTGTTTCCAGTCTTAATGCCAAGCTAAGCTAACCAGCTTCTGGGTCTAACTTCATATTTAACAGACAGATACGAGAGTGGTATCAATCTTCTCAGCTCGACAAGAAAGCAAATTAAGTGCATTTCCCAAAATGTCGAACTATTCCTTTAAAGCACATCACGTATGCTTTGATTTCTCATGCCATCTGCCTTTTTTTCTCAGCACTAACAAGTTGTTGTCCTTGTTTTTGTGTTTATTTTCCTTTGTCACCATGACAACTGACAGCAGTCACTGCTGTTTTATATTCAGTCTGTATGATGTATGTAAAAGGTTTTTTCCCTCTACTTTTTTTTCCGATGGTGACAGCCAAAAGCCAACAAGCCACCCCTGTGACACACACATGTTCCTACCTACTCTCCACCCTTTCATCCTCAAGTCATGTTGCTTCTGGACCAAAGAAATGCATATTTGAATGCATACCAACACATTTTCTTCTCCAGAATATTTCACTGTCTCTGCAGCAACTCCTACCACCCTTACCACACACACACACAAACATACATCTGCACACAACCTCCTCCTGCGCTATAACCCCCTTTGCATAAATGCAACAGAACCCCAAATTATGGTCAGCCGCTTGTGAAGTTAGTTTTGCTTGGGAAAACCAAGCTGCCATCTTTAATATCATTATGTTACCAAATTATATGGTTCTAATTGGGAACTGTTTGATCACACTTTCTGGCATCTGGAAATCTAGCGTGTGACCTTAACAGGGTTTTTTTCTCATCTCAAAAGTATGACCTTTGCTTCTGACCCAGCATAAATTAAGTAAACCACTTTACACCAAGGAGAGACCTTCGCCACCGGTCACACCCTGCATGTAGCCAACACCAACAAGTCACTGTGAATATCTGCGATGTAGGTCTGGAGCATCTGCACACAAGACAGCTGCATGTCAAGGCAAACACAGCAGCAGTACAGTAGTATAGTTAAGAGTGTGGATCAAAAACAAAACTACAGAGAATATACATACATATATAAGATTTGCGGCAGCAGTTCAGTTGACAGATTTCTCTTTGACAGTTTGTGTAGCAAAAATTTGGTCTGAACTGATAACATGCTATGTGAATAATAAATCATTTTAGACCAATGGTTCCCAACCTTTTTCGTCTGACTTACCCCCACATCCCTTCATCAACACCACACGTTATGTTCTAAATGTGTTCATTTGATTTTGCAGTGGATGTTGTATCTGTATATAATTTTTTTCATCCAGTTGAAGTGTCAGTGTTTAGCTCAGTTTGGTCAAGTTTGCTTTCTTACTACCACAGTACTTTTGTGTGGCAGAAGCAGGACGATTCAACCATCTTTCCATGAACCCTCTAGCAACTGCAGAAGTGCCCCCTCGGGTAGTTTGGGAATCATTGATCTACACCACAACTATGTTATGATTTTCCTTTCAGATCTATCCAACAGGACGTTTCCCACAAACTCACAGTGACAGGTATTATTTTAACAGGTGTTTAATAAAGTTTAACATTCTTGGGTTGCAACTGCAGTAAAAGCAATTAGCCCCTGACACTTTAAAACCCCAATGTCTTTTCCACTAATCAGAATTTTGATCTTAAATGCAGTGCCCTCAGCATCACAGTAGCAGCCGAAGTGTTGTTTTTTTGTTGCTAATATGCTCCCTTATGGTAAAGAAGTGCATACTGTAAATCACCCATATGCACAGTCCACCTTCCTTTCATGCCTGTGTTTGTTGAAATTGGCCCACAGCACCAGTCCAGCATGAATCTAGCAGCCTCATTACAACCACGCAAAAGCCCATTACTCTGCTCTGCCCATGGGGAATAACACCTTTTTCTTCATTAACCAGCGAATAAGAGCTGTTACCCACAGTTTCCATTACTTTGTACTGTACGACCTGATGCAAAATAACTCACCTCTCACTCAATCGACTAATTTTCAACAGATTTTCCCCTTTAACACATTCTGTCCTCAAGCATAATATCCTAGCGTTAAGTGAGATACTTACGTATTTTTAGAAAATGTACTGCCAGGAATACAGAATTTTTCCTGGTAACACTTGCCCTTACTAATTCTGTGCAGCCTCTGACTGATCCCCAAGCAGTTCAACTGTTAGTTGGCTGTTTCAACCATGAATTCCTCCTTTCTCACCTTGCTTTAACTCAAACACAGCCTCTTCCTTATATGCAGCCAGCCAGATGTTTAGGCTGGAAGTTCTCCACAGAGGAGGCCTCAGTGGTATGCATGGTTGTTATTTATCTAAATTGTATTTTTCTCTTGAAGAGCATTTTTTCCCTTCTTTCTGCTCTCAGGGGTGATTTACTTTAGCCCCAAAGTAGGAGGTGCAGAGAGGAAAGGCTTTGCCAGCATACCCACAATTCACCAGTGGCTGACGGAGCTGATGAAGTTGAAGTTGACAGCTGCATAAATCACTGGCTCATGGTGCTAATAGGTGGCAGTATAAAATCAAGCGCAGACCACCCATGCTGCGGGGCAGGAATAGGAGCATCAAGTCATATCTACCGTGCAGCACTGTACAGTCATTCGAAACACTTAACCCCCCTCTGGCCGCCCGGACTGTTCTAGTCCAAGGGGCTCTCTTAGCAACACAGGAAAGGCCCGTCTGGCATCCGCAGTGCAGTGATTCATATTTGGCACTTTCATAAAGGTTCCAAGCTGCTGGAGTTTTTTCGGGCCTATTGTCGAACGTTTCACTGCTTAATCGCCCTTTCGGAAAAACCTATAAACATTTCAAGGCCAATAACTGAACAGGAGCCTGTGCTTTTTCCTCTTTCATATAAAGATCTCAGTACGTCGTAGGATACGTTTTTCCCCCCTCTTCACAGTGAGGAGAAAGGGCTGTACACTCACCATTACCCTGATTTTTTTTTTTTTTTTGTGTGTAGTATATTTCAACCTATGAATGGAGAGGAGCTAGAGCTCATTCAGTAGAGCTGCTAAGAGAGGTGTGATGGTGGCTGTTTGCAGGGCCTCTTCTTTTGCAAAAGGGGAGATAAAACACAAGCGGAGCATGAGGGGGTGGACCCTCATCGCACAAAGCAGAGCATATTGCTCAATAACAAGGCCTGGAATCCTGGGTTTAGCACAACAAAACTCTACCTTGGGTGAAGGGCCCCTGTGCCATCGGGTTTGACCATGCATGTGGAGACTGAATGTAGACCCCCTCCCAACCCCCTGTTTTCTCCATGTTTTCCAGCATGTCTGAGCTTCTGTTGTGCCCCATGACTATCATATATGATGAGTTTCCCAGGAGTGCAATGGTATAATAATAAACACAGATCCATACAACTACGATATCTGTTTCTTATTTTCTTCTTCTAAAATCTGAACACAATGCTGTCACTGATTACGTGACTCATTCCTATTCCGATGCTGGGAATGGAGCAAATACACACACACCAATCGATCAGGATTGTATTTTCACTGTTGACATTAAGCACAGCTGGTAATAAAACTGATCTCATTGTTTTTTATGATGTGGTAGTGGTAGTAAGCTTTGATTCATTTTTGGTTTTTGACAGCTATTTCATATGCTCAAACCTGCATTAGCTGACTTTTTGGCCACTTGGGGGCAGCAGAATCAAGTTTTGAACACAACATTGACATATTATCTTCTTTTAAATTGACATGGTGAACTTGTTTGCAAACAGCTGCTTATTCACACATAAAACAGACACGGAGCTACATTATCATTCATTTGAAGTCGTGTTTCTGTCCATCTGGTGAGTCCAATATTACCTCTCCTTTTAGTTCTGTCTTTGGTCTCAACCAGCTCCTGAGGGAAATATCTGGCTTTTTAGCTGCTAAATGCTCCACTATGTTCACCAGCTAGTCGCTAACATTGTCCGTCTGCTTTTTGGTGCTGGGCAGGTAGCGTACAATGGGGTTATTATGTTTTCAGAGCTTTTTTGCTAAAAACAGCTGCCAGCTGCTGCTGAAAAACAAAGCTGTTAAAAGCGGTGGCAGAGAACTAAAAAAGCAAAGTTGCAAGACGAAAAACAAAAACAATCGTTGGAAAGATGCTGAAATGCTCTGCAGAGCTGAGGAGAACGGGTCGGGTGATAATTCTGTGGGTTATTTGATCCATTGTTAATATAGAAATAGCAGCTTTGATAAATTTAAAATGTTGCATGTCTCCAACAGATACATGTAGAGCTGAAACGATTAGTTGATTAATTGATTAATCAAGATGATTCATTGATTAATCAACTGACAGAAAATTAATCGGCAACGTTTTTGATAACTGATTAATCATTTTCAAGCAAAAAGGCCCAAAATGTGCTTGTTCGTGCTCCTCTAATGTGAGGATATACTCTTTTTGTGTTTCATATTACTGCAAACTGAATATTTTTTTGTTTTGGACAGCTGGACAAAACAAGATATTTGAAGACGTAACATTTGGCTCTGGGAGACTGACGGGTTTGCCATTTTCTGACATTTATAGACCAAACAACTATTCAATTAGAAAAACAAAATTGGCAGATTAATCAATAATTCGTATTTTGCAGCCCTGTACATGGTTCATCTTTGCGTGAGTTTTGCAGTCTAAGGGGTAACACTAGTTTTTAAAATCTTTTTATCACCATTAACAAATCCCCTGCAGGGACCATAATCAACATTGAATTGATGAGGAAAGAAAATAATGCCAGCTTCATGCTCTAGAACCTCTCTTGGCCCACGGTTTTTCAACTCATTAAGGGTTTTTCCTCAGTTCATTTAGGTGTGAGAAAAGCTCAAGCCTGCCAAACCACACAGCTGAATTAAATGCGAGAATTTGAATCAAGGGAAGGACAAACTAATCACACCTGGAATTCACTTCACCACAGCAACATGTTCAGAGTCTTCGTCTGAAAAGCATCCCCACCTGCCCGTTGACATGTCTTCTGTCTTCACTGACTGTACACCTCAACCTCTGCCTGAAACCTCTGGCTCTGATGCACTTAAGCTGCTGCAGGGTGTCCTTTACTGCCTATAAATGGCTTGAGGTCATCTCTCATTAAACTAGAGTGTGCAACAAAATGACTCCTGGCTGCATTTGCCCTAGACGATAAAGCCCGAGTGTTTATGGCAACTACCTGTACTCCCCTCTCATTCTGAGCCCAGGTGGGCTGACGTGGGGAAAATAAAATAAATGATGTCGATGTTTGTAACATTGCAGGAGGATAAGCCTGGTCTGTGGTTTATGTTATTGATTAATGTCAGCAATGAAGTTGATTACTTTTCCAAAGTACCAGCTGCTGTAAAAAATGTGCTTTGCTTAAATTATTAGTGTGAAGTTCTCTTTTTTTATGGGGGGGTTATGGTGGATTTTATGAATAATGATCTACGGTGTTTTTATGTATGACTATAAGCAACAGTGGGTTCTTTGTTTGATTATATAAATATGTTACCTTGAAATGTTTCACTGGTAACCTTCAAATTAAAAATTTTCAGTTAATACAGTAGCTCAATATGTTGTTGACTAATAACATGTTTTTAAAGGTTTAAGGAAGTAGAATATGGAATAAAATCATATCAATATGTATGTGGGAGCCTTACGGTGGTATTTTTCTTCGTCATTTCCTTATTTCACTGGACCAAGCATGACTGATGTTGGATATATGAATTACCTGATGTGTTGCCGTGGATAAGCAGCAGTTTGTGGTGTTTGTGGTGTGTGATCTGTTAGGAGGGAAAACCGAGTTACAGTCAGTGGTCAGACAGTTCTTACAGAGGAGAGGCCGAGCTGGGGCTGTTATGCTGACCAATGATCACAGCTTAGTGTAAATTGTACAAAGTGGTTAGTGCATGTATCTATGTATTTAAGTATTATTTAGTATGCAAAATGTTTATGCACATATTGACACAAGTTGAGCGATCTAAAACTTAAGTTTTAGACTTAAAGTTAGAATTTTTCATCTCAATGTTTGTTTTCCAGTGGATCCTGCTAACAGACAGTGAAGCACTAATCAGTGATATCGTATTTGGATGAGTCTGTGTAAGGTGACTTTGTGCATGGCTACATTTGAGCACTTATTGATACAGTTGGCCAATTTTAAATTTCCTTGTTTGGTGCAGATGCAATTTGCACTTAAGATAGCTAATTTAGATAAGATAAGCTAGAACTTTACTAATCCCGAAATGAATCCTCAAAAATGACAACAACATAAGACAATACATGTAAAGTGTATGAGGAGTAAATGCTAACACCAGTGCCTAATACAATAACAACAAAAGTAAAATAAATTTAGTGAAATAAACTAACTTGGTGAGTTTCTTACGAAATTTTTGAGGAAAACCTAAAGCTGACTGAAAATGTGACAAAAGTAGTTTTGAAGGTTTTCCCTTGATTTTAAAATGATTACTTCCAAGGATTAGGGAAATCAATCTCTTACTGGGAAAAGCCAGATTTATTGAAGTATTAAAGTTTGATTTTAAATACAGAACTGTGGATAATTAATTATAAAATGGTGCATTTTGGGGAGTGAGTCCTGCATGTCTGATTAATCCACTTGTTTAATTGCCCGCAACATATTTTGCACTCCAGTTAGCTCATAATTATTCTAAAATAAGAAATATAATCTATAAGAAATATAAGATGCCATTTTAGCATAAAATGAACTGGAAGAAACCACTGCAGCTGAAAAGTTAATCCAGTAATATTACTGTAATAATGGCACTTTGAGGTCAGTATACGGTAGTTGCATGGTAGAGTTAGAGGTTTAGAGAAGGTGTCTCTGTTTGAGTACACATGAGAGTGTTCAATACGCGAACACACAGGAACAGAAAGACACACAAGCCCATATACGGTATGCCAAAATCCACATGTCGAAAGGGAGTAGATTTCAGGCAAGAATTCCAGGGAAATACTGGGATCTCAGTTCTCAGTATTCAATCCTATAAGGAAGATATTAAGTAATGTAGCTTATAAATATACTATTAAAAAAAAGCAGTTGCAGTAGTTCAGTGTCCTGTCTGCACTCAGGTGTATTGCTGTTGACAGAATCACTGTGACTCTTTGCTTACAGACCCTTCTCTGTAACCACAACGCACACCTGCTTGTATTTACACTTCCACTGTTGGCAAAATATTGAGTTGCTACGTTTAAATAAATTAGTTTAGTTTGAGTAATCTTCAGTTTTTAAATGACTGAAATGTTAATTGCTCTGCAGTCAACAGGTTGTCTCGCTCTAATGCCGCTTGACGTGACGTCTCACCCAAGAATGACATCATGCCGTGAAGAAATGTGACTTCATCCAGCACGCAGTGAGCAGTGAACCTATCAGGCTGCCAATGACTTTGGGCCTGTTTTTTAATGTTGTCATGGGAGAGGTGGCTGCATTCACAAGAGCCAAACAAAAGGCCCTTTTGTCCCTCCGTCCACATCTGTCCAGAATCACCTCCCCTAATTACCAAGGTTAGTTTTTGGAATTGACAGCAAAAATATTAAACTGTCAAACTCTGTCTGTTGGCAACACCTTCCAGTATGAGTCACTGACTGCCGAGGTCGAAGGAAAACAACACACTCTTTCTCTGTGCTGAGCCGCACGGCTGGTCAGTGGAGAAGAAAAGTGAGCACCTTAACGTTCATTCTTTCTTATGCCTGTTAGAGTAGGCTACTATATCTATTACACTTGTTTATGTTTTTATATTTGTGCATTTTTCTTTGCCATTTTTTAAACCAGCACAGCTATAACCACACACCATTAGCGGTTTTACACCACCCAGGCCAAAATAAATGTACTTAGCTTTTCATCCTTTTTTTGTGTTCCTCATCTGTTCAAATTCTATCAACAGAACGGTTAGCTTAGCTTAGCTTAGCATAGCATAAAGGCCAGGGAAACAGCTAGCGTGTAAGTGTAAAAACGACAATTTGCACATTACCAGAAAAGTTGGCGTTTTTACATCTGTTTTTGGAGGGATTAAACAAATGAGATATAACATGTTATTCAGTGAACTTACAGGTGCCAGTAGGTGGATTTTGTCACATTTTGTCTATAGCCTGACCGATACTGGATTTTTGGGGCCGATCCTGATATCGATATTTGAGAGTTTAAAAACATCCAATAATGATATATCTGCTGACAGTCTTTTTAAAAAAAAATTTTTTTTTAATAAAAACACATATCAACAACCAATCCTGATACAGATCCCTTAGATTTGTTTTTTAAAGAACAGTGGCTAAAAGACATACTGAGTGGGACATTTTTTACAGTTGAAAAATAAAATCGTCAGCGCTCTCTGGTGGACAAACTATGTAATGGTGACACTTTCTAAATTATCTTAAACCTAATTTGTCATTTCTGTACTGCAATTTATTTTTGCTTTTCGTCCATCATATACACCGACACTGATTTATCTGCAATAAGCTAATATCGGCCCATATATTGGCCTGGCTGATTTATCAGTTAGCTATTTCACCCTGTTTTCACTCTTTATGCTAAGCTAACAGGCTGCTAGCTCCAGCTACACAGTTTCCGTTCATCAAGAAAGTGAATAAGCGCATTTCCCAAAACATAACGCTATTGCTTTAAAGGAAGACTCCATAAAGGTGCATGTGAATTTTGAGAATCTGAAGAAAATAAAATCTCTATCTTTGCTGCAGTCACCTCTTAGAGGACCTTGAACACCTCTTGGATTGTTTTGTGTTGAAAAGAAAGTGAAGTGGCTGACTTTCAGTAGCACAAAGATGTTTTCTTTGTGAAACACTCTGTTAGCCTTAATCATTTTCCAGACAAAGCCTGGGATTGCGGCTGAGGAAATGTTCTGCCTGCAAATCTATCACCAATGATCTTTTCAGATGTGGGTGATACCTTGAGACGGGGGAATACAGCTGTACTGACGGGCATAAAACCTAAACAAACTACGCTGACAAGACGGAGAGCTGTGCAAACAGAAGATTAGAGGAGAGATGAAAGAAAGAGGAAGCCGGTTCAGTCAGTCGTTGCCAGCAGTCTGTGGCTTTTTGCTTCTGTATCCAGTGAACTTATTGAAATCCAAAATCTGAATTTGGAAAATGCTTTATTTCCCAAAGTCAATAAACAACTGATTATATGCATTTTGTTTTGTTTTTAATGTATATTAAGAGCACAGAACTATGTATTATTAGTTTGTTATCAATTTGCCTTTTTTGGTGGGTGAGAGGAGTGGAGGGGTTATGCTAGGTCACGATTAAAAAATAACAATAAAAACAAAAGTAGAGCTGAAATGAAACAAGTCCTTAACATTTAACCACAAATATAATTTGTTGGATAGGGAAAATGTAAAATTACCACTTTGCTAAGGTTAGGAGAGCTTCGTCGTCATGGTTACAATAAAAAACATGTGGTTAGGGAACGATCAAGGTCATCATAAAAACAAACTGTCATTTGGAAATGGTAAACAAACAGCAGTCTCCCGTGTTTAAGTCCGACGTTTTGCTGATCAATCCATCCACCCCGACCTCCTCCCTATGTGGACTTTGTTGCAACAATGTCACCTGACTTCCCTCCTTTGCTCCCGTCATCATACTACGCCACTTGAACGTAAAGATGCCACTGGCTGAAACAACTGATACTGTTGTTCTTCTTGGGAGGACAGTCTCGATTAGCCACATCAGAAAATGTATCTCCAGCTATTTTGACAATCAATCAATTGTTTAAAGCACCAAAAGAAGAACCAAAAATTCACTGTGTGTGACTTCTCAAATCTGAATGTTTGCTCATTTACTTAGTCACCTATAAGAGAGAGAGAAATGTGCCTCACCACATTTCTTACTGGGTCGCGAGGAAATGATATGATTTGGCAAAAAAAAAAGCTGAATAAAAACTTTATAGGCTTTTGTAGGCAATTTTGCGTTAATGACTTTGAACTTGGCACAGCTTGTGCAGCACTTATCCTCATCACTCTGTCATGTCCCCAACAACAATATACTGATTTATTGGTTGTACAAAACAAGCAATTTGATAGTGATGGGCTTTTTTACTATTTTCTGATATTTTATAGACCAAACAATTAATCAAGAAAATAATACGTAGATTAATCGATAACAAAAAACAGTTACGGCTCCAAACAAAAATGAAAAAACTCATTGTAATATGTAATGTATTAGACAGAGCAGCTTTTTAGTTACATTTAACAGTGAAACGTGTGATTAATGGGAAAATACAAGATAAGCCTTTTGTGACACAATTGTGCTTGTGTGCATGTGTGTGTGTGTGTGTGTGTGTGTGTGCTTGCTCTTCCCATGACTTGGAGGCATGAAAGGACACACAGTGAGCTCTCCTGATAGCTCCTCCCCTTTAGTGAGGCAACAAAAGTGCCCATCATGTTGTTTGGTTAGTTTCGCTGTAACCCCCTCATCTACCGCTCCATCACACAGCAGCCAAACACAAACGAACAAACACTGTCAGGCAGACTCGGTTGCTAAACAACCAAGGTAGGCATCCTTGGAGATTAGTGGCGTTGCCCTGGGTCTTTAGGACCCCTAGCTGTGCCATGGGCTGGCCATGTCCTGCCTGCAGAGAAGTGTGACAGAGAGACCTGACAGCTCTGCTGCCTTGCCCAAGGACACGCTGTCACTGAGACATAATAAGAGCGGACTGAGTGGTCCACGGCCGTCAACAACACCACGGCCCCCGCTGGATGATTAGAAAGCGCTTCCCAACAAAGAGGCGGCCAACAAAAGGCCCATGTTAAATTAGGCATTTAATTCAACACTCGGTCACAAGGGCAAAGTAATCAGAGGGAAATCGTAAAAACATATTAAAAGGACAAGGAGAGACAGAGTGTCAGATAAGCCCGCAGAGATGACTTTTGGTTATGTGAAGAAACACTGAACACAAACTACAGAGAATCTGAGAAAGACAAAAAACATTGAATCATGAAACTATATTTGGAGCTTGATAAAAAAAAAAAGATAATATTGTGCAACAGCAGAAAAGGACAGCCTACTTGACAGAAAATAAACATCCTAACCACCAAATCTGGTCTAAACTTCAAGCTAAAAACGAGAAGGCAAGTTGCATTCAGTCACGCATCTCAGGCTTACAATTATTCTCAGCACATCAGAGATGGAGGCAGGATTTTAGATTTATAGATGTCCTCACTCCTATTGCCCACTCGGCCAGACATCAAAACCTGAATTAAATGTATTTCCATTGTTGTATGAATGCTGTTTGTGCCATTAAAACCACAGTGTAGAACAACAGAGCACAATGGCCAGCAACAGACAAGATTGTGCTTGAGTGGGATAACACAAGCCTGAGTCAGTGGGACACAAGCTGCACTCTGGAGCTACTCTGTGAGAATCAGTGTGTACCTGGTAACCTGTTGAAACTTGTAATCTTCTGAAGTGTGTCACATTACACAGTGACACTCCTCAGGATGCCAAAACTGGTCTGTGCCTCAGTGTCAGGGCTTACAGTTGAGGGCCCAACGCCTCTGCAATAAAAAGCATGATATATGACACAGGTTTAAAAAAATGACATCAATGAAGTCATCTGGCATGCACCCGTGTCCTCAAATCACAGTCTTATAGTGCTCGTTTTGCAAACTCTGAAATTGCAGTTGTTGTGTTTTTTTATGATTTAATTACAAGTGTAAAGCTCTGAGGTATTGCAGGGGGTTAAAGGAGAGCTGCTCTCTCAGAGCTTGTTGAGCAGAGGATAATTATAGGGAGGGAAAACCTTGTCAGAGTCACAGGAATTCACTCCGATTTATTCGAGAGTGAAAGGATTCCTTGTAAGCCTGAAATAAATTTTAATTGCAGTAAGCTGTCTAACACAAGAGACCCCCCCCCCCCAGTCACACTCCCTCTTGAACCCTGGTGAGTTGGGAACTTTGATTAGATTACAAAAAAGGATTGAAGGGGGTATTAAGAAGCCACAGGGGTCCCCATACTCATACAAAATACTTATATGTTTAAGGAGTTTTGCTGCAATGCAAAACACATACCACTTGCATGATGAAGTCACACACCTACACTGCAGCACAGCAGCTCATTTACATAGCAACATGTTGATTTGTCAAGAAAAAACAACAACAACTGATGTCATATTTCAGCAAATGTTTTATAGGTGTAATGGAAATGCAAACCTAATTTTATTGACAAACCAGAAAATAATGAGTGTAAACACAAAAGTAAATTGATAAGAAGGCGAAACCTAATTGACACACTTTGGAATGCGTATTTCCGATATCCTTTGGCAAAACAGCCTCCTGCCGTTATGTCTCACTTGTCAAGTCATGTTGTGGTATTTATTGGTTTGATTTTCCAGATTCGTTCCTGTATTTTATCCTCTTTAACCGCCTAACTCTTATGTGTATGTGCATTGCTGCTTTCATGCATGAATGTGCCTTTGTGGTGCAATTTTGCTGTCCCTGCTCACTGCTGAAATCACTTATATTTACACTGTAAATGCATTTATATGCATGACAGATATCTAGAATAATAAATAACATAAAATGTGACATTTCTGATGTTTCTGATAAATGATGAGGTCCCTATTATGGCCAATAAGTAAAACCGATGTAACCTTGTTTTTAGCAGTAATTGTAGTTTTTCGCAGGCCAAAAAATGTCAACCTAAACACCGGAAGAATGCAAAATTTACCTGAGATTGGTCCCCAAGGAGATGTGTGTGGAACATGGATTGGCAAATTATGCAGTGCCTCATCTCCATTTGGACTAATCAGAGTCATTTTTAAAAATGTGAAAATGTATCATTACCCCCAAGTTTTGGCAAAATCCAATATGTAAAGTTGCAGGGCTCCGTTAGAAAAATCAGGGTTATTTATAAAAATGCCTGAAAATTAGGGTACATCAATTGTTTTAAAAATGCCAGAATGAATGACAAAAGATTCTCAAAGTTTCTTCAAATCTGATCAGTGGCAGTCATTCAAGCTGTGCATGGAGGAGGGA
The DNA here is from genome assembly GCA_005408345.1 of Macquaria australasica. Lineage (NCBI taxonomy): Eukaryota > Metazoa > Chordata > Actinopteri > Centrarchiformes > Percichthyidae > Macquaria > Macquaria australasica. The sequence continues at coordinate 219,822 of SEMN01000219.1, read as the reverse complement.
CAGACTGAGGCAGTTTTCCCTGTTTTCATCATGGAGTTAAGTAAGTAGAAAGTACTTTCTGGACATCCATGCCTCTCTGCATGTGTGTGCCCTGGAGAAATGGGCCAGTAAAAGTTTTAAATGAGCACTAGACAGGTGTCAGCAGTCTTTTAGGAAAGACAAATCTGTCCACGGCATTCAATACTTTCCCTGTAAAGTACAGAAGGAAACTGTCTGGGCGGACAGGGAGAAAGATAGAGATGGATAGATGGCGCGAGAGAGAGGGAGGTACATGTTGAAGGGAAATAATACCTACATATATACTTCTTCTTGTTTATTCTCTCTTTTCTGTTCTCTGTCTGCTTGTAGGGACAGTTTGGGGTTCTGCTGTTGCGAAACAGCATATCTGTCAATCTAATCAATCTTACTTTTCACTGTTTTTAAATATTACTGTAAAAAAAAGTGCTGTTTTATAGCTACAACCATATGTTTGGCTTGAAATAGCTTGGCAAAACAAACTCCTGCACCACCTATAATATCAAAACTATAAGAACTTGAGCACTCTGAATAAATGACACAAGTGGTGGAGAGTTTGAAACTTTATGTCTTAAAGAAACACCCTTTTTTTTCTCATTCAACCAGAGTTTTTAAGACCCCTGCACAAGTTGAAGCCTGCTGTTTGGTGCTCAGGCCCCGAGGAGTGAAAGGGGCCGATAATTGAGCTGGAAGGAAAAGAGGGAGGGAGTCACGTTCCCGCAATGAGTCCAAAACAAAACTCCTGCTAATTTTCCTCACTTTTCAACTGTCTCCTGTCTACATTTAGGGATTGAATCCAAGAGAGTTTGGGGGGAACCTCGCCCAAATCCAAAATATAGTCATTTAATGTTTCCTACTTTTTTTTACAAGAAAAGAACAACATAAAGCCGTAGTATAAAATATTGAGTCTGGATAACCATTCAGATTCTTAATTCAGTCATCATGCAGCTGTCTTTGACATTTACTGCCCTACAGAAGAAGTGAAGTTGAGGAAAAAGAGTAAAGCCTTAATTTTATATCTTTTAAGGTTAATTACATTCCCAAAAGATAACTGCCATAAAACCTATACCTTAGCCTACCAAAATAAAATGTAAATACTGAACTCCTTGTATAATCGTCACTGGATGTGAGGAAAAAACAGAATCAAAATGTGTTCTTTCAGCTTTCCTCTCAATTGTAACTAGTTTGTTTAAGAAAATGAACTTGATTTTGATGATTTACAGTCCATAGCTTATAGTAATTAAATATACCTCTGGTTTGCTAGGTGTCTGCCTCTCTGTCTACTATTAATAATCATACTGGAATCATATAGACTATTGAAATCAATATAATAAATTAATTTACAATTTATTGTATTTAAATATGTGACTTAAACAAGTTAGCTTAACCTTACCAAACTGCATGAATTTCACTAGAGTCAAAAGCTGAGGTGGCAGTTTTTCTCCACAGTGATTGGATTTAGCCACTGCCTCATTTAGTCATGTGGGATAACGATGGGCGTGGCACAAAATTCTGGACCCTGTACATTGGCATTCTCTATGGGACCCTCCCCTCATCAAAGTGGAAGTAAATTTAAGCCTTAGCTGAGGCTAGTCATGGCTATCTCACCAGCTAGCTTTCACTTAATATAGCTATCTTAGGTGTCTATAGTTGCAGACAGGATTCTGAATTGTGTCAATTTCACTTCTGGACTGTAATGAAGATTTTATACAGAACAGAGATGATTTTTGGACACTTTTTGCTTAAATGTCCAGTGAATTGAAAAATGTAATTGGGCACTAGTGATTTTTGGCAGCTGGTGTTAAAGTCAAGTCAAAGACATCAAAGTAAAACAGCATGAACAGAACAGTCTTCCAGACCACAGTTATTTTTACCAAAATGAGTGAAAGGTCATTAGTCAAACAGCCATGCTGGGATTTGACTCTTCCAGCCAATTCCTCTCTGTATGATAGACAAGGCACTCATTTTAGTGAGGAAAGCTCTAATTGATACTTGTGGCCTTTGCTGGTCAAGGTGGGATGATCTCAGTGGCGATGGACCTTGAGGCTGCGGCTGATTGATCTGAGCCTGTCAAAGGTCTTGAGGCAGCTTCTTGTGGTCTGCGGCAGCTCTGATGGCTCAGCAGTTCCTCTCAACAGACAGATCATTCTGCAGCAGCTGCTCCGTTCTGCAGGGTCACAACCTGTGCTGGACAGGAAAGACCCTGCAGACCTTCTGCATCTGACTGAACGCTATCTCTCTCTGCATCTTTTTCTCCATTTCCCCTTTATTTTTTTCATGTGGATTTAAATGCTGGGGTGTGTGTGTGTATGGCACATCCATATCTGCATGTCTAAAGATGAAAGATTTTATAACATTTATGAATTCTATACCAGGTTACTGTGTAAATGGGATCTTTGTCTTTGTTACTGACTTCCATTCTGTAACTCCATCTGAAATATTATGCAGCTGTCAGTGCAGTAAGTCAGATAACACAGAATCATGTGCATAGGGCCACAACTAACAATTATTTCCATTGTAGATTAATCTGCCAATAATTGATTGCTTGATTGACTGTTTTGTTTAGAAAATGTCAGAAAACATAAAAAAAATGCACATGGCATATTCAAATTGCATTTTTTCCCAAACTAATAGTCCAAAACCCAAAAACCCCAGTTTAAGTCAAAAATAATAGGTGAGCATGTCGCATTTTAGCAAATGAGTGTCATCATCAATTATTAAAATAGTTGCTTGATCAGTTAATCTGTCAATTAACTGATCAATTAATATACTAATTGTGTCAGTGCATTCTGTAAATTGCTATTTAAAAACTGTTTATTTTATTTGTTACTTTCCTTATATGGAATTTTATATATTCCTTTTGTTTCCATTTTGAAGTTATTGATTGTGTTTTTTATTATTATTATTATTATTATTATTATTATTATAATATACATTACATATATTATTCTTATGTTGTTTTTTTGTAATACAAACTACACGTGCAGATAGTGTTTGTGAATTTGATCAGTAAGGAGCATGATGAGTAAAACAAATTTAGAGACACGAGGTTGCTTTAATTTGAATGTATTTGTCAAAATGTTCAATGCACTAGAGTTTAGGTTTATTGAGTTAATCGCACACAAAGGTCTAAATGTCTTTTCAGAAGCTTTGACACGGTATTGGTATTAGTCATAAAAATGTAATGCTAAACATTTAAATTTCATCCAACATCTAGATATGGGTTTGGAAATATCAGTTTATATTGGGACAAATTTTACTTACTGAATATCTCTGGGCTTATGCAAAGAAAAGGTTAAGGTTAGCAGAACGTTGGTCTCAGATTGTGCAGCAGAAGAAAAGAGGAAACTAAGAGGAAGAGCAAACCACAGGCGTCTCTGTGGAAAGCCTTAACCTGCCTCTGGTGTGATCCCTTCCACAAAGGGGAGCTTTGATGGGCTGATGTGCTGGCTTGTAATGAATATCACCGACAACATCTTCACACCTCCTTCTACGCACCGCTGAAATGACACAATGACTATGTCAACAGATGCTTTGTAGTATAAAGGCCATTCTGAAAGAAGTGTGTCGTTCCTCATATATACATGGTACATGCATGAGCACTCTTATAGATACACAAATAAATAAGGCTCATAGAAATTGAGACAGTATATGTTCTTGTAAAACAAATATATTTAGAACTTTTACAGGAACTTTTCACTCCTACAAGTCTCTATATGTGCTGCTCTGAACCTTAAAAGCATTTTAAGCCAGTATTTCCTCAGTTTTGATGCTGCCTGCCTTGCTGCCGGCTTTTCTCCATAGCTGTAATTGCAGATGCTGGATTAATTCACCTCATTTTGTACAACAATCGTCCTCCCCTCCCTTCCTTCTCTGCTCACGTGAGGCTTCTTAATGGTTGTGGTATTTTACAACCCTTCAGGATGGCACGAGTGCTGCTACTCATTATCCCAGGCAGCTGTTACTGCCCTGTCAGAGAGGGCAGCTTCTAAACTTGAGATCTTCATTGACACTGATCATGTGCAGGTAACAGCCAGGTCACAAAAGGTCACAGTGAATGACAATGTGGACATTTTCTTTTCTTTTTTTTCCCTGTCATTTTTATTACCCATTCTATTGTTGTTGTTTTTTTCTAGATATGGCAGTTTTTGTCATCCAAAGTTGCAATGAAAATGTCCACCAAACATTTGTATTTCAACATTCACCAAAGCAATACATAAAATTATCTTTGTTTGAGTTGTTAAAAATATATCACAAGAAGCATTGCGGTACTTCCTGGTGGCTAAGCTGTCTAAAGGCGTCAGTATACTTCAAACAAAGTTCATGACAGATGGTCTCACAACGCCTAAAGCCCCCTTCCCACAAATGGTATCTGCATTTGTACAACTCATTACTCTTTCTGTGACGGCAGGCTTTTAGACCAGCCTTCGAGTGTGGTCATTCGGAACAGGTATAAACACTACATGTCGTATGAACTAGATCATTTCAAGCTAACCCGGCCTTTAGGTGCTTACAATGCGATTACAAAATCCTGGATTTGTTGCATGTCATTAGTTTTGGTCTTTCCCATCTGTCCTTGTCTCTGTTTACTGTCAAATATCAAATAAGGCAATCATACCCACACAAATCTTTGAAATAACACACAATACACTTTATGAATGGCTCATCTTGTCTTCATGTCTTGTCTTTTTTGCTGGTTGGATCAGAAGGACCTTAGGCTATCGCTTCTTTTAACCATAGCAACTTGTTCCGTGAGAGGCACAATTAAAGAGTGGGAGGCAGGAAGATTACACACAGGCTTTATAGGCACCTCCAAATGACTCAAGAGGAGACTATTCTCCAGCTGGTAAAATTATCCACCATTGTCACGAAACATTCAGAGCCAATCTTTCCCTGTAATGCACCCACCTCTCCCTCTTCCTGCTAGCTTACCGCTGCGGGGGTTATATAAAGTCGATGGGAGATTGAAAACAGTTCTGACGTTTGGGCAAACGGTCAGTCTGGCTGCTGTCAGAATAGATAAAGCCACAACAGTCTCAAAAAGTCAGGAACATCAAGCACAGTAGATTAGTGCGAAGGAATAGGGTAATAACTTTAACACATGACATCTTACCACTTTCCATCACGTATGCAACTTCAAAGAGGGGAATATGGTATTTATTGATGGGCCCATAATTCAGTTCTCCTCTAAAGCAGGTCAGATTTCATTGGACAGGGCAGGGAGAATAGAAACCAGATGATACGAGTCCTGGGCCCCAGCTCTGGCTGTGCTTTCACATTAGGCCTGCAGGTTGCTGGGTCGAATCCTGATAGGGGAGAGCCCCATCCTTTCTGGATCATGGGGCAGAGAGAAAAAAACAACCTCTAGACTGGTGGTTCCCAACATCCATATCAGATGAGCTCAAGTAAACTTTCATCAACACCACCCATCATGTTAAAGTGGATGTTGTAACGATCTTTTTACATACAATTGTCAGTGTCTAGGCTAGTTTTGTCAAGTTTGTCACCACTACAATAGCCATTACTTTTAGCTAACTCAACTGTTTAAATAATTTTATACCACCATACATCCATTACTTGTAGCTATCTATTTCGACTTCTCTGCTCACTTGCTTACTAGTTTTCATGCATTGTCAATTGAAAAAAGGTAGCTTTAAGGTGTTACAACTTACAATGTGTGTGTGCTAGCAGCTCAAACTTGGATTCAAACTTATTTCTCTAGCACTACAAGAAACATAAAGCCACCATGTAATGTGATTACTTTTAGCATTGCTCAGCTGTTTTATACCATAAACAGGCAACTGATCTTCTCACTTCTGTAGTGCAGCATATGTGTTTTTGTCCCACCAGCAGAGTTATTGCAAATTTTACTTGAAACACACAGCCTCTAACACATGACATGCAGCACGTGAGCGCAGAGAGGAGGGCAACAGACTTGTGTGAGCCATCCGTCCCATCTCACTCTGCAAACGCCAAAGGGATTTCCACAAAGCAAACACTGGTTAGCCTCGCTATTTAGTGTGGAGAGCCACCGCAGCCAACAAGTTCACTTCCAGAAAATAGCTCAGTCTGCCCCTGATAGGGCACCAGTGTGTGTGTGTGTGTGTGTGTGTGTGTGTGTGTGTGTGTGTGTGTGTGTGTGTGTGTGTGTGTGAGTGTGAGTGTGAGTGAGAGAGAGAGAGAGAGAAAGTGTGTAATCCATATGATTCTGCGTTGGCCCAGATAGCTGAAGCAATGAATAATTCGCTGGCAGAGATTCAAACTGGATGTGGTTTGACTCGTTGCTGTAGATTTTCTCCCAAAGGGGGGATGGTGGTTTGACTATCAATTACAGTGGCTGGAGCCCTGCAATCTGAGATCCTCTGTGATTCATCCATGCTATGCCTGCATGCTTGACTGGTATTCATGTTCTCTGGCAATTATCACCAAACAGATGAAAAAGAAAAGAAAACCTTCACATGTCTGTTGTTGTCATTTCGTTGCCTGCTGTCAGTTGTTTCATATTGTTGATGGCATCTGTGATCAGCTGCAAAATTTTAAGAATGCAAGATATTGAGAACACAGAATTTAAAAGTACACATGGCCAGTACATTGCATACTGTAAAAGTTAAATTTGCCCTGTAACTGTTTAAATACAGCTGTTTGTAATGTACTCTACATTTCTGAGCTCTCTGGTGTTGTACTTTTCCCACGGATAAGTTAGATGACGTGATGTCATGCTAACATATTTCCAGTGCAATTTTGATGGGGTTTGATAGTAGAGCAATTTTAAGCAACCTCAAACATCTGCAGTGAGTGTCAGGTTTATCCTTCATAACCAAGCAGAAGGGGTTTTGTATAGGCTCACTATTTTGCAGTGATGCTTAACAAGTAAAGTAAGAAAATCACTGTTAAACAGGTAGAGAGACCAATTCTCCACCAACAGTAAGCTGAGATGTACATGGCCACAATCATACAGAGTTCATAAACTCAACAACAAATCCACCGTTCTACCTCTACTTATTGTTTAGTGGCTGTAGAAAGTAAGAGCCTTGATATTCAAAATAGAGGTTTTCTATTTGTTCAGGTCTTCACAGTAGTCTTCTTCGAGAAGAAGATGACAAATCTTTATCAACACATCTTTAAACTGAAATGACTATAATGAATCATCAATGTCACTGAATGAGTCAGCAGCTTTTAGCAGTGGAGCTCCACTCACTGGTGACTGAGAGCAGCGTTATCAGCTCAGCCGTGATGCACAGTATGCTAATTGCTTGTTAAAAGCATGTTAAAAGGCAGCTAAAGTTACACAAACAAACATAATCTGATAACACTAAGAACATCACTATAAATAATAGGCTGCTATTAACCTTATGTACTGTGCTTGTATAGGCTAGCTTTGTATTGAACTGAACATAACAGCCTGAAACAGCAACAGACTGAGCGTCCAGATCTGCAAAAGGAAGCAAGTGCATCCTGCAGATTAAAGTGTTCTGTTTTCAGTGCACTTTTCAAAAATGTTGAGAGTTTATGACATGAAGCTTTAAGTAATGTTACAGGGAAGAAGGACACACAGTGAGCTCAGTAGAGCTGAGAAACTCTTCACAGTGAACCTAAGCTTCATGACTTCAAACTGAAGCCTTGCTGTTCGTATCAGCTAAAAACCTTGACAACTGGAAGACACTGTCTATACTGTTAAAGTACAACATGTTGGAATACTTATCAATGGAACTATCTCCAAAAACAAACCAGCATGACAATGTGCACCAATCTGCCTTAATTGACAGTCTATAATTTAAATAACTGCTTTCATCAACTACTACATAACCTTTACCAAACACCATTTCAAGATAGGAAGCAACAAATAACTGAAATAATGACAATCATCTTACAGTGAAACTTACCATTAACATGTCTCTGGGTGTATTCTCCAATTCCTATCAAATTATAATTCCTTGTTATTTCTTTTCTACTTTTTAATTTACTTTTTAATGGTTTGCATATTCCAAAATATCTGTGATTTACTTTATTGTGTTGATGTGAAATCCTGCAGCAATGTAGTGGGTATTTTTTGTGAAAGCAGCCACATTTACATCGCTCATTAGAGGGCAGGGGGTGAGTAACCCCAAAGAAATGTCAGTAACTGCTCTGTGAAACAGTCATTCATGAGACATTCTTTGATTGCTCATTGGACAAATTGATATGCAGCGAATAAAAGAAAGTCTTGCACGTACACATTAACGCGCACACACAGAGCTTCCCGTCAGTGTACGGGCCTCTTATTGTGCAGCTCAGCCATCTGTCTCTCAGCAGTAGGTCCTTGTTACCTGTTGTACTCTTTCTTACCCTGCTCATTCACCAATCCAATCTCAGTGCCAGCAGTCCCTTTCACCATCTTGTTCAGTAAAGAGTTCCCAAAGAAAATTTCTCACAGAAAGAGGGATCCAAGTGTCTTGGACTTTGACAAAAACTAGAAAAGGGGAGCCTTTCTGTGTTGCTTGTTTAAACTCTTAAGTATTAGTTATTAAAACTTACAACCTGATTCTTTAGGATGATTTAATCTTGAACTTAAAGAAATGGAGAAACTGAATTCTTTAAACCCTCTAAGATTTCATAAGCCACGTCACTGTCAGAGCCTTTGGCGATGGGCGAGGTGGATTATTGAGAGCGATGGGGGACAGATGCTTCTCCTTAGAGCATGGGAGGGGGTTTGCCCGTGGCCCCCGCTCAGATGAGATGCTAAGTTTACGTTGCACCAGTCTGCAACAGTCTTAGAAGTCAGTTGGATGTCCAGACCTGTACCATATGGAGTTGGTTAGAAGCAGAGCAGCGAGCCTCGGGCCCTTTCTGTCTCCGTACAGGACCCGCAGTGAGCAGTCGCCTCAGTGAGACATTTTCCAATCGCTGCAGGCAGCAAAAAGCTTCAAAGATACAGTCAAAGTTTATGTTTTTTGGACGTGAGAACAAAAAGCTGGCATCTAATAATGATGAAAGGATTCCTGAGAAGGCGCTTTACCTATAAAAGTATTAAAGTGCGATGAAAGTTGGATGGAGGTTAATATTCAGGTTTAATTTGGTGGCTGTTTACACGTAATACATCAAACAATATGCTAATAAATGACAAAGTATGGACAAAACTGCATATATACACACTCACACCATGTGTTTTAGGTGGCTTTGTCCACTTGGTCAAATGCTGACAACATTAAAATGTCAAACCATTTTTGTAGGCAACAAATCAGCAGGCTTCTATTGACTTTAGACATGCAAATTCCCATAGAGGTTTGGCTCAGGAAAGGTTTGTTCAAGCAAACATTTTTCTGTTTTCCATTTCAGTAAATTCAATAAACATTTTTCTAAAACACTGAGCAGCTGTTTGTGTGTGCCATTCTTTCTAATGACCCTTAGTTAACTTTGCACCTAATGCGGTCATTATCGTTGAATAACAGGAAGTTAATTTTCCTGTTCCTAAACTACCCAACCTTTTCTGACCAATGACCTCTCAGAATAAGGGGTCAGGGCCAATTATAAGCAAGCTGCTAATAGCGCTTTAGTGACTCCAGATGTTGTTAGCCTCCATTAGTTAAACTCACTGCATAGAGTAAATGACCACAACAAGTCAGTCTTAAACAAAACCTGAACACAAAGAAAAAACCTTGTCTGGCTAGAACATCAAAATGTGTTTCATCTACTGCTTGTGAATAAGTTTCTTACATATTGTGAAATACAATGTTGCTAATGCTGCTTTGAATTACACAAATCAATGTTTTTGACAGTTGGCTTTGGTGAGTATTTTCTCATTTTAGCATGTCAGCCCAGTTTGAACTTAAAAGTAACCATTTGGTTCAAGAATAGGTTTGGATTATTTCAAGTCCATGTTAAAACAATGCTCACATGCAATATGTCAATTAAAAAAGTTGCTGGTCTCACTGTAAAAGATGGGGGACAAAATTGAACACACTTGTTCTGTGTAAGAATGCATTATTCTGCTTCCAAAGACTTCTAAAGAGTCTTTTAGTGCAAAATATTGTGAAGTATTTACTTGCTTGCTGAACTGCCATGGAGGTCCTGGTAGTTGCATGTAGGTTTGTGACCAGCAATAAACCTACACACAGACACTACTAAAATGAAAATACCCACTTGATTATCTCAAACTGTTGAAGCCTCACAGTAGCTTTGGCTTAATTTTGAACGCATCTGTTCACAGAACATGGACTTTGGACTTTTTCCAAATGTGAATAGAGATCGATTCATGGTCAGTATAGAGAAATTATTATAGTAACCAGTAACTTTATTTTTTTCTTTCTAAGTAATATCTGACTGTTTAGCTACTAAATGCTCCACTATGTTCATCAGCTCCTTGCTAACTTTGACTCTCTACAGATTGGTGCTGAGCAGGTTGTTTATAGTGGATTTTTAGAGCTTTTTCACTGAAAACATCCGGCTGCTGTGGCTGGAAACAGGTTTGATGAGAGCAGAGAGTGAACCAAAAACGTTCTGGGTTGAATAACTAAAACAATGATCTGAAAGACGCGAGCTGAGGGGAACAGTCGGGTCATAATTGTTTGTGGGATCCTTGTTACAGGTGACTCCTTTCATGTAACATGTAATCATACGAAGCTTTCTTAATACAAAAATATTGATTAGTGCAGCTTTAACATACAAATGCCATGTGAGTATTGTATTAAAACAGATTTCAAAAGTAGCTCTTCTGCACTAATTTTACTTGTGTTAAGTCTTTCTTTCTCATTTTGGAGCTGAGGATCTAAACATGTCTTCTTCCCACTTTTTCCACCTCTTTTTATTTCCAAGTGCAGGGTGGTTTGTTGTTGTGCTGGTGTTCGTAAGAGCTTGGAGGGAGTATACTTCACTCTCAGAGTATCAAAACACCTTCTTCCAAGGGAGACAAATGAGAAAATGGCATAGTTTGTCTTGTTCCTGTCTAAACATACATCACATTTTCAAGTTTGTATATTTTAACATTAAAAAGGCGACACTGCTGCAGACACATTCATTCTGGGCTCTGCGGTTGACATTTTAGTCATCATTTGGAATGACACACAGACACATTTCACAGTGATGCAGTAAGTTGTGTAGTGACTCCTGCAGGGTGTCTGGATGTAGCCAAGACACGAGCAAGACATGTACTCAGGGTTATGCATTATTTGTTTGAATCTGAATTTTTTTGTGTGACTTTAAAGATCTCAAAACAAAGCAGAATATCACATAAAGGCAGAGTTTATAAATTCTCTCATTGCATAATCTACAAACCTCCAGTGGTTTAATAAAAAGGATTAAACTAAAAACACTCATTGCATGTTTGTCATGCAAGAGACTTGTTTCTTGCTACAGAACTGCTTCTAGGGTTTGGGTTTTAGAGGGTAGTCCATGAACAATTTATGTGCTCTTTTGTTTGTTTACTGTGGTTTGCCGGTCATAAAAATAAAGTCAGCTGAAGGAATCTCTCATGCTCGTGTTCCTTCTCTCTCTGTGTTTTTCTCTCACTCTCTCTCTCTCTCTCTCTCTCACACACACACTCTCTTGGCTGGCTGTCAAACCCTCCGAGCCATTTGGACCGTCACACCCACCCTTGGCCGGAGCTGAAATTAATTGCTGACTAAAAAAGCGCCTAGCAACTCCCTCGCTGCGAAGCAAAAACACATCAACAGGTTGTCACTTGCGATATCGGGCGGGTTACCTCCTCTGAATTATAAGAGCTGACACTAGTAAATGATACACCGCCAGAGGAATTTGCATGACATCACTGAGTATGTTGGAGGAAAACACAGTACAATGGCTCTTATATGCATCTTTAGAGAATGGAAAAGTTAAACTGTGGTGCAGCATCGAAAACAATAATAAGAAGAGATAGTATGAGATGAGACTACAGATTTGTGATACTGCATCACAGTGATAATCCACATGATTATCTATTTCCTTTCATTTCTGGCAACAGGTCTGGTACAAATACTACATTCATGGAAGTTATCATAATTGCCACTTTCTGATTTGTACATACTGCTTTTAAATTTTGTTTTTCCTATCCAATACAGAAATAATGTGCAAACTAACCGATTTTCATCCAAAACCCATCGTTTTTGATTATTTCATTAAATTAAATTAAATTAGTGGTATATAAAGACAACTTTAAGGAGACAAGGTTGGTCCGATGACATGAATGCTTGCAATTTTTAAAATATAGGAGACTTGTGTACGTGCAAACTACTCAGACATGAATAAGTGCTCATTACCACAGTTTCTGCATTTCTGTTCCCTTTTCTTTGTCTGTACACAGTAACGCATCGCTGTTCATGCTAATTACCCAGTTCTTCTCTTCTTTCCCCCCTCAAGCTAAATGATTACTTAATCTTTTTGATTGATAAATTGAACTTTATTTCAAGACTTTTAAAGCATTTAGTGTATGAAAGGTGTTCAGCATTGACAACCTCATCATCAACATGCCGTGTCCCCTGCAGTCTGCTGAGTGCACAGGAATGTTCACAGTAGGAAATTGAAAACGTCATACAAGTCGGGGCGGCGGAAATTAAAATAATGAAGTCAAGCGTTCGGAGGCCCAGATTCAAAACCTGAAGGAGATTTGTCTGAGACTTTTTTATTAACCTGCATCTTTGGTCGGAGGAACACTTATGAAGTGCAGCTGGCAAACAGCCCCCGAGGCAAGACATGTTTGAAATGGACCACGACAACCCTCTCCATCTCAGTTACCGTTTGGTTTTTTGACCACATTTTGGCTTCTCAACACACTATTTTCATTACGATACAGTGTATGACATCCATGTTGGTTTTGATGGTATTGGACAACGTGTACCACGTTTCTACAAAAACTGTCTCCTTCTCTGATTCAAATACCACAGGTGAGTTCAGTCTTCTGAACTCAGCTCTATAAAATTCCTTCAGTGATTTTGTGCCTCTAATTTTCACTCAAAAGACAACATGCATGTCATGACAGTCTTTCCTTATCTTTCTATCTCTTGCTGGTGCTATCTTCCACTTCTGGCAAAGAATGTCTGCTGCTGTGTCAGGGTGTGTAGGCGGAGGCTGCATGAGCGAGCAAACGAGAAGAAAAATGAGCCAACATAAAACCGAGATGACTTCTAACCACCTCAGGTCTCAGACTGTTCATGGGTTCACAAATGAAAAGTCAGCTAATTTCATATAAGGTTATGTTATCAGAGATATGACTGGGGGCCCCACTGTTTCTGGACTGAACATTTTTGTGAGATTTTATTTCCATAGCAGAACATGACATAATTCTTGATCATCTCAGAGTCACCTCATACTTGTTTTACATCACAAGCTTCAATCTAAACACCTTAAATGACATGTTCAGACCTCAGCTTTCAGCCATGGAGGTGGACACGCCCTTGGCGGTATGATCGCTGATCATAAAGCTTATTTTATGTGAGATGTTTACTGCCAAGTTAATTTTAAACTACTGAGAATACACAATATGTATAATGGTAATACACAATTCTTGAAAAACTAACATTTTTCTTAGGTCCACATTACAAACTCTGAAATTGACTCACGGATACTATATCGGCCAGTCCCACCAGAGTGTGGCGTCATTTAAGAATCTTAATGTTGAACACACAGACAAAGTCTCACGCTCACTGGGTGTATGTAAAGCCTAGGTACAGAGAGGAGGAAGCATCCGAAAAGATGGTGAGGATGCACATGAGCATGTCCAGTGCACAGACAGACAACTGAGAGGTCGGAGAAAAAAAGCTGTGTGCCTACACAGTGAAGAGAGCTAGTCTGCCCGCACTCAGAACCACCAGCCCTCACTCCACTTGCTTTCTGCTCAGTCTCTAAACTTTGATGAGAATGATTGAAGGCCTGTTGGACAAATCAGAGCTAGTGATTGGCTAGTTTGGGGGGGCATTTTAAAGTCTGTTGGAGCAAGTCAAAGTAAGTAGTCAAAGCAACTCTCAATTCCTAGAGAGTCAAGTCCAGTTTTTTAGACGACTCACTGTTCGATGTGAAATTACTTGACTCACACTCTTCACTTTTTCTCCCCAGTTGCTATGGATTCGGACTTTATTTCCTACACAAATAATTATAACAAAAGCGCAAAGAATGACATGATGTCAAACATCTAAACAAGTGCATGTCTTACAGGGATGGCATCTAGACCCTTAGGCCTTAGTTGACCCAGGGCTGCTCTAATTGTGTATTCATTAAAATAGTTTAGCAGATGGAAGGTCTGAATGTAGCTCTGATAGTTCAGGGTAGCACCCAGAGAGAAGGACTATGCTCTAGGGTATCATCGGGGAAGATTTTATCTATAGCCCCATTCATGGAGAAATATTTCTGTCCATTTGGCGGAGGACTGCTCTCTCAGTGGGCTGAGCCAGAAGATAAGAGAGATGACTAAGGGCAGGAGGCAAGCTAATGGGAGGGAGATTTCCCATGGCTGGCCAAACCACTAGCAGCTGGCCATCTGCAAAAACACTACAAAGCACGAAAACATGATATTCCCAACAAGCTAAGGCCATCATCAGGATCAGATTCACAATTTTAACTTTTGTCATCGTTTTGAAATTATGGCTTTGGGCTGCAAAGAACAGCATGTAGCATTATTTGTCACACAATTTCTGTCGTGGTTTGAGTTAAAATTACAGGTTTAGCCAAAACACTTCAGACACAACCCTTCAGCATCTTTATTTGGGGGGAAAAAAGAGTCATATTGTTTCCTTCCACTTGAATACCTCACTGTTTCACCATTTTCAGTTTTAACAGATTTTTACATTTAAAAAAAGATACATATTTTAATAGAAGCAGATCAGTTTAAACTATAAACTATACTAAACTATATTATAGTTATTATGTCCCCCATGCAGCCAAATGTTGTTTCCTGCTGCCACTACATGCTAATCACTGTAGATCACAATAAACAAGGTTCTCAATGTGCAAAAGATGAGAAAATGCTTCAAGTAAAAGAAAATGAAGGAAAAAAATGGGGAGAAAATGCAAATGAGCCACTGATCTAGAAATCCCCTCTTATTTGGTTAAAAATAAAGAAAATAACAAAAACTACAGAAAGTTATTTTTTTAAATCTGATTTCTCCCAAATTCATTTTTTTCCACACTTTTTTAAATATTCAAAATAAACACACAAAATA
This sequence comes from Macquaria australasica, assembly GCA_005408345.1. Taxonomy (NCBI): domain Eukaryota; kingdom Metazoa; phylum Chordata; class Actinopteri; order Centrarchiformes; family Percichthyidae; genus Macquaria; species Macquaria australasica. The sequence continues at coordinate 204,682 of SEMN01000219.1, read as the reverse complement.
AGGAAACCATAAATAATAGCCCCTCAATTTAACTACATAGTTACACAGTATAAACAACATGCACTTTGACAATGTTGTTTTCCTATGTACAACACTGCACACTGCAGTGTTTTCCTGCCTGTTTGTTTTTTTAACCCTGATAATAATCACTGTAGGTAATGATGGGATTTATGTGATATACAGTAAAAATAAAATGTATTCCTAATGATAAAAATACTACTTTATTTGATCTATGTGCCATGTTATGTGACTGCAGGTGGCTTTCTAACTCATGAGAGAGTGCCACAAGAAAAGATCTGCCCTGATTACATTAACATTTGTAATTATTTTTTTCTCCCAAAGCGCACTATAGTTAAACATCAAAGCCAGCCAAAAAATCTAAACATGCAATTAGAATTAAAATGCTGATTAGAGTGAGATTTAGTGTGGAAAAATCAGACACACATACACACATACAAACTCTCATGGACCCATCCAAAGCCACCGCCGGAAAGCCTGTGGTCTGTGAGAGAAAAAATGTCCATAAACACGAGTGTGGGTTTGCCTTGGCTAGAACATGTTACTGTCTCTCTCTTCAGTGGGTGTGTAAATCTTTTCTGCCTGGTGTGCTGTGAATCTGTGTATCGCCTTACGCAGCGACTTAGCGGTGCACAATCGTTTCGATGTTCCCCGTCTGTGTCAGTGGCGAGGCCTCGGGCCAACACTTAGATGGAATATAGAGTCATCCGCCAGTCAGACTAACGGCCCCGGCCATTTCCTGTGGCGCGGCACCGTGCGATGGGATTGGCCTCCACTCCTCTCTCCACTATGAGAATCTTTCTGTCCTCCATCAGGCTTCATATGAGCAGACTGGTGCAGACCTGTCCTCTGTTTTCACTTAAATCTGCTCTTTTCTCTGGGCAGTTTCACCTCTTCTCTGCCTGCTGCCTTTCTAACTTCCTGTCTTTTTCTTCCCATCTGAGATGTCTTGAATATTTCTGCCTCATTACATGAATTCTAAGTGGATTCGAAGCTGCGGTTAATCAGCGGTTTATCGTTTCTGTGACCAGTGTTAATTTTGTGGGGAAATCTGACCACAGCGAGGTCCATTTATAAAAACAAATATTAGGACAGGCAAGGTTCTGAGACTTTTTCAGCCAAAGAAACCAAAAGAGAAATCCAACCCGGGCTGATGAAAACATATTTTCACTCTGGTTATGTGGGGACACCACCAGAAGAAAGGCTGTGACCCATCTGGGTTTCTGACCAGCAGTTAAAGGCACAAGCTGAGATCCAAAAAGTGTAGTCCCAAAACCAATACAGCTTTCATGCAGAAGATTTACATGACGCACTTTAATGAACACACCTGCATTGATACCTGATTTATACTGTCGTGGGTGTCACTGTTCACTGACTCAAGTAGTTCCGATCACAGGAAACCAGAATAATGCACAGATACACATGACATAAGTTTCAATTCCCTTTCTGTCTTTTTTTTTTAGACTAGACGGGTAGTATGTAAATGTTTCAAAATTCTGCTTTAACGTCACCAACATTAAACATTTCCATAAGACACTTCAGCATAGTTGAGCAGTGTCCAACACATGTTATAGCCCAGGTCAGGAGGGTCATGAATCCATGTCTGACAGAAGTAAAAAAACTCAGAAAACACAGGATTGTAAGGGTGTCTCCTCCCAAGAAGAACAACAGCAAAACCCCCAAAACAACAAATGTTTATATTCAAGTGACAAAGCCCTCTAGCAACCGTATAAATTATGAGGGGAGTGACAGTATTATAGAGCAGCATCGGACTGTAACGCTGGAGATCACTGTTTGTTTCCTGTTTCTAACCAACAGTCAACAAAGTTTCTTGTACTTTAAGCATGACCACGATCGTCCCTGAACCTTAAACAAGTGTTGATGACGATGAATCATGTACAGTATGTGATTACACTACCTCATCTTTATGTGGTAAAAAAATACAAAGTTGTAATTTATGAGGTAATTTGTTTCTTTACATCTTTTGTACTAAAGCTGGGAGTACAAAGGCATTCATAGTGTCCCACTGGTTTGTACGTACCAAAAGGGAAGAGAAGTTTAAACCCTGCCAACCTTTTCACCTCCACACCTGGTCAATCACTGTGCGAAGTTACCATGACTGTTGAATTGTCGATTCCCGAGAGTTACAAAAAGCCAGACATATCCTCCCAATTATGATGTCGGACGGGTGTGGTGGAAGGGGATTTCTGAAATGATGTCAAATGTTTGACCATCCGACAAGCACTTTGATTGAAGCACACTGACGCCTTAAGGCTCATTGCTCTGATGTTTTTGCATTGTCATATCTTTTACTGTGTCGACTGTACAGACCATTGATGCAATTTTTCGATGACCTAGCTTGCTAATGTTTGCTATACTTAGTAGTACTATAGAATTAACAACAATTGTAGAAACAGCAATAGAAGTAGTGGTTTAGTGATATTCAAAACCAACAAATACAGGTTAAGTCACTGTTGTGTATAAGCTGCTGCCTGCTGAAGAGCCAAATTTTTCATGCAAACCACCCAATACAGAATTTATTACTTAGACGTATTTACAACATTTCATAAGACTATATTTTAATGGGGAAATACTTTTACTATTTCTCTCTGAATTAGGTGCATGCATACACTTAATCTGCTGCCTGATGGAAACTTCATAATTTGGTGTTTGCCCTCACTTCCTTCTTCTTATTACCTGCATCCAAAACACTGAAACTGTTTTTGTGATTTTGCATGTATGAAAGAGAGACAAAGACAAAACACTCACCCACACACCCTCTTAGGAACAAAATGAGTAAGTGTTGCACTGAAATAGGTACCCAAATGCACCTGGTTACAAATTGTCTGCAGCCTTTTTTGCACTAACAAACCTCCAGGGTGACCTGCAGCAAAGCTTTTTCTCTCTTTATAAACCAGCTTTGGATAATTACATATCTTTTACAGTACAGTTTCCAGTTAAAGGTACTTCACAAACAAAGAGCTTTACAGGGATCTGGAGGGCTGCTACATCTCTTCAGTGTTGCTTGCATTCAAGGTGCATGAAGAGAGGTAGTTTACTTTGGCAGCAGAGCTCACTCAAGCAGGGATTTGAAAAGAGATCAGAAGGTTTCACATTGTGGTCACTTTGTTTGATTGGATTTAATTCCTCTGAGTGCCACTAACACGCTTTCCTTTGTTGATTAACTGTGAGTGACAAAGAGCACACAAAAGCTGCTCATTAGATAATAGCGACTGCTGAGTGAAGGTATTTAACGTGATTTTAATCCACATTATGCTGCATGTACTGGCTCAAACCTGAGGCTTCGCTAAAATACACATGTTCCAAATTATCACCAGTTTCTGAATGGCTGCAAAACCCACACACAAAACAATTACTACATGAATGAAAAGATAAATAAAGCAACAAAAGGTGTTATCTAACAGGGGCTAAGATTACGCAAGCAAAGGGTTAGAAAGTTAAATGTGGCTCTGTGCCCTTTGCTCTTCTCCTTGAGGTTTTGTTTGTTTAACAGCATTAGATCCTGGAAGCTCTTAGAGGTGCTAAAGGGGCATGGGGGGCAGGCCGGGTGTCAGGAGGATGTTCCTCTTCCCAAAACCAAAAGGTGACATTTGTTGAGTGGGTTTTGGTTTCTGACGAAAAAGGAGGTTGAAGATGAAGTTTCATTTAGTGCTGAAAATTAATCGCTGACATTTATCAAGCAGAAATGTCAAACATTCACTGGTTCTAGCTTGTGAGGATTTGCAGCTTTTCTCTGTTTTATATAATTGTAAATTGAATATATTTGGGTTTTGGACTGTTGGTCAGACAAAACAACCAATCTGAAGTAATCTCATTGGACTCTGGGAAATTGTGATGGATATTTTTCACTATTTTTTTTATATATATATATTACTTGAAAGAAATAATGAAAATAATCATTGCAGCCCCAGTTTCATCAATCCAAGAAATCAGTTTGTAGCAGTTTTTTTAAAAGTACATAGGTCTGTGTTGGGAATGACAATGACAAACTGAGGGCTGAGGGTTCTGTCAAACTCGGTTCCACTTCTTTTCCTTCTCATAATACAAACTGAGCCCTGACAGACAAAGATCAACACTGGCAAGAGTTTTGCTGGAGCCAAATGGCAGCTGCACACCTCATCTCTCAGCAAACGCAGCATGTCTCCACCTTACAACGACCAACACAGAGAGTGAACCAAGCCGAACAGCTGAGAGCAGCCAGCTGGCCCATTTACACGCAAACAGAGTAAGTGAGAATTTAAATATGCCCTTCTAGGAATGTCTCAGATCTATTAAACTGAAGACACGCTAGATTAGAGAGAAATATTGTCCTCATTAGCTCAGGTTTAGCATCATCTGGTGCTAAACAGTCTGGATCCAGTCATACTGGGGGTTTCCAAGATGTATGAGAAACTCCTGCAGTTTATTTCTCGATAAGTAGCAGGCAACCAAAACAATCAAACATGTTAATTAGGCCTGCAGCTAATGATTATTTTCATTAATGATTAATCTTCCAATTATTTTCTTGATGAATCAATTAATCACTGGGTCTATACAGTGTCAGAAAATAGTGAAAAATGTATATCTCAATTTCCCAGTCCCCAAGGTGACGTCTTCAGATTGTTTGTTTTGTCCGACCAACAGTCCAAAAACTGGAACATAATCAATTTAGTATCACATAAGATAAAGAAGAGCAGAGAACCTGGGATCAAAGAATATTTGGCATTGTTGCTTGAAAAATGAGCTCAACAACTAAACAATTATCAAAATAGTTGCAGAGTAATTTTATGTCAATCAACTAATCGATTAATCAGTCTAATTGTCTCAGCTCTGGCATCATTAAAAGAAAAGGGAAATTGTCTTTTTGCAAATCCACAAAAATGGCAAAGAAAAATAAAACAGCAGAGACAGAGATGGAAATTCAATTTGCAAAGGTTTTATGAAATGTAGCCAATTCAACTTGAAAATCACTTGGCATAAATGAATATGGGATTTATTTCAGGAAAATTGCCCCTTATATTTTAAGACAGAATTTTCTGCAAATATTATCAAACACAGCAGTGAGCGTATTTTTACAGCACTGTTCAGTTTCATTGCTCAGGCTGAACAAATGTTTTGGCTAAGCCCAGCCAATGAGTGTACACAGGTATCTCATTAGGATCTTTTCTTTGGCTGGTTAACCACCACCAAACATACACAGCTTGGCTTCACGCCTGCTAAAGAAGTACTAATGTCAAGATTAAACATTGTGGTTTCCCCCCAAAATGAGGCCAGAGCACGTACACACACAAACATCAAACAGATCAGTTGCTGAACCTGCACTATAATGCTCTGCAATTAGTTTGTGTTTTGTTTGATGATGATGTTTTCTGCCCCAAGGCTCTTTCAGCTACATGATGAATTTGTCCCGCTAACCTCATCATATAATCCCATCCTCCAGCTGCAGCTCTCGCCGCCTCGTGCCACAATGTCTGATCAACTGGCGCAGAGAAAACATTAATTCTGTTTCTTAGATACTGTATTAACATCTACTGTATTGCAGGTTAAGAACTGAACAAAACCCCATCAGCTCATCACGTCTCTTTTGATAGCCAAACCACAAACAAATGAATCAGAGGATCATATTTCCAGAATGGATGTGACACACTGTAGTAAAGAAAGCAGAATCTATTTACTTTAATTACATGTAAAATGTTTCTCTTTGGTCTGAAAGATTCTGCTGATTTATGGAGATGAAAAGAAATGACAGATTAACTGTGCCAGCTTGCCTCTGTGGCTTGGATGCAAGATACACACAAAAAGAAAAGATCTCAGAAGTGTTAAAACCAAACACCAGACAAAGCTCAAGTCAAGACCAAAACTGTAGCGTGGACGACGCCAAACTTGTAGACAAATGTTTCAATTCTCTTATAAAGATCCTCAATTGTGTTTTTTATAGAACCAGAAAAGGATTAATTAAACACAATAGGAACACAGAAACTTATGTAATTCTTTGAGTTCTGACTTAATTTCCTTAGCAGACAAAACTGGCACAAACAAATATTTTCCAACAGAACAAGACAAAAGTGTGAGATACAACCAGGAGTTTTAAAGGCCCTATTTTCTTCAGTGGTTTTAAGCGGCTGGGGTTCAGTTGGAAAAAGGGAGACTTTTCCTCCCAAGAAGAATGACAGCATCAGTCATGTCAGCAACCACCCCAAAACGACATCCATTTACATTCAAGAGACAAAGCCTTGTAGCAAATGTGGTAATTATGATGGGAGCAAAGGAGGAAGTCAGGTGATTAAAAGGTTATTAAAGCGCAACAAAGTCCGTGTAGGGAGGAGGTTGGGGTGGATGGATGGATGAAGAAAACGTTGGACTTTAACAGTCTTTTACAGTTTTTTAACAGTGACCATTGTTTCATAACCTTAAAGTGTCAATTACTGTAACCATGACAACGAAAGTCCCCTAACCTAACAAAGTAACCCAAACCACGCTGTTTAACAAAGTACTTATTCTAAGCCAAACCCCGATCGTTTTTGTGCCTAAACCTACCCAAACCTTAACCATAGTGTCGTCACATCAAGAAACAGATTTATTTTTCAACAGCGATTTGTAACAGTGTTGGAAGGCACTCACAAATGATGCTGTCCTGCCAGTAGGAGCAAACACTTCTATGTGTTGTTCTAGAGCAGTGGCACCAACCTGGGGGTCGGGACCCCCACAAGGGGTCACAAGACAAATCTGAGGGGTCGCAAGATATTTAGGAGGATAGGTATTTCTGCTAGACCAAGTTATGTTAAATTTTCAGACTTTCCTTTAATCTTTACTTTTTTTGTGAAACACCATTCAATTTTACCTCTAAAAATTATTCAGATAAAGTAAGGGAAAAAAGGTCTCTCTTTGGATGAACTACCAGGCACAACCAGTAATGTACAAATGCAACCTGCTCGCAAGCAGACATTGCTTCATTTTAAGGGGCCAAACGCCAAAAAGGTTGGGAACCACTGTTCTAGAGGGCATGGACCATCGATGTATTTTGTCATTTAATTTGGAAGACTTGTTGGTTTTTCTTGATATTCATTTATTGTTGTAAGTTGAAAACATAAGGAAGGAGACGGCTGGTCTGATTGTGGTTGTTTGAGGATTTTTAACCTCTTTTTAATCTCTTCTGCACCACAAGAGGAAAAATGACATTTAGAGACTTATCTGACATGAGAAGAATCTCCAACGACGTATGATCGGCATAAGAGATGATACTTACTTAAGAAATGTATTACAGTGATCTTAACCTGGGAAACAAGACAAGTATTTAATGTCTCTCTCTGCATGTTTTACTTAGTGCTGCTGCAGCCTTTATGTTAATCCGAGGTAATTTAATCCAGACTTGTGCCATGTTGAAAGTGTTAGTGAAATGTCACGGTCCCACCTAGTTAGATTGCCACTGTAACTTTTACGTAAAAGTGACTCTGGTGTTTTTACCAACATGTTAAATTTCCAACACATTTACAGAAAAAAGTGCATGTCTGAACGATGCTTTACACACAAAAGGAAGTGTTCACAGTCTTTTATGCGATTGATACTGAGCAAAAGAACAGTATCAGCTAAAAGACTCTTAGAGTTTTGAAATGTACCACAGTCCTGATATCAGATCTGCTCCACAGAGACAAAGCCACCTGTCTGAGAGGCCCGCCGAGAGGCTGAAGGCCAAATCTCCAGCAACATGTCAGATTCTTTGATTAACATTCCTGCCCGGGACTCATTTAGCAGCTCTGTCAACAGGTGGATGCAGGGAGACAGGCGGCTCACAGACAGAATTATTGGAGGGAATTCTGACTGTGTCCTTCATCACCGTTTATAATGAGACAGGTGAAAGAAGGAGCTGAACCTGTGAGTTTCCCCTCTGTTTTCCTCCCATTCCACCCCCTCCTCCCTTCGACAAAGAAAAATACTCTGTGTGTTTGTATGAGACAAAGAGAGAGAGAGAGAGAGAAAGAAAAGGATAGAAAGTGTGTAGGTTTCAGAAACAAGAGAGAAAGGTCTACTGGTGGTGTTGATTTGGCAAGAAGACTTTTCACTTTTTTGTTTTTCTAAAAAAAAAAAAAAAAAAAAAAAAAAAAAATAAAAGGGAGATTTTTTTTTTATTATTTCCAAGGACCCCGGGTTAGAAAATCCTGTGAAAGCAACAGCTGTTGTTTCATTTTCTCCAAACAAAGGCCAAGGACCCACTGGAAGCTGATACGCCATTCAGGGGCGGTTGTAAAACGAAACGGGCGCGGAGGAATGAGTCAGTTCTTCTCTAAGCCATGACAATTTGTCGCTTCAGGCAAAGATAGTCCAACGAGAAGAGAATATCTAATGGCAGACCTTTTTAGTTTCAAATAAGAATCAGGGGGAAAAAAGACACTTGTGTGTATCATCGGACACAGGATGATTAATTTATTCAGCTCAGCTGCCAGAGAGGAGGTGCCAAACAAATGAGTGAAGAAAAGCACAGAAAGCAAGACACACAAACAACAAGACTCTCAACTTGTGTTTTGCTCGCACTTCACAGCTAATAATTTGAAGGGAGGGGAGTCGTATATCTCCACACTAGACGGTGCCATTTTCATTTTGCAAATAAACAAATATTATTTTCAGTGTTTGGTTTTGCAAATCTGGAACTAATTGCCCGGTTCATAAATCCCACTGTAGGCCTTAAAAACATATACCACAACACTGTCCTGACTTCATACTGATTGTTCAGTTCAAATAGTGAGAAATCTAGCTTTACTGCATGAATGATGTTATCCCTTTGCCTGCTGCCTGAAGTGCAACTGTAGGTCAGACACTAATCTAAATATTTACTTCCTCCTCTCTACAAATCCATTTTCATGGTTGTGTGTTTGACTGTGTCAGTAAATAATCTCGTGGCTCAAAGTGAGACAGAAGTCCATAATTCTCTGCTGTTTTGCCATCTCGGACCACGCCAGCGAAATTAATTTCTGGAGCCGACTACAAACTCAATCACAAGTGTTGCAATAGGTCTGTTTGGAGATGACCGCAGTAACTTGAGAAGAGAGAACAAACAACTGCAGAATGTATTTGAGTCTGCACTGTGGGCATGAATACGGCATATTTTTCCTCTAAATATGAGAATATGACAGCATGCTAGCTGTTTCCACCTGTTTCCAGTCTTTATGCTAAGCTAGGCTAAAAGTCACCTGGTTCTAGCTTTGTATTTAATGGATGGACATGAATAAATTAACGTGAATAAAAGTATTTCCCAAAATGTCAAACTATTCCTTTAAAAGTCAGCTGTCACTAATTTTTTGTTTTTCTGTGCCTTCCAAGTTTTCTAACTTTTCAGTGTGTGTGTGTGTGTGTGTGTGTGTGTGTGTTGAGGTTAAGTCGGGAGGGGGATTGAGGGCTGAGTGGAAGCAGCTGGCTCCAAAGGTTTACCTGTTTGACTGCCGCCAGCCCTGAACTGTCTGCAGCTGCCTGACTGGCCTCAGTCCTGCAAAGACTCTATAATCCCATTTAATCATTAAAAATGTCTGAAAATCCATGCCAATTTCATAATTTATAAACTTTGCCCGAGAGGTTGAAAAAGAAATCAGCTCTGCAGCATCTGCAATAAATATGACATTACATATCTCAACCAGCCCAGCACAATATATACAGTATATATGGTATTGCTAAAAGGCATATTTATTTTCAGCACAGCGCGCTGTAGTGATAAGCACGACAAAGTCTGATGCATGGCTGGTAGCCCAAGTAATCACAAACTTAATTTACCTGTTAAATTTGGGTCTTTTTTATCTAAAGTATTTTGTATTTAGGCCTATTTGTATTTGAATCCTGTATGAAGATTTAAAGGCATAGTTCAACATTTTGGGGAAGGCACTTATTCGCTTTCTTGCCGAGAGAAGACTGATTATCACTCTCAAGTCTGTTCAATATGAAGATACAGCCAGGAAACAGTTATCTTAGCTTAGCATAAAGACAGGGGGAAATAGCTAGCCTGGCTCTGTCCATAAGTAATAAATTCAGCCTACCAGCACCCCTAAGGCTACATCCATACTAATACGTTTTTGATTTAAAATGCATAACTTTTGCTATGTTTACGCCTAGCATCCACATTACAAGCATTTTCTAACCCCTAAAACGGAGACCTTTGAAAACGCTGCTGACCTTGTTTTAGTTTGAAAACTCCAGGATAACATTTTAGTGAGGACGGGCGGAAACTGAGACATTTTAAACGATCGCGCAGCCACCCACGTTCGCTTCCTGATTGGGTCTTATCAGCCACGACGTGTCCTTCCCTGATTCGTCACTGCCCTATCACATGACCCTATTCCAGAAAAAAACAAAGACATCAGCCTTGACTACCAGCGGTTAATTCAACATGTATAACGAATTACTACCAGTAACAGTTTTACCTCGTCGTCAGTCCAAGCATAGAAATCTCTGGTCTTCCTTTTCTCCGTTGCTGTTCTTCGTTCATAGTATTTTCTGCAACTAACTAAGCAACCAACCGCATAGTAGACAATCTACTTCCTGTTTACACCAGCACGTGCATGCCCAGTGCACGTATATGGTCATGCGATTTGCGTTTTCAGGCGTGTAGTATGGGCGGAGATTATTTCTGAAACAGTGATAAAACGCTCGTTTTAAAATGCCGTTTTAAAATGAAAATGTATTAAAGTGAATGTAGCCTTAGCTTAGCATAAAGAATAAAAACGGCCTACCAGCACCTCTAAAGCTCACTAATTAACATGTGTAAAAACAACAAGTTGTTGTTTTATGGGGAGTTATGTGCAGGACTATTTCTTGTCTAGGCACAGTGACTTCCTGGTGTCTTCCTTATACTATGTACAGCACTATAAAGAACATGTGAACAGCTATTTTCCTTCTTAAATATCTCCCTCTCTTTCTGTGTTGCTTTTCTGTCTCACTTCTGCTGACACAAACACTCCCAAAACTTTGGCCTGTTCACTTTCACTCTTGCTACTCCTGCAGCACCCTCCCCCCCAAAAAAACACACACAGAGATCCACACACACACACACACACACACAACTTCTCCGTTTCTTGCTCCAGACATTACTAACTGACTGTTGTACGCTCCGCCTTCCTCTGCTGTTCCTGCAGTGTCTTTAACATGACATATGAGCAGCTCAGGAAAAGACTCGCTCAGCTTTCCATCTTTACTAGAGAGCTGCTAAGCTGGATTTCCATGTGAGGTGGAAAAGGGGGCCTAAATATGATCCAGGAAAAGAGCAGTGGTGGAATAGTTATGGATTTCGGAAGTATTATTTTTGTGTATAATCATTATCCTCCTCCTCTTCCTCATTTTCAACATTATTTTCATGGGTTTTGTTTTAGTTTTTTTGCATATTTAAAATTTCTAGCCTGGTTTGTTGACTCACAGCACATCACCACAATGTTTTCAGGCAGTAATGAACTGTTAGACATGGTGGAAAATGAGGGCACACATCCAGGGCTTATATCCCTCTTCTCATGTAAATCTGAGTTTCACGTTTTAAAATCACTTCCCTGCGAGTAGCACAGGGGAAGTGGAACTGTTTCCAGCTAACAAACGTCACTGCTGCATGTATGCTGCACCCAACAACCACAGAAGAAGAGAACTGTCAGAAAATCTCCCTGCTTCATTTTCTTTTCTTTTATTTAAGCTTGTGGGTTCAATCTGTCATCCTAAAACAATGCCGAGAGATCTGAAAACCTTCCTGCTCCATCATGAACTGAAGCACAAAGAGGGCTTTATTAATGACCCTGAATCACCAGCCTTGCTCTCAGTTGCTTTGGTAAACTGGACCATTGTGTGTAGCGCCTTTGCAGCCCGAGTGGGATTATTCATTATGTGTTTAGGTCATGTCAGCCGAGTTTATTACAGATTCATCATGTATTGTGCCTTTGTAACTCGCAATTTAGGACACAATTTGACTCAAAAGATTGCAAAGTTTGAATTATTTTGGGAAGAGATTTCAATGTAGTATAGCACAAATGTTTTACACTTACTTTTAAGAGCTATTTTTTGTGTAATAGGAGATACAAATGTGTAATAGTGGCTGTGGAGAAAATAAATTGCTACATTAAGATGTTTTACCTACAAAATCTAAACAAAAACAGCACAAAGACACTTTTGTTTACTTGGGATATGTCTCTTTAAATCAAGTAATTGCTTCCTGTTCCAAGTTACACTCAGCACTTCTTTTACTGCCACTTGTTGGACTTCAAACAGAGACGTCCTCTGCTCTGAACCTCTTTCAGCTGAAAGGTGAAGTGCAGCCTGCTGAAGGCTTTCGGATGTGTTTGCTCTTGGGATTTCACTTGAAGATGTTTACAAATGCCACTGCAGGGAGCACAACGGGAAGAAAGAAGATTTAAACCAGTGTTTTGAATGACACACTGAGCTGAAACATTTACTAATCTGTTGAGTACATAAATGTTATATCACTGAGAAGTCTACAGTATAAGGACTAATTGAGGAATAAATATAGTCATGCAATTGTAATAATGCTATTACCTTTTACTGTATGATATTAGGCTACATTTTAACATGGTTTAAACATTAATGTTGAACCTATACTCCCATTAAGATTTATGAATATACATTTAAGGAGCTGGGATAACTGTCCAAATAACACAAACACACACACACACTTATAGAGACTCACTGAAACTTAACTCAGCTATGTGTTGACTTTGCGTTGAGGGATAAAACTGGGAGCCAGTGTTGTGATCAGTACCTTTCACACCTTGGTCTGTCCAACGCTTTGTCCTTTTCATTAATTTCTTTGAAGGCTCCCATTTGTGTTTGGGTTAACAAAGCCACGTCAACTCACACACCGACCCAACATATTTATGACCTACAGTCTGTACAGAGGCTGTTGTGCATGAGCCCGCACTGCTGCCTGCCCTCCGCTGTGAAAAGAGAGGGAGCATAAAAGAGGAAATAAATGTGTGAGGGATGAATACGTGGCCCTGGGGGTCAGCTTAATGGAGTGAGACCCCGGCCCCTATTGACTTCCACTGACAAACTATTAACTCCCCACAACTCCCGGGCTACAGCCTCATTATTCATGTCAGGGTGAAAGCACATTTCCTGTTTATATATATTTTGTGTTGTTGTGTTGACTTTTGTTGGTAGATTACTCAGAGACTGCAAAATAATCAATGTTAAAGTTAATGTGACACTTTTGGGTAGTTTTAAACAATCGCCTCATCAACACTTGTAACTGTCACTGAAAAAAAAAGGTGTGCTTGTGAGTGCTTTGGGAGTGCAAATAACATGATTATTTTCATTATTGATGAATCTGTTACTACAATGTAAGACAAAAAGGCAGCAAATCCTCACATTTAAGAATTTGTGTTTGCTTACAATAAAACTCCACAGGGAATCTTTAAATAATAGATCTTGAGTTTGAAGGATTAACTGACGGCAACACACTGCACAGCGGTTTGTACTATGAGACAGGATTTTACAACTCTGGAAAGTTTCATGGCAGAAATTATTTGTGATTTTCACCAGATAAACAGTAAAATTATACTGGTCATGTCACAAAGTAATCCACCAGAAATTTGCACATATTTCATTGACCAACGCAGTTTGTTGCTACATAACGTCACATTGCGTTGCACTAAAACTTTTTTTTTTTGTCTGAGCCCTCAGCAGTGGACTGAATGAGCTTTTATTGGTGATATTTGTCACAGTGTTATTGTCTGAACTATGTATAACGGACCAGCTCATCGAAACATTGCTCAACAGCGCCAAACTGCACACGGTAGCTTTAAGAACAAAAAATTTGACTGATGATATTTTTGCTGTGTGCATACAAGACTGTAATGCTGTCGGGAAGCTTGCAGGAAGATGGTTAGGCAATGATGCAAAGACAATCTTCCACAGAGACAAAATATCTGGAAATAATAAATAATAAATCCAGTTTTGCCACAAATAGTGATTGGGAAGCTGAAATTGCTTATAGACAACGGCAATTTGATTTTCCTAAAAATTCAGGTGGCCTCCTCAGATGTTATGGCAGCTAAGAATCCCACTGCTTTGAATATGTATGTGTGTGTGTGTGTGTGTGTGTGTGTGCGTGCGTGTGTGCGTGTGTGTGTGTGTGTGTGTGTGTGTGTGTGTGTGTGTGTGTGTGTGTGTGTGTGTGTCTGGGGGTGTTATCAATAACAAGCCAGAGGGGTATGTTTCTTTAAGACAAGCCCATAAATGGTGGCCCAGTCACCACCTCCTTCACTGAGAAGGGGCTGGCTGCAGTTCGAGTTTTCCTTAGCGGGTCAAGCCTGCCATTGAAGTCTGAATGGGCTGCCATGGCAGATTACACTGCACAGCTGTCCCCCTACCGTGGAAATTAAGTTATGTCCCGTGTCAGCAAGTTTTGTGTTTTCCTCTCTGTCTCTTTCTCTGTCTCTCGTCCCTGCCCCTCCCCCCTTTCCTTTGCCCCTCTCCTCTAATTCCTTGAATTGTGGAGGCCTCTCAAAAGTGTACAGCTAGAGGAGGCTATTGGAGGTAGAGGTTGGTTATGGGTATAATCATGCTGGGAAAAAGAGATGAGTGGCTAAACAGCTTTGGTGCATCTATCTCTAAGAAAAAAAACATGAAAAGTTACAAAACTTTCTACAAAACACAAAAAAATCAGCTTACTATGAAACTGCCCAACTATCCTCCACAAACAGACACTCACTTCCAGTTGCACATGCAAGCATTTGCATACACACCGGCACGTACACACACATGCAAACACAAACACAAACAACAAACAAACGGAGGCGACCCTGACTCGTTGTCTCAGCGCCTCTTGGACTGCGTCCTGCTACACTTGTGGCCCCTGCCTCGTGTTTTGTTTATTTGTGGGTGAAGTTGTTTGTGTTGTGGTCAAAGTGAAAGGCAAACACTCCAGCTCCTCCAGTGATGTGTGAACATGCTGGGAATGTCCCCCCGAGCCCGCAAAGCAGCTGGACCTGCTGGCTGTTAGAGGCTGACAGAGGGTGCAGCTTCACTCCAGCTGAGCGGACAGAGCATGATAGACTGTTAAACACTTCAATTAAAGGGCTATAAAGTAGAATTTACTGCACAAAATCACCATAATATATCTGTGGAGAGTTGATAGGGCTGATCAATACTAATTACACAAAACAAAACATTGCCAAGTGCTCAGACATCTGTGATTCAATCCCTTTATTCATTCATTCTACACAACCATTTACTTTCACATATAATTTGTGTTTTATATAACCATGTATCCAACAGTGTCAGACAGAAACACAGTACTTTTGTTGAGGCTGTTTACTATAATGCAATATCTACTGTAGAACAAGCCAATAATCACATCAAAAATAGTTGTTAATTATAAGACTTTAGGTTAACAATAAAACTATTAGTCATTATTACAACAAGTCCTCCAAATTAAACTACAAAATATGTAGTTTTGTCCTTGCTCTCTAGAACAACACACAGAAGCATTCTCTAATCTGACACCCCAATCAGCAAGACAACAGTACAAATCACTGCTGACAAATGAATCAATTTATGACATGACAATGCTATGGTTAAGGTCAGGTTAGATTTAGGCACAAAAATGACCTGGTTAGGTTTAAGAAAAGATCATGGTTTGGGATAAAATAAGTATTTAGTTAAGGTTAGGGAAACATTGTGGTTTAGGTTAAAATAAATACTTCCTTAAGGTTAGGGGAGCTTTGTTGTCATGGTTACAATAATAAACACATGTTAAGGTTAGGGAACAATCATAGTAATGGTTACAAGAAACCAACGTTGGCTGTCGGTAGAAAACAAATAGCTGTATGCTGTGTTATAAGTTATAATGCTAAAGATTTTTGTGATATCAAAACCTGTTCTTGATGCTATTTATGGTTGGCATTTTTTTCTACATAATAGTTTTCATTGCTAGTGCCAGAGTCCATCATTCCCGCCAAGAATTCAAATTGCCTACCTACGCATACCTACAACATGAGTTGTTTGGCTGCACTGTAAACATACACACCAGTTGTCAAGTGGTGTTTGCTGCCTCCTGTATTCTGGGACCTGTAGTATTAAACCACATTTGCAGATACCCTAAGAAACCATGGATGTCGCCAAATCAACCAGGACTGAAATCTTAAGGATTCTAACTTTAAAGGCGAATGTTTTGCTGACCCTTCCTCCCTACGTACGCAGACTAATAACGTCACCTGACTTTCTCCTTTGCTCCCAACATAATTGCTGCAGCCACTACAGGGCTTTATCACTTGAACGTAAACAGATGTTGTACTTGCTGAAATAACTGATTCTGTTCTTTTTGGGAACACAGTCTCCACTATTGATATGGCACTGGGCTGGTGGGAGCATTTCATATTTTAGCTGCATTTTCTTTCTAAACACACAAAAACTATTCATGGTAGAGTAAAGCTCTTTAATTCTTAAAAACACAAGAAAATTGTATTTGCAGCCTTTTTCATAAGCAAACCAATGGTTTTCCATTCTTCTGCAGCTAAACTACTATGGGTATAGAGGTTTTTTGCATCGTCTTTTTGATTTTTCCAACACTACACCGGCTATATAAGCACTGCAGTACAACTAACAAAACCAGTGTGCAACAATTTGTGACCCCCTTTGTGAAACGCTCAACAGCAACATTTTAAACAGCGAATATATCAAATGGCTGCCACAAACAGTCAGGTAGCAAAGCGTTCTCTTGGTGACAGTGGGATTAGTGCTGCAGGTTTTCTCTCAGGACCCGAGGAGTCGGGCTGCAGCTTCAGTAACTGGATTACAGGCCTTTTTCTCATTTCAAAGGGTTGTGAACTCAGCAGAGGTCTTGCATGATGAAATCAAAGTGGCAGCTGAAATAGAAGGGAGAAAAACAACAAGAGTTTCTCGAAAGTCTCCTGGCATTGGTCAAGCAGCTAATGAGAGAGATGCAAAATCAATGATTTTTGCTTCGCCGTGTCACTGGCGTCTCCTTCGAATGGCATGAATTCAGAGAGCGATCCCCAAGCGAGGACGAGGAGGAGAGTATCATCTGGAGAACTGAAATAACTTGCAATACCAAAACACATTCCAAGTGAAAATCACAAGAAAACAACTAACAGCAATACACCTCTTTTATAACTACCTTTTAAGAATGCGCGCCTAAGCTATGGCAGGAGCACAGAGGGGAGTCGAGGTGGAGCCCATTCCATCGAATACCCTGTGGTAACTTTAGGGGATTATTTCCAAATCCTTTCAAATGAACTTTCCATCTCAGTGCCTCCTCCTCCTTCTCAGCCATTCCAACTGTCCAACCATTTCTACATCACTTTCTGCACAGCCTTGCATGGGGCCAAGGCCAAAACAAATGTCTGTGAGAAATATGGTCAGTGCACACCAGGAGTAAGGAGCTCACTTTAAGGCCTGAGAAGGTCAAATATTAGGAAAGTTTAGCTTTATCAATGTGAAAATCAGACACGAGTCTGTGGAACTACTGCACAATGTATATTATGTATATTTACAACTATAGAAACTTGTTGGAAAACAGTCAAATACACTTTCACAATTCACAATACAACTTTTTTACTTAAGGCTTTTCATACCTTGCTTATAAAGACTATAATCACAACAACATATATGTTCAAGCCTCAAGTCCTTAGAGAAAATGCTGAAACACTGAAGCATTTCAGAGTTTGTTTTGATTGAGGATTTTTTTTTTTTAAGTAAAACAAGTTCCAGCTGAATATGTTCCATATAGGTTTTCCATTTACCTCTGCATGAAAAAACACCACCCTAGCTGATGGCAGCACGGCAAGGAAAAGTAGGGCTAAGGTCAAATATTCCATGTTGTCAAATATCCCTAAGAGCAATAAAGAGGTCATGTAATTATATAGGGCAACTTAACATATTCA
Source organism: Macquaria australasica (assembly GCA_005408345.1). NCBI lineage: Eukaryota > Metazoa > Chordata > Actinopteri > Centrarchiformes > Percichthyidae > Macquaria > Macquaria australasica. The sequence goes on along the minus strand of SEMN01000219.1, from coordinate 186,785 downwards.
ACTTACACAGGTGAATAAATGTAGAGAAAGGAAGAGTAAAATTAAAAATTAATAAATACTGTAAGGATTATTGTATAGTTATTATTACAAGAAGTCTACACCAAGCTTTGAACCCACAGCGTCAGTGGTTGAGAGAGCTGCACCTTTGTAAACATTGTGCTGTGATATGCATGGGGTGAAGGGGTGAAGTGATCTGCATGGGGTGAAGTGTGGGCCGTTTTGTTCAGGAGGCCAAAGAAAGAGCTTCGAAGTGAACTGAGCTCACTGAAGCAAAGTTGATGGCAAAGATACCTTACACATGCTCAAAGAGCTGGAACACAAACAGCCACAGTTTGTAAATTAAACCCAGAACCCCCTGCAACACACACACACACACACACACACACACTCACACTCTTCTGTGTATGTGGAGGAAGAGGGGAGGGCATTTTAACAGCAGCATGTTTTTACATTTCTGGGGCACTTTATGCAGCTGCTTCATTTATTTGATTTACTTAAAATCATTCCTTGATAAAAGAAAAATGTGCTTTGTCCTTTAAAACCCTAAAAATAAAAAAAAAATAAAAAAACGTGCCTTGTGAGAACTACACCAACAAAAGCATTCAAGCACTCATTGTACACCATTTCCATTTTATGACAAGCAGGCTAGTTTTGTGAGATTTTTTGCACCTCATTCATCCATTCACACACCGTGCATTATTATAGCCTAATCAACGCATGCTGCGCTTTCTCTAAGTGCTGAAACTGCCTGAACAAATGTGAGAGGCAAAAGAAAGACGAGGAGGAGGAGGAGGAGGAGGAGGGGAGGACCGGCTGGGCTACAGAGCTATTCTCCTGCTGGAAAGCTTCATGCAGGCGGACCGCATACCGACACTGCAAGAAACTGACAAGGTATTTTATTTAGGAGCCACATTTATGAAGAGGATTTGGGGATGTTTTTCAGCATACATACAGCTTAGAGTTTTAGTTGAATGTATTTTTTTTTTTTTTTTTTTTTTTACTGTTAGAGGTAAAAACATTGGAATATAAATGTTTTGGAGTGACTTTTTGTATCAAGGTTGTATTCATTTTTGTAATTTCTTGAAACAAAAAAAGTAGGAGGTACTGAAATAAACAAATGCAGGTAGAATTTATGTATAAATTTAACAAAAACACAGAGGCTGTTAAGTGTGGATTCAAGATAAAAGATCCCTCGCCAGGCCTGTCATGTGTTTTCTTCTTCTTTTCTTGCAGTGGAGGGTTGAGACCCAAGCGGCAGCAGATCGTTCCCACATGCTTCCCCGCCGCTCAGCTCTCCAGAGGTGTCAAGCCAGCCTGAAAGAATGAAGTGCCTCCCCATTGTGCAACCCAACTATTATGTGCTTAACATTTCCATGACAAAGATGCCACTCGACTTCTCCTCCATCCATTCAGCTGGAGGGCCCTTGTCCCCCCTCTAATAAAACATTTTGCAGCAAATCATTGATTTAAAGCCCCTGAAGCAGACTAAAGAGGCATGATCTGCAATCTCTCATGAAAGTAATGTTAATAACAATTCTGCTCAAAAAGAATAATACACACATGTTCACAGTTAATAGCTGCATACATTATTTAAATACAAGCCTTAATAAATGCATGTTGTACCTTGTAGGCTAATGTCAGCCAGTTAAAGGAATGATCCATAATCTAATTTAAAAACAAAGCTGCCCCCACAGGACTGAAATCTGTCACTGACAGGTCTGTAATATAAATACATTTATATTAGATTTTCTATCTAATACTAAAACTCTTAAACTTAATTAGAATATTTTTTTAAAGTATATGATAAAAATATAAAAATATAGATTGTGCCTTTAGCAGCCCGTGACTGTAAATTCTGATACCTGAGTGCAGAGGGTGTTGGTGGTGGAGGGGGGGAGGGTGTTTTGTTGATTTATGGTGCCAGTTGCTTTTGACAACAGCCAGCTAAATCAAGACATTGCAGGTCATTAGGCTATCAGTCAACAGTGGAAGCTGGCCTGCATTTTAAATGAGCCTGTATATACTATATACCACAGTTACAGAAACAGGAGTGAAAAGTGAATAGTTACACAGCTGTATTTTGGTGTAATGAAGGAGCTGAAAGAGACCAGAGATATCACTTTATGCGGCACACATCTAGCCTTAATCATCTCACACACCCTGCAATATAAAATAATGTTCCTTTAAATGAGTGAATTTGATATCTCAGTTTTACCTTCACGAGCAACAGGATTTATATACAGTATAAACGCCCTTAATCAGTACTGTAAGAGCAAACTAAGGAGCATAGCTAACATGTAGCACTTTAAATGTCTATTATGGATCAAAATACCTTGATTTTTACCCTTAAAGTGGCTTATATCAAGCACATTTGACCTTAACAATTATGCAATGTTTAATGGGGTTTTAAGAACTAAAAATAAGTGTGTGCAAAATAAAGATTCACACACAAAAACTGATGTAACTGAAAGGGGGAGAGGGTCATCTAAGAAAATAAAAAAGAGCTTATTATAGCAAAATAGCTTTGTTTATAGTGTTTACAGAAGCCCAAATTGACTGAGCAACAGAAATGTGTTATAAAAGGTTTTCAGACTCATTAAAAACCATGTTACTTTCCGTCTGAATTAAGGCACACCACTATCAATGAAGTGATGTGGCAAAATCAACAAATAACTCAGTCAAGAATGATATCTTCAAGTTTCCTTTATGCCTTCTATAAAAGTATATATCATTAAGGCAATCATACAGTGGATTTAGACATTTCTCTCTCTAGGCTATACACAGTGAATAAATCATCTCATAGCCTCAAACATAGAGGATTCTCTGAAAAAAAATCTATATAGGCTATACACATATATACAATGCACATTTTCTTTGAAGAGAATACAGTCAAAATAACTTCCCTTTAAAGCTGGAATTCTCAGTCTTTTATTCACATGATGAACATTTGGATGTAACTAGGTGGCATGTAATAAATTACTGTTTCACTTTAACTCCTCATCTATTTACAAGTTCATAGATTCCAGCATTAAATACTTGTAAATCAGATAACCTGGTGCCAAATGGCAACAGAGTCATATAAAAATAGTTCATATCTTAAAAAAAAAAGAAAAAAAAAAAAGTGAGAGATTGGCAGTGCACATGTACTGATTAAACGTTGCATTGTTACCAAAACAAGCCAACTGTGTCTCTATCATGACAACTTTACTATCAGAGTCTGTGACTGAGAGAAAGTAGACAATCTAACTTTGCTTATCACATAAGCAAAGCATCTGGAGAGCCGTGAACTGGTGTGGTTTGATAAGAGAGCAGCCTGGAGCTCAGGCAGTTTCAAAATATCATTCTGGTCTCATTTGCATAGAAAATATCCTGATTTGATATCCTTCAGCGTCTAAAACTCTTAATTCAAACAAGGCCTGCGCCAAAACACCGTTTCCTTTAGTCTTTGCGGCTCTAACCATTCACAATAGTAGAAGGTCAATGAGTGACAAAGGTTTAGATTGCCTTTTATCCGGACAATAGTCGGGGCAGATTATGAACCCGGGGACTAAATGAGGGGCAATAGAGCCAAAATGGATGCCAACAGGGTCAAAACACAGTGGGCTGCTGGGAGAGAGGCTCCGCTCTCCAGCTCCTCTGGATAGTCCGGATCCGAGGGGTCGTCTTCGTAATCTGGATCTTGGCCGTAGTCGGACCCGCTGCCCTCATCCCTCACGGGCGAGTCGAAGCACAGAGCCTTCATGCTGCTCTTGACAAACTCACAGATGGCCCTCTCCGTACCGTCACACATGCAAGTGTCCAGCTGCTGACCCTTGGGTATTTTACGCATATTCGCAATCACATTCCGGCAGGCGTTCGTGCAGATTGCCCCGCCGAAAAGTTTCCCGCAGTGGTTCAGATAATCGTGCATAGCGGAGCTGCACTGCTGGTCCCTCTCGCACTGGCGCCGAGCTTCCGTGCAGCCAGTGCTGGTAGTCCTGGGCAGACAGGGCTCGATGGCCCGTTTGGTGCTCGTACACACCGGATCGTGGGCGCAGCTGCAGTCCTCCAGAGCCGGCCCGTTTTTGGTCAGATTGAGCTGGACAAGCGAGGAGATGCAGTGGCTGGGGCACTTCTTCCTGTCCCCGTTCAGCACGGGGCCACATGCGCGCGAGTAGTGTTCGTATGCGTAATTGCACTCGGGTTCGGCTTGGCAGTTCATGATGGCTTGCCAGCATATCAGCCGCCGACCGTGGGACGGCGAGGCCACGGATAAGTAGCCAAAAAACAAGAGCACACAACCGATAGGCCAAACCGATCTACAGACGCTCTGTGCCAGTGCGCCAGAGCGTGCCATTGTTTTGGCTGCAAGAAACGGCAAAACTCACAGCAGTGTCATATGTAAAACTTCTACACTACTTCCATGGATAGTGTCTTCACTGAAGAGTCTTATTTATTCCGAGGCAGATGGTGTGTGATAGGCCCGTGTGTGGGCGTTCAACAGACTGGCAATGCGCTGTGTAATCCCGGCTCCATAAACATGTCAGCGCTGATCCATTTGAGCCGGATTCTTGAGCGAACCTCCCGTTATCCATACATGATTGGGGTGGGAACTAAAATAGAAACTCACAGGAGCAAAAGAGACGCCAAAAGAAAAGTTCTCCACAAGTTTAGGAGAGTTTCTGCAGCGGCTCATACCATCGCAGTGATTCTGAGTTCATGCAACAAACTGCCTCCAGCTCAGCGATTCCCTCTTGAGTCCTCTCTGCTAGCGGATCTCCACCAAAAAGCGAAGTCCCGAGAGCCCTTTGGTGGACTGCGCTGGATCATTTAGCAGTCCTTGTGCGCACAGGAGTGCAAACAAATACTGCATGGGGAAAAACAACAATGCTTGTGGGTCGCAAAGTGGTCCTCTACTCTCTCCCCTTTGAGCATTTGTCTTTCTGTTCCTCAGCCCCCTCTCCACACATTAGCGAGGTGCTTCTCATTGGTTGGCCACTTGTTGTGGGTTTCTACGTAGTGATGGGCGGGAGTTTAGGGTGGGAGGAAGATGGTCTTGAGAAATACAAGGTGAGGTGGGATGAATGTGCTGGAGAGGAGGCTATTTAGTGGAGGGAGAAGTCCTCCTAATTTATTATCTGGTTTTAGAAACAGTTGTATGCTCACAGAACTTATAAAATCATGCTGTACACCCTAAAAGTATGCAATAGTCGGGGTTTAAGCAGAAAACAAGGTTTTCATAAAAATATTGTTGATATTTGTATTATGATCACCAGCTTTGGTTCATAATTTTAATTTACATTATAAAATACAATCCCATGATGTCTTTTGCATTATGACATGTAGGATAATAAAAGCCAGTCCTCCCTGTTTAGTATCTGAGAAACTGATTTCATCCCTGTTTTTATAATAATTTCTTAATGTGCACCCAAAAAAGTATATGATAATAGGGTTTTAAGGGAAAAACACAAGGTTTTCATGAAAATATTGATATTTATCCATATTAGTTATGATCACCAGCTTTGGTTCATAATGTTTAATTTACAATACTGAATACAATCTCTTGACATTTACTGCATTACATGGACAATCATAAAAGCCATATAAGTCGAAAGTTGAAATGGCTTCTGACATGTATGTACCGCAACTGATTTTTCAGTGACAATTATTTAAATTTGTGGCATATTTATCAAAGTGTATGCACTTTTCTGTGCATTTATAGCCTATAAAAAAAGCTATAGTGTTGAATTTCTAAATATACTGTTTTAAAGTATTTTGGGGGCCATTTTGCTTTAAACAAAGGTGCAGAGTTGACAAAATAAGAGGAAACACAGGGGGAAAGACATGCAACAAAGGTCCCCAGCCGGAATCGAACTGGGGACGCCGCAATCACACTATATCGTATGTGCTTCAGCCACCATGACACCCCAATAAACACAACACCTTATACTGTAATATCCTGTAGATAATTGGTAATGACACTGACTGCACTGCTGTACAATAATAAATTGAACTCCGCAACTTCATGCCTGCAGTGCTAATGATCTGAGCAGCATCCTCACTGATAATTTAATCATCCACGTCCTATTAATTCTTCGTCAGCAGAGCAGTTGAGTACAGATTAATTGTGGTATAACAGGGCACCCAGTGAACATCATTTAATATAATCACTCATTAAGGCCAACTTCCCTCATATTATTGCACTACATCATACGCTGTCAAACGCTAAGCCGGTGAATCAGAGCACTTTTATTTGCAGCGTCTTGCCTTAACATGTGGCGATGTCAGTTAAACACGAAATGCTTTAACCTCAGTTACCATCAACCTGTGATTTTAAGTGGACTCTGGGAGTTTTTCTGTGATTAAGTGATCTCTTTTTTTGCTTTACCAATTTTTCCTCAACCTGTTTGCATCAGATATTTTTTTCATTTCCATTAGTAACTTTCAACAGGTGTCAAGATGATGCATAGAACAATAGGCAATAAATGTGGGCAGGCAGAAAGTGAAGCCACAGTTTTTCCAGGAAGTGTTTCTAAATCACAATATATTGACACAGCCATGCAGTCTGGCCAATTGTGGATATTTGTGGCAAAATTGGAAACCTCTGCTTCCTCTGTGATGGATTTCTCACCTCGTAAGTGTTGAATAATTCTGCAAGGAGTATATGTCTGTGGCTCTGAGATTCTGAGGGATGGACACCAATATTTGAAGTTTACTGTTGATGTTATAGACAGTTTAAAATATTTCTGCTATCAAACTCTACTGGAAATATCTTGTGACATCGTGCTAATATTTATTCATTGGTGTAAGTAAAATATGTCCCAGAACACCTCAGTTTCTACATGTTTTCAATAGTTTTCATTTCCACTGTATAGATAATACAATACATTTAAAGTTCTTCTGTTTCACAAGTGACAACATAAGTATAGAATAAAGTAGTTTGGGGGGACAAAAAACATTCAGCAGGTCTGTAAATTTGTCTCCCACAAGTGGTGTCTGGTTTCTGGGGAGTTTTTGCACATTCACTAAACTGACCTCAACCACAGCAATGACAAAAACACATTCTTAAACCCTCATTAGGGCTGCAACTAACAATTATTTTCATTGATTAATCTGCTGATTATTTCCTCGATTAATCAATTCATTGTTTGTTCTATAAAATATCAGAAAATCGTGAGGAGTGCCCATCATAGTTTACTAAAGACCAAGTTGACATATTCAAATGTCTTGTTTTGTCCGACCAACAGCCCAAAAACCAAAAATATTCAGGTTACTATCGTAGAAAACTGGCTAATCTTCACATTTGAGAAGCTGAAACCAGTGATTTTTGCAAATTTTCCTTAAAAAATGTCTTCAACAATTGCCCAAATTATTCAGGCAAATGTTTGTCAGTCTATGATTTAAAAAATGATTAATCGACTAATCATTTCAGCACTATTTTTCATGTAAAGGTCCTCATTCATGGAGACAAACTGAGCTTAAGATTTGCAGAAATTTGCTGATTCTAATCAATGCTGCCAAGATTAAGCAGCAGCTCTTCTTAAAACAGTCCTGAATGTGCATTTTTATATTTCTGATACCTTTCCTCTGACCATCAAAAAGGTCAATAAAAATCTGAAAACTTCGACTTTACAGCTTCTTTCCAAGAGATTTGATATCTGCCTGGACCTCATCATCAAAATGGCACGAGTGTGTATGTGTGTGTGCGTGAGTGTGTGTGGGTGTGAGTAAAATGATAGCCCACATGTTGACACATGAGCGAGAGGAGGCAGTTTAGTTCTTGAGGCTTGATGTGGATGAGGGAGTCAGGGAAAGAGAGCAGCGAGGGCACAAAGGCTGTTTGTGTTTCAAACAGCATTCTGATCTCAGGAATGTACCTTTAGGCCACAGCCGTGAGCTTCCCACTGCAAACAATGCACTCAATGTCAGTTACGGCTGGCTAGCACAGACGCTGCTGGCGCTACTCCAAGGTCCCAACTCGTCGAAAATGATGGATACAGGGAACCCAATACTTTAGGAGTCCCTCTCCTGCTTTCCCTCCAGCACAAAGAATGGAAACACTGTGTGCTTCGACAAAAGATTCCCAAACACCAACGTCTTCATTGTTTCAAGTGCTTTTAGCACAATTGTAATACAAAACAGAGGCAACGCCATTCAAGCAAGGTATTTATTCATTCATCTTTTTTATATTAGTGTAAATAAAGCAGCAATTTTGCCTTTCAGAGTCCATAATAATTTGCATATTTTGAAAGTGAATTAAGTCTTCTAGGAGAAAAGGCCTCTTTAAAAACTCGTCAACCACATAAAAAAAAAAATCTTTCATCCTAAACATTTACAGACGGAAAAAAAGCTGATCGAGTCATCCAACACTTTTGTCTTTGCCAACAGCTGTACGCTTAAACCAGATGTGCTGCACTGTGAGCTGAGCGTCGTTACTTTGAGGGCTCAATTAAACCCAAGTTCTTGCCGCAACAGTCCAATTAAGGGACAAACATAATGATATTAAAACCATCCCCTGCTGGTGTTCAGAACACAGAGCTAGTGAGGCTCAGTAATGTTTTGAGAACACCACTGTACTTCAGGACATGATGTTAAGTTGACTGAAACAAAAACACACTTATATTTTATACAGGACCCAAGCATTACCAACAGGAATTATGTAAACTACCCAATGTTGTGTTTTTACATGTTTGCATGAAACTCATTTCAACAGAGACAAGCTTTGAAAATTTGTTTGTGAAACTGATGTGTGTAAAAACCTTCATATATCATATGTTTATACAATAGAGACTGCACCATATCCTGCATGCTGTCTACCACTTGTACTCACTTTATTAATGATGTTTTGGTATTTTGCCCAATGAGACATTGTTAATTAAGTGGTAATCAATAGCGTGCAGGATTTTTTTTTTTTTTTGTTCTTTCACAGTCAGAGTTTATGATCCGACACACCTGTCCATATGACTTTCTGGAGAGTAACACCTTTGTTCAGATTGTTAATTAAAGTATATGTTTGAAAAATAAACTGATCACTAGATTATGGCTTCTACTTGTGCTAATAGTTTCTCTACAAAAACTACATTAATGACAAAGACATTTTGGATGCCCTATTTTATACATTGTGAGATTTTTCCTGCCACATTTTTAACATTTTCAACTCCTGAATGGTCACAGGACTGCTGTTGTTGAAGAGAGCTGTGTTGGGAGGATTTCATCAGTAACGGAGTGAGCCGAATCCCAGCAGAGCGGGTGAGCAGCAGTGGGCCTGCGCTGTGCTGTCTGAAAAAGGAAATATCAGGATACGGGAAATGAGTTGGCAGGAACTATCCATTCAAATTGCTTCCTCTTTGGGATTTCAGAGAAGCGATAATGGCAAGTGATAAGTTATTTGGACCGGAACCAAACAAGATTAAGGATTCATTTCCTTCCTCATGTCTGCCTATTAATTTGCCTCTGGTTCGTCTGTCCTCTTCCGGGGATTTGTGTTGATTTGTTCAGTTTGGAGTGACGCACAAGCGATTACAACCGTACAAGTTGCCAGATAATAGCAGAAAGCCATAAATAAACCACCTATTACCATTTCTAGAGTGCTTTGGATGTAAGAGTCATGAATCCCTGGAAATTGCTTTGCTTACGGGACAGTGTTCAAGGGAAAATCCCCTGCAGGCCTAAACAACAACACATTGTCCCTTTTCACAACAATGAAAAACAATGATATAATGCAGTTTTCATGGAATAAACACAATTTACTTTTCTTGAAATCAAATCAGCAATATACACCCCTAGTTTTAGGGAGTAGGAAATTCAAACCTCCTTTCCTGTGCTTTAAAGTAAGTATAAAGAGTGGGTGGATCCCTTCTTCAAAATCCTGCTAAATGGGTAAAATGTTAAATGAAGTGTTATGGGGGGCGTGTTCCTTTAATCAGTAAGATTAAAGTCATCCATCATGTCAACTAGGCACCAGTCCTCCTGACCCTTTTAGCACAGTCCACTGCACTGTAATTTCTACATGATTCAACATGATCTGATCTACACATTTGGTCTACCATCAAAAGAGGAAACAAACTCTGACAAAATAATCATCACAAGTTTGGCCATTTTGGTCAGGTGCAGCGGCATCTCTTAGTTTATATAAAAGTTAGTAATTTGTTCTTCTTAACACTTAATATACAGCACCTTATCCATAAGATTCTTCTGTCTCAAATTCATGAAATCAATCATTAAGAGAATGTATGGATCAATGTATGGAACTTAAACTGGGGTTTTACTGTGTATCAGATCAACTATGTTTAAAAAGGAACTAAAACTGCAAAATATCTAAATGTAGTATAGAAGAAAAGCCAGGAGTCACTATTACAACAATACACTATAAAATACATTTAAAAAAAGAAATGGGTTGGGGTGCTCTGGTGGCCTCAGGGCTAAGGTGCTGATTATGAACCACAACATCCCCGGTTCGCGTCTGAACTCAGGCCTTTATTGCATGTTGTTCCCCGTCTCTCTCGCCACTAATTTTCTGTCTTCTCTCTACTGTCAGCTTCAAATAAAGGCATAAAATGCCCCCCCCCCCCAAAAAAAAATGTATATAAAAAAAGAAATGTGTGTCATTTCAAATGCTTTGTTGTGATACTGTAGATGTCCAGTCAAACAGACAGAAAGTGGAGTTGTAACTGAAGTTTTGCACATGTTCTGCCCTATAACAGACTTGACACCTTGAGGCCACTCTGCAACAAGGAACTTCTATTTTTTCCTGGATGACAACCTCCCCTGTCTGTTCTAGGTGTCTGCTGACAGAAGGATAGTGGTATTATTTCCCCCTGGCATCAAAAACGCTTGTGGATGTTTTCACAAACCAGCCACTCTGCCAAACTACAAACCAAGCAGCAGGTTGGGTGTTGGTGGTAACAATCACAGATGGCAACAAGGGCTTTGACACCTATAAAAAGGCACCCAGTGGTAAAGACGTTTTATCGAGGCATCGAGAGACTGAGGCCCTCCTCTTCCCGCTTGGCTCCCCAGTGGAAAAAACAGTCTCGGAGGGATTGTCAGGCCCATCATTTGAGCCCCTAAAACAGGAAGACCAAGACATCCTGACTATGAAGACAGCACTCATCTAGGGCCTCATGTTCACTTCTAGTAAACTAACAGTGAAGTCCATTAGGGGTGGAGCATGTGCTTTTAGAACTGTAATTACATCCAGGTAACTTCTGCAGTATTTACCCTGACAGACCTCTGTGAATCTCTACACGGCTTCCACACACCACATATCACACAAGCAGCTGTTGTAACACATGCTGCTCAGACATCGAGCGGCTGTTTATACAGGCCTGAAGGCCTTTCATATCACTGCAGACAAACACCAGCACATATGGACCAGCCAATAAAGACCTAACCTCCGACACAGACATATGACCTTAATCTCCCAAACATGGAATGCAGCAAGAAAGAATTTAACAATATAAAAACACAACAAAGCAAACGTACACATAATCACTTTGACCACAAGTGCTAAACATTCCTGATCTGCTGTTGATGAACGCTCCGTTATGAACAGTGATATAGACTTGTGACAGTCAACACTTTATTAATGGAAACGAGTCAAAATGGAAAGTTTCTTTTTGACTATTTTGTCAAACAAGAAGATAATGTGATTGAGAAGTTTTACAACTAACCATAGGTATAATAATGGTAGGGCTAGGTACCATTTCAAATGCTAATGCAGTAATTAAGCTCTGGTTTTGGTTTTCTCTACCAACTCCTGATTGAAATATCTGGCTCTTTAGCTGTTAATGCCCCACTGTGTTCACCAGCTATAGTTGCTAACTGTGTCTGTCTGCTGTTTGGTGCTGAGCAGGTAGTGTACAATCAGTTTTTAGAGCTTTTTGCTGAAAACAGCTGCCTACGTGTGGCCGAAAATGACGCTATGAGAGCTGGGAGAGTGAAAAAAAGCAGTAAAGTTGTGGGCTAGACAGCTGAACAGTGAGCTGAAACTCACTACAAAGAGCAGAGCTGCATATTCAGGTGATAATTCTATGCAAGTTCATCACTACGAGCAACCCTCACATTGTTTTCCATTGTCATTTGATACATTATTATAAAAATATAGATTATAGCCGCTTTAACCAAGTGTTTTTGTTGCCTAACCCTAACCATACCATGACCATAGTCTGCCATAATTTGCCATAACCACAATCATTCTCTAACATTAGTTGCTCTGCCCTGATATTATAGAAAGTGAACATTTTAAACACCTTGGCATTAGACATAAATAAACTTTGTCATGGAATGTAACATGGGGATTTGTTGAATTGTCCAATATCAGTATTCTTGTCTTCATGATCTTTTTGTGTTTCTGTAATTTAGGATACTAGATTGGATATTTAAAAAAACAAAAAAACAAATACACTCTTCTCTTCTCTGTGCATTTGTAACATTTATGCTACCCAGTCTTTGAGTACACAGTTTATAGGAGATGTAAACAACAGAACACACAGCAGAATACCATCGCACCATTTCGCATGGCCTTCAGACTTGTGTCCCAGAACCCCCTGCAGTTTGTTGGCAGGCCCCCAAACCTCGAGTACCAATTTAAGAGATTAGACCCAGAAAAAGCACACAAGACCAAGACAAATGGCCCCCACCAGATCCCCCCCGGCCAACCTCTGGCATTGCAGTCTGCTTTAGAGACGTCAAGTAGTGCGGGAGGGAATGTGAAACCCTAGCATGTTCCCCCATTTGGCACGTTCCTGAGGCTCCAACGCAGTTATGAGCCCACTTCATAGGAGTGTAAACTGTGTATTTAAAAAGCCGTCATTGTGGGACTAACATTGGCCCTGGTGTAGGTTGTTAGAATAACTGAATGACACAATGGTTTCTTTTCTAAATAAACAGATGTGGGTAGGCTGTTAAAACCTTCATTTTTTCTCTCTTCCTCTTCGTCCCCCCCACCCCATCTGTATATGGCCTCACACACACACACATATCCACACACACTCTCTCGCTTTCACTCACTCTCAATGCTTCACTCTCCCTCTCTCTCTCTCTCTCTCTCTCTTCCCCCCTCAGTACACATGTCTAAGAAAGGCAAAGGGCCGGTTTCCTCCTGCAGCTGTTCAGTACAGACGGGCCTCTATTCCAGCCTCCACAGTGAAGTGATATCGGTCGTCTGCACAGGCTGATTAATTGCGTGTCATTCTTAACTCCTCCAAGACCACTGCCCCTCTGCAGCCCTCCCAAAGCACCCCCACTCCCCCTCCTCCTCCTCGTCCCACGCTGCACATGGAGGAAATGAACTCACCACAATCCTGCTGGCACTGGACTCCTATCAAATCTAATTCTCAATGAAAGATTACTGTGGTATTTCAAAAGGACTGTGGCTGGTCCAAATAATATTAATTCATAAGTTCTGTGGATAGCTAATGAAAAACAGCTTACTTCACAATTACAGTAATACTATGCAATATATTTTTCACTTCTGTCTGTTCACTGACGCTTAAATATTTTCTACATTTGTTGATTTAAAAAAGGCAGGTAAAAAATTTTGGGGATATAAAAATAAAATGGACTTGACTTGATTTTGTAATAACGCTCACTTTCTGTTGATGCTTTCAATCAACTGGTTCCCAACATTTAAAACATTGGATGTGTAAGATTCACACAAAGCTTGCATTTGATCAATAAGTTCTGTAGTAGTAGTTTATGGCCCATTGAAAGCTATGGCCTCTGTTGTGGGGACATTTTTGGGGAGCACGACCTAAAGCAAAGAGACTTCAAATAAGAACCTGGTTCCTTCACAGGAAAAAGACGAAAACTTTCTGAGGTCGTATTGTTTTGGAATTCTGGATGGAAATTTGGCTGTAAAGGAAAAACTACTGAAAATATGATCAAGATAAGTAAATGAAACTTGTGCAAGAAGTGTGTTTTAAAAGTCAGAACATTTCAACCACTACTTGCCAATGTCCCCAACAAAGTAGTGCAGCAGTGAATTCCCGGCTGCTTCTGCTATGCTGATAAGGCAGCGCTGGTGACCAAATAAAAAGCACATGTCTGACATAGCATCAGAGATGCATCAATCCCCCGTGAACTCTTGACTCCGAGGGGATTACTGTGGATGAGAATGAAGTGACCAATCCACATGTTGCGTACTTTAAGAAACACAGACGGCCATTTTATGTGTCAACTTTTTTCAAATACATACATTTCAAGGTCTTAGTGTTGTAATGTTGATTGTATTCACTTTTAATGATGGAGTCGATTTCTTGATGGCAGTTTCTCTATTCTAATATAGCATAGCACTGTTAGTGTACTGAATGTATGTGTGTAGTGCAGCATTTTCCCTTTGTTTGAACTGTATGCAAGCTCCAGTTACCGTAAAACCACGTGTATGTACTGTTAAAAAGGTGCAAGATACAAGTTTTTAAAATTACAAATAAACATGATACGGGATATCTTATAGATAATAAAACTGCCTGTCTATCTAACAACTACAACAACATCAGAAAGTAAAACATGAACACTAAGCCAAACATGCGAAGACGAGACCTGCTGAGGAACCATCCTGAACACTAAGATTGCTTTTTTTAACTGCAGATTCCCTGCCTTCACCTTCAGCTTCCTTTGGCCTCAGGCTAGATGGTGTTTCAATGAACTCAGCACATCAAGATGACTGACTGACAAGTGTACAGGCAAGAGCTGAGGGAGGAGGGGGGCGGGATTAAAAGGCAAAAAGTTGATCTGAGCCAGAATCTCCAGTACAAGTTAGTGTTCACTTAGGGGTCATATTTCTGATTCTGAAACAGCACAGTACATACATATTTTGACAGGTCCAAAATCCTTACTGAATCAGTCAAGCAGAGCATCATTATTTGGCCTGAAGACAACAAGTGATGTTGGTTTTTTTAAGTGTACCAGACATAACTGGTCAGCAAAAAAGCATTTCTGAAGGTGAACAATTAGCTAACGAACTGCAGTATCAGGTCTCACGAGAATATTGAGTTAGCAACCAAATCATAACACCAGTCCCAGAAAAGGTTAATTTAGCTAGAAGATCTTTTTTTTTTTTTGATTGCAGACCAAAATATATGTATGTTTACTGACTTAAAATGCTGTCAAACTTGTTTAACAGATTGACACTAATTGAAATAATTAGGTTATTTAATGGCATGTTATCAAGTCATTACTTTTTGTAAAACTTACAATTTTCTCTCTGAACAATGTAAATCTCGTTAGTAGTAGTCTGTCGATTAGAGAAGCAAAAAGAAGAGAACTACATCTCGCTAAGAAGACATCATGTAAAATTCCTTTCATAAAATGTAATGTCCTTGGCAAACAGAGGTTTTAATATTGATGCATTTGGTCGTTCACATGTGTGTCATGGTTTGGGATTTCCAATGTCTGAAATTACCTCATTAAATCATCGCAATCGTTGTTCAATCAGGACAAAATGATCCAAGATAAGGTGAATTCAAAACCAGTACTTCACGATGACCCAGACTGACTTTTACATTTTTATGCTAAGGGCTCACTCATTGTTTTATCTTAAAAAGACAGGCTTTCCAACGTTTTCCTCCAGAGTAAGAATCCAAACTTGCAAATGTTAAACAAAAGCTGTCTTGGTGCTGATGTTTTGGCACAACATACCCCATCAGTGTCTGCTTTCAGCTGATAACAGCCAGGCAATAACTCTAGTGGGGCCCCAGATGGTTTTGGACAGATTCATCACAACTAACACTCCGGGTCAGCCGCAGGTAATCCATCAGGGCACTCAGCTAATTCAGCAGTGTCAGGTAGGAGCAAAATAAGTCTGTCCGACCTTTTCCTCTGCTCAGTTTACGTCGAGGTTACGACTCCATTGACACAATTTATGGCTTCTTCCAAGCGTGTAGCTCTGTGTGCATCGTTAGAGCGGGACTGTGCACAGGTCGCGCTCTAATATAACATGGATCAACAAAATCTGTAATACTCTCACCTTGAAGGTTTTTGTGTAAGTGTGTAGTGTGCACAGGAGTTTACACACACACACACACACACACACACACACACACACACACAGGATGACATTATTCTCTTACATCCATTAACTCCCAGGAGGAAAAGCCCTCACTCCTTAACTGTGTCGTATGATGTGGCATTCGATTCAAATCACAGGAGCAACTGACAACCCAGTCAACGGCCTCATTTCCCAGCAGCTCCCAGCAACTGCTAACAAACAAATAACACAGCATACAATAATTACCAGAATGAATTAGGCATCCAGTCCAGTCCATGGCCACTCACATTGCTGGAAGCTCATCACACTAATGTCAAATAAAAACTCCCAAATCATAACAACTGAAAGGAAACATTTTCTAAAGACAGATTCCTTTTGCAATGTCTTAGAAACTGACTCTGTAACGGTGCATTACAAAGATGTTGTTAACATAAACATAACATGTGGCTCATTATGCATTTTCTACAAAGCATCTGTAGGCCAAGAAAACTAATGACTTCATATCTTATATTGGATCACTTTGACATTCTCATTAGAATTGTTGCTACAGTGGTTTGTGTTTGTTTGGTTTATGCTGTATAAACAAGTAATATGTCAAGTGGAATTCTCAGCTAATTTAACATTGATCCACAGGAAGAGGAAGCCCAGGATAGTGATGCTTGAAGCTTAGTTATTACAAATATTTATTGGCCAAGTCATCCAAATATCAGCTATTTAGCTCCAATCACCATTTCTCAAGCCTCCAAAAGTGTCTGATTGCAGTTTCTGTGCGTGTCTTCATTACCTACACCAAGGATATCATGGTTACTTTTTGTGTTTGTTTGTCTGTTTGTTACTTAGCAGGATAACTCAAGAACTACTTAACAGATTTCAGTTAAATTTAGTTGAAACTTCAATCAGGGGCCAAAAACTTTTGGACTCATATTTCCTGCACCATGAAATGAAGTAAAACAATTATTTTCTTTGATTCCTTGATTCAAGGTAGACCATGCCCATTTGCGTCCAAACTGACTTTCAGCCATTTTGAACTGTTTTCTAAACTTTTTCTCCAATACTTCTGCACATTTCATAAAATCTCCAAATATGGCACATTACATATTTAAAAACATTTGAAAAAAATGTTAATTTGTTTTTTGTTTGTTTTTAATAACCAAAACAATTTTCCAGTAATTTCTGAAATATTGTAGTTGTGGCCTGTTTGATATAAACCACCATAACTCATTGCAACCAAATTTCCATGACACAGAAACAGGTCAACTCTGAGCAACCCCTCTTATTCTGATAGCAATATGATATATTTAAATTCTCAGTGGTTTGTATTTTGCATAATAGACCCTAAAGTATATTCCTAGGTTTGGATTTGGGTAATGTATTCTCCATAAATCCTGGCCACCATTAGCCAATCAGCACAGTTGTCTAACACTATGTTAATTTGGACGCATATTTTCTATTAATAAAATACAGACTTGGTGGAGGTATGAGTGCTTTTTAGCTATTTGAAGTGTTGCTAATGATTTGATTATTCAGCCTCAGTAAAATCCAGGCTCGTTTGATTAAGGAGTCAATACCTTTTTTGCACACAAAGTGAACTGTTGCCCATGTCTGGGGGGCAAAAAGCAACAAGTCTTAAAATTAAGTCAGTGAACTCTTAAAATAACCATTTAGACTATTAAAAGTAAATCAAACACCACATAAAAGCTAAATTAGGAGTAACAGGGTCCAGTGGAATGTGTTTAGTCTTCCTCAGAAAGTTGAAAACAGTGAAGGAGAACTGTCCTGGCTTGTTAACTGAAACTGGAAAAGAGAGGGCAAAAGAGAGAGGGTATCAGTATGCCCCACATGTATAAAATATTTGAGAATCCTCACTTTTTATAAAGTAATGAATTCAATATAGTTAAATGCCATTTCACTAAAGGGCTGCACATTAATATCAGGAAGGTAATAATTTCAGAGCTTCTTTTTCCAAAGCCAAAAGCTCAGCCAAAATGAAGAAAATAGGTTAAAATGTTGATTTTTCCAGTGACCTTCACTGGTGTTTGTACTTTTTGCCCAATGCACGACAAAATCTAAGTAAAGTAAGTTTCAATCAACGCTCTGAAGTTGCCCCCTTTGGCTGCTTTGTTTTGTTGCTGCACTCACATTTCTAATCCAGGTGTGCACCCACGATTCCTCACTGTGTGTCTTTGTGTTAAAAGGGCAGGTGTGTCCCGCTGTGGTGGCCAAAAGTTTACGACCTTGTGAGCTGCCATTTTCTGTTACCTCACACTGTTAGCCTCTGGTCGTCCTGTGAGCTGGTAGGAATGCGAGTGTGGATGTGCAGTGGCTTGTCTTTCATGACCCTTGGGTGCCTGCTAACTCAGTCACCTTTCTAAAGCTAACTGGAAATGTTTTGTAGGAAGATGTTCACTCATTTATACAAACTAAAATTCCTGAGCATATACTGATGTTGATCAAGAATGCACATATAGACAGATAGCAAATAACTGTGTCTAATTTCAGAGATTTTACAATAGAGACACATGGGACAGCAAAGGCTTATGCTTGAGAGCAGACTCTATGGAGTCACATCTCCATTCTATTACATACCATATCCATCACCATGAGGGACACTGAGGCAAAGGGGACATTTGGCATAATCGCGGTCATTTCCTGGACCCAGCCGTGCACCCTGGCTGTCTCTATGTATGGAGTCTGGCAGTCTGGGCCCATATAGACAGTGCAAACACACAGCAAACACACTCATCCATCCAGCACACAGCAGACCTCTGATCCATCTGCGACAGCAGCCGAACAATCTGCTCCTTCTTCTGGCCTTCCCTGTCCAGACATACTTTCTGTCGCAATCTGTCCGCCCTGAATGAAGATAAAGGAGAACACCAGAGCCTGATTTATCAGTCAACATTGAACTATCTGAAAGTCCCTTGCACAGATGGCTGGATAATGTCTACTTGAAGACCTTTCTCTCTCCCTGCTGATTTCTTTTATCTACCTCCTCCAGACATATTCCTGAGAATACTCAGGAGCACTAATGATAAGCCTGGAATTTCAAAGTTAGAACTCAAGGATTAAAAAAGTAGGTCTCTCTGTCTCTTGTTATCGCAGCAGCAAGGCTAACCACGCACATTTAGAAGTCGTGATAATAACTGTAAAAAGTAAGAGGGCAGTTTCCATTTATTAGATGCCTACGATGACCTTTGGGGTCAAAAATATCAGGCACTCCAAAGCCAAGCTGGTAAAATTAGAAAAGGGGAGAAACACAGCTGCTCTCTCAGCTAATAAAGATATTACCAATGTTTCAAACAAACCTGGCAGTTGTCAGTGTGTTTTTTCAAAGATACCTTGACAAAGACGCAGACGCCAGTTAGTCTTTCACACAATAAGCAGCACCTGTGTTAATTTGACGTTTGTTTACCATTACAGAAGCTGATAAAAAGTAGCCTTACAAACTTATGTGTAATTTATGAGTTTTGTGACTTTTTTCTTCAATATTCAAGTTTAGATTTAAAACAATATAAATTCATATTTTGGCCTCTTGGGAGCAGTCGAACAAGCTGCTAGCAAACAGTGTCCTACTTACACATCCAGCAAAAATGGAGAAACATTTTTATTTATTTAGAGTCGTGTTTCAGGCCACCTTACGAAACTAAGTTGAATACTGACTCTCCTTTTGGCTTAGTTTTAGTCTCCATCAACTCCCAAAGGAATGATCTGGCTCTTTAGCTGCTAAATGCTCAACTATATTCACCAGCTAATTGTTAATTTTGTCTTTGTGCTGTTAGGTGCTGGGCAGGTTGCGAACACTGGGTTTGTCAGAGCTTTTTCACTGAAAATAGCTGCCAGCCACTACTGGAATAAGGTTGATGAGAGCGATGAGACGGAACCAACACAGTAAAATTGCACACCTTTAAAATCAAAACAGTAAACTTAAGGATGCCAAAAAGCTGAGGGGAACAGCAGTTGGGTAATATAACAAATTTGATTAGTGCAACTTTAAACAAATCTGTAATTTTGACAAGAAATTAAGCTGTTTTACATAAGTATGAGTCATTTCTGATGTCCTTCAAACTCAGTCAATTCCCAATCTCTAATCTGAGATTATAATTTTGAGTGACATAAATCTAGTTTGATATCTTCCAGTCAGATCAATCCATCAATTTGACAAGTACAACAAATGCAGACCTACAGGAATTTGTCTTGGTGACACTAGTGCAGAAACACACTTGACAATTTATGGTTCAACGGTAGCTTACATAAAAGGATCAAATGACATCACAAGACAATATCTATCTGTCTGTGCTAGATCTTGTTGTCTTTTCAACTCCTCCACTCTCCTGTCAAGTTGATCACATTAAGCATAAACGCTTTTCTTGTCTGTCAGCGCAACTCAACCCACAAACACACAATAAAAAAATCTAAAGTGATATTATCTGTAACTGGCATCAAATGTTCTTACTGGAGGCGTTATAATGTAATGTCTAAAATCCCTTCAACCTCAAACCTCAAACATGTTTCGACTCATCTGGCATGTAGTGACAGTTTTTGTTTTTTTTTGTTTTTTTTTAAAGTATGCACACTCTGATAACTTAAAACTTAATCAGTGTAATCTCAATGAAACAGGCTCTAAACTGAAAAAGCTAGGTGGTAAAATGTTACTATTCTTGTTTGTGTCTTTCTCTCCTGCTGAAGTGGTGACAATTTTCTCTCCATGGACAGCAGACAGAGAGCCATATTTAGATAGAGTTCATGGTGTTGTGCTTTGATTTGATTTGATGAATGCATGCTTACAGAGCATGACACTAACTTTTTGGTCCACCAGCTTGCAAGGGGGCAGATCATCAAAATAAATTTCCTGCATGTTTTGGCTAAATGTTTATTAGAAGACATTGTAGCCAAAAAACTTGGCTGGTGAATAGCATAAAGTTTAAAAAGACTGTCGCTTTACTTCGGCTAAACAGCACAGCCATTTTCTCCTCACACATAAAAAGGTCAGTATGTCTGGTCTTTGAATCTTTGATATCAAACTATCCAGCACACTCAGGTCTTATCATTAAAGCATTTTCTAGGGTTGAGTAAGCCTCTTCACAGAGGAAGAAAGACACCCGGGCTATGCTTTGAACTTGAGATAACATGGTCTCCACATGGTGTGTGTTAAGGCAGTGCGTGTGTGTGTGTGTGTGTGTGTGTGTGTGTGTGTGTGTGTGTGTGTGTGTGTGTGTGTGCGCGCGCATGCATTTGCATTTTTACGTCAAAGTAGAATTAGGCATAAGGAACATTTGGCAGTTAGAATCTGCAGAGTACACTTTCCTAAATGTTTTTCTCATGCAGACACCTTGGAATAGAAACACTATTAAGAGGAAAGTATTTTGAATTGTTCAGCTACAGATGTTAAACATCAGCACACTCACATGAATAATAATCTACAAAATCATTAACCAATTTGTCACACCGTGATGCCATTCCTCTTGATTGTAATTTTCCCTTTCTTTCTTTCATTCCAGCATCATGTTAGTTTTTCTAGTTGTACATGTTAAGGGCATCCAGAGGACAAACTCTTCAGAGCCAGACCTTGAGAGTCCAAAGGATTCCTTCTAAGTGGCCTGATTTTTCCATCAGGCTTCACTCAAGTCTCTGGTCGGAGTTTGGGGACAAGCAAGATCTGATTTACACATCCTCCAGTTCCCCCACCCACCCCCTCCCCTACCCGACAGGAGCAGCTGCACCTCATGACAGATAGGCCATGTCATCTCCAAAATTCCTGCAGCGCTGCTCTGCTCTCAGCATTTCTGTCAACACTCAATATGACGTTCTAATTTTACCAAAGCTGGCACGCCCGTGCACCCTTACTGTGCACACTCATATGTATATGATCAATTGTATAGATTCGCTTTTTGGCAACATGTACCAGTGGCGGAAAGTAACTAAGTACATTTACTCAAGTACTGTACTGATGTGCAATTTTGAAGTACTTGTACTTTGCTTGAGTATTTACATTTTCTGCTACTTTATAACAGCACTACATTTCAGAGGGAAATATTGTACTATTTATTCCACTACATTTATTTGGAAGCTACAGTTACTATATAGATAAAGGTTTTATATCCTAATATATATATATATATATATATATATATATATATATCTCTTGTGAATATCATGCACTTACCCAGTATATGAAGTAGTTTGAATTATTTCCACCTTGACCAGCTACAACATTAAAATGCTGCTTACATGTTAATGGGTCAGTAATAGTAATCCAATAATATAATATGTAAAAATATAACACTCACAGGGGCCATTCATTCTCCATGTTGATACATTTTGCTAAAAATAATTGCCATAATTTTACTTTAAAATCTAAATTTTACTGTAAAGTTTTGAATGCAGGACTTTTACTTGTACTTGACTTTCACACTGTGGTATTGCTACTTTTACTTAAGTAAAGGATCTAAATACTTTTGCTTCCATTGCCACATATAACCACAAACCAAAACAAGAATAAACTGATACAACTGGGAAAAAAATAAATAAATGAGTTGCTGGTATCTCTGGATTTGTGGAGCCAGTACATGCTGACAGAAAATATGAGAAACTGGTGTTGTAACATCCTGGTTATTAATTCTCACTCTAAGTTGGGATAGATCGTACACAACGGCCAATGCACAAACATACACAAACCAATGCAGGCCCTTCAAGGTCTTGTTAAGGCCATGGAATGAGCTGCACAGCCCTCTGGGTAATGGACTGGGGATATGCTGGAAGGAAACTCAAGCCTTCTTGCCATTCCAGGCAGAGCACAGCAGGCCATGCTAAGTATCAATGACAAAAGCAGACAGGCAGCAGGGACTGATGCATTAAACATGAGCCTGAGAAAGTTAGCACAACTGAGTCAGTTATCATTTTTTGAGGAACACTGAATAAGTTGCTGCAACAGAACATCTAAATTAATAATATCTCCACATACCAAAGTAAGCTGCCATTGTTGGCCTTCATGTGACATTGTGACATCTGTAACTCTGATGGCGAACAAAGGTAAACAGATAGCACAAAGTCAGACTGCCAGACTCCATAGAGAATATGACTTAAAGAATTACTGAGGAAAACGTATTGCATGTAATGATATTTACTGAAAGATGACTTTGCAAAGGAGTGTTAACTCTAAGACAAACACATTTAAACAAGCATGTAGTCAAACTACTGTGTAGTCCACAAAGATACAGAAGTTTTGTATAAATTCAGACAAGGCCAAGGAGTTGTTTTGGTTGAAACCATATGGGACTCATTTGTGAGGGAACTTCTGGCATCGATTCCAAGGCCTGGTTTTGATGTTCAGATAGGCACGGTACACATTTCGGTCAACATGAAACTATTCCAAGACAAATGTGTCGCTGTCACCGTAATAGTGAGGAAAATTCCAAACCTAAACCATACACATATTTAAATGGCTTTTATTTCTTTTTTCCATGCTTCAACACAAACGTAGAGAGAGTTAGCTTGTTCCATATTTTCTAATAACTCCATGCTACATCCATAAAAAACAGCAGTTTAAATATTTAATATTTCTTTTCCTGAAAGTCAAGTACATCTTTTTATGGCGAGATATTCCAGTAATTGGATTCCATTTTAAAAAGTGTAAAAACAATTGTGTCTATAAAGTTACAGTGAACCTTTCTCAGTTCAACTTTAACAGGCAGATTTATGTCTCATTTTCTCTCCTGCTTGGATCAAATTAGTTGAGGGGCCTGTTTAGGGAGAACTTAGGCTACAGCAGGGACAAACACAAGGTTTGACTCCAAAACTCTTCTGTTGCATCAGCTTCTCATGCAGTTACATCAAATCTTGGAGAGAAAAAAAATAGTGCACAAGCTAGAAGCTTCCCAAAACAAGGAACCTCGTGTTGGCTGGCTGAACTAACCCGTGACCTCTAAGACAGGGAGCCAAAAGAATATCTGTGAGAGCTCTACTGACTATAGTTTTTAGCCATACGTAACAGTTCAACTATTTGACTTCAAGAGATAATTGTCTTTTAGGCCTGTGGCATCTTTAAAAGGTTTTCCCACACAACTTCAAATGTCAGATGCAATGGGCAAGAGAGAGGCAATTATTTTCCCCAAGCTCCTAATACTTGAAAGAGAAACTAATAAATGAAATTACATATAACCATTGGTTGTTTAGTTTTTTTCTACATGTGATTTTTCAACAATGTTCTCACGATGAAAACAAAAGTGCAGTGTTGAGTATGCGTCCCTGGAGCAGCCAAATTTAGTGGTTTCCCAGTCCAACTCCCACAGATAAAAATGTGTACAAAAACAAAATGCACTACCTAAAGTACATGAAATTGCTGCAGATTACGGTGCGACTAATCATTCATATAATGCTGTTCTTTGACAACAGCGCAAGATATTTGGGTTCTTGTAATGTGGTGTGTTGCCCTTGCAACATGAGTGTTTCACAGTAATGCCCTCACCATGTTAGCCATGCTGTGATTACAATCTGAGAAGCTATGAGAACGCCATTTGCTTTAGATGTGTGGTAAATTACAAGGAAAACAAAACACACACACACACACACACACGCATATATATATAGTAGCATGCAGACAGTGTGGAACCAAAGTGCAAAATGTATCTCACACTTTGATGTGAGAACACCTCCAGCACCTCTGACACTACCTATACTGTCCTGGTGGAGGACACTGGAAAGGAAAACTAGATTAAGTATTGTACCATTCTCAGATTTCCACCGGCCAACTTCTTTCTCCTTTAAAGCCGAAGTCACCTCTGAGCAGAGCCTCCAACTGGTGCAGGATTCTCAGCAGGCCACATCTACCTTTAAGCTCCAGTAAGTGGTTTCTTGGCACACAAAGGGAAAGCTCTCCCATTTTAGCGAGGAGTTTAATCTTGTGGGTTTTCTGGAAACTGATAGATTGAACTTCACCGTAAATCGCTGAGGCTTGTTTGTGTAATTGTGTGCTATAGATGATATTCTCCAAGCTTACAAAATGACACCATTGTGCAGTTGTGACCATGTAACCATCATCACCAAGACATAATGTTCTAGCAGTGTCAGTAGTTAGTTGTGTGATGGAGCTGTGTGAAATCGGATAAATTGCCTCAAGTGATGTAACTTGAGTCAGCGTTGGTTGGCGCTGAAGACCACAAGTTTGAAAATGAAATAAAAAGTGGGGGTGTAGAGTTATTAATCGATAATTAGTTGGAGCCCCATTTTACTCTTTTTACTTTTACTCTTGTGGACTCTATGTATGTTTACTAGATGAATTACTGTGTTGTACTTCCTATGGGGATTTAATGTTGATCTTAATATTGGCATGGACAATGGAACTAATTTGACTGCTAATCTGTGAATCTAGTTTTCTTGTTACTGCACTAATTCATTTTTACACGATTTTCGGTCTAACTGTTGTTTATGGTATCTCGTCTTTTGCTGAATTGTTATCACTACCATTGAAATC
This sequence comes from Macquaria australasica, assembly GCA_005408345.1. Lineage (NCBI taxonomy): Eukaryota > Metazoa > Chordata > Actinopteri > Centrarchiformes > Percichthyidae > Macquaria > Macquaria australasica. Next base: position 161,349 of record SEMN01000219.1, on the reverse strand, counting down.
AGTCAGTGACCTCCAGTCCACTTTTTTTCCCCCTTGGAAATCACTATGATTGAATTTATTATCTAATACTGTTTTCATTGTTTAACAGTTACTTCCAGTAAAAACAGCAAAGGCCAACTGCTGCCCTCAGCCTTCACTGGAAGTCTGTTTAGCTCACTTCATAGCACCATGTGCACCAACACACATAGTGAGGGCAGAAGACTTCCTTTATATTTCATAATTTATAATATGGTATTATAATACATGCTGTCATTTTTACTGTTTCAGTCATTTAGACTTGGATCAAGACAGTAAAATTCCATATAGTAATAAAGTTATGTAGATTAAAACATTTGTGTTAAGGCACTCAGCTGCTTTAACTGTACTCATACATAAATCTCTTTTGGCCGCAGATACCAAAAATGGTTTTGATCCTACATGATATGAAAGCTAATTTAATCAATTCTTGTAAAAAAATACTTACTGACATGTAGTTTAGCATAAAAAATAACTGCTGGCAGTGAGCCTGCTGGAATTTCTTCACCTCTTCTGAATTTACTCAAATCAAAGTGTCTGCATGGAGCCTCTGCCTTTCTTTCCTTCATGCAACCTTAATACGCCACAAACGAGGCCTCTTCTTTGAACAGTAAACAAAGCATGCTGTACCTTCTTCTCCTGCAGGCCGTGACTCTTTCAACCTGTAACTTTCCATCTACCAACAGCTGCACGCCCGCATGGAGCCGCCTCCATGAGAGATCCACTGCCTGCATCCATCAGACAGACAGAGATTGAGGATGCGGTCCAGCGTGGCAGGCACCGCAAGTTAGGTTTCACATTCACATATTGATCAGAAGAGATACAGAGGATCACTAACAGGGACTGAGACACCCACTTTTACCACTTTCTCGCTCCCTACCCCGTCTGTACTGTACTCTCTTCCTACTGAAGACCTAAATCTTTAGTAGTGGGTCACATATATAGTTTTATTCTTAAAAAAGGCAAAGTAATTTCCTAAAACAGCTGGGCACTGTAGTTTTTACCAAACATTACTCAAACAGGAGTAAATAGAGCATTTGTTGGGGACTACTTTCAGCTATGGATTAATACACTTTTGAGGTACAGTCATATTACATTTCCATCCTATGAAATTGCCCCACACCACTGCCCTGAAAAAGGCCATGATGTCACTTTTCTGATACAGGTAATAAATAAATATTGATGAGAGCAATCACAAATTGTAAACAGTGTATCAGAGCGAAGTTATTGTTTGTAGTCTAGTGGTGTGAAAATGTACTAAATATAGCGATGAAACAAGCTAGAAAAAGAATCTCTATTTACAAACACAGTGCAGCAGCGTTTCTATTGGTCAACTGAGCGCATCCACTCAAAGTTGAACAAAGGTGAACTCGGCTGGAGATCGCAGCGGAATAGGAACCGCACGGGGCTTCAATAGAAGTGAATGGGAAATGGAGTGAATATTCGTTGGATAGATAAGATATATCAGGCTTTGTCCACACAGACAACACTTGTTAGTAGGTTTTGGTCTTTTCATGGGATTTGCTGACAATCTAAAAAACATAGAACGTATTTTTTTGTCTAAAACAGTTGAACTGCCCCTTTATCTGCTGCCGGTATGCCTTTAGGGAGGTGAGAAGATGGAAGAATTTGCTGCATATTATCATTTCACATTCATGATTTCTAAGTAAGAGCCAAATACTTGAAGGGAAATGGGATACCTTCACTTCTGGTGGTGACAGCTGGTCAGACAGAGAGAGAGAGAGGATAGCTCTGTGTGTGTGTGTGCGTGTGCGTGTGCGTGTGCGTGTGTGTGTGTGTGTGTGTGCGCGTGTGTGTGTGTAGGCAAGAGAGAATGCAGCTGCAGCCTGCCTATATGATGGTAGGGGTCTAGCAGCAGATGGGGGCTTCAGACTGCACTGCAACACGATAGCCATTTTGAAATACCCACATGTTTTTTTTTTTAAATAAATAAATAAAATAACTTTCTGTACTCAGGCTCTTGAACATAACAAGCAAAGAAAATTCTGCATTTTTCATGCCCCTATTTATCTAAGTTTTTATCTTGTGTTTTTAAGCTCATACATCTGGATGATTCTTTAAAATCCTTTAAAACCGCTTCCTGCACACCGTAAACACTTTTAACTTTAGGACCCAATTGCATTATGACATATGAAAAGATAAATTTCATTATAATACATTTGTATACAGATTTGGTTTCTGTCTTTCTGTAAAGAAAACTCTGCTTCCCATGACTAAAGGCATCAGCTGATTATGGAGTCCTCCAGTCCAGGATTGGAATCCAGCTTTTGTCCAAAGACTTCAGGTTTGAAGTGACTGAAGAACATCTGAACCGAAGGAAACCTAATATTAGGTATGCCCTAAAACATCTCTCCCTCCCCCTCTCTCTCTGCCCTGAGGTCGTTTAGCGTACAGCCTTCTAAGGCTTCACTCTAATGATATCAGCAATTTTGGTTGAAAAGGAACATTACATGAAATTTATTCAGGGTCAGTCATAGATTGGTTGTCTGTGAAGAGTAATCAGTTTCTGAGGACTGAAATTTGTAAGAGGTTGTTCCTTAATTACTAATATCTGCTTTGAATAGAAGCAGATTAGAAACTTTCTTCTTGCAAAAGACAACTTGATTAGAATTTTAATTTTTAGCTATGGACTGGATTATATTGGATATTTGTAGACTTTGTTGTTAAATATTATTCAACACAAGCACAAGTCGTTTCAAGTGTTCAATTCAGCAAATTAATCAAATTAATCAAATCTGGGAGATAATAAAAAAAGTCTCAAATATGACATAATGGCATGGTAAAAATTCATGTTAAAAGTCTTTAGAAGCGTTTCAAACTGATAAAAAAAGCAAAGGAATAAGCCACTACTTGGCTAATAGATATATTCACATGCCTATACACCAACATTTGAACAAAGTGTTGTTGAAAGACTTTCTGGGAAACAAAAAGAAATCACAAACTCATGTAAGAGTGAATGATGCACGTTGAGAGAGACATCAAAAATATAATTCATGACACTTCATAAAATAACATTTTGAACTTTCTAAGCAACTTGATATTTACAGCAAAAACAGCATTCCTATATGAAACTTTGGACCATTTGGTATGATATCAATTTCGTTTTACTTAAACATAATTTAATCTGGAGTTACTGTTTTCCAGATTACATACTAGAGATCCCAGGGAGGGTAACTTATTAATGTAATTACACAATATTTTGAATTACAGGGTCTCAAATCACCCTCTATAGCATGGGTTTTGGAGCCTCAATGGGGTTAAAAAGATATTACAGGCTGAAAGTGATAAGAGAAAGCTCTCTCGCTGCCCCGAATGTGACCAAACCTGCTGTCCCTCGAGGAGATCGACCCCATGAGGCCGGGACCCCAGAAACTCACAAGAATATCATCAGTCTTCTGCGCAATCTGTTTGATTACTTTTACTTTTCTCATGTTTGTCTTGTGTGACAGCTCTGGGAAAAATGAAAATAACACTGACTGCACTATAATCCAGTGTGAGATATTGCAGGATTTCAGGTGACACAACACATCATCTGCAGCCTTACAGATCCTCAGTCCTAATCATTTTGTTATTGATTTATTTCATATCAATAAGGCCAGGTTTTCAGCCAGCTCAAAGAGTGGTCAACTACAGAGATATTACCAATTCTTTTTTTCAATTTAATGTCATCAATTCAGGTTCAAATTCATTACTTGGTTGACAGTGGGAACTTGTCAGAGTGCAGCTCAAATAAAAAACTGGAATACAGGACAAAAACAATTAAACTAACTACAAACTACTTCATTTATCCAAATGAAGCTTGTTGGGGTTGCTAAGTTAGTCTACCGTCTAGTTAGTAGCCTTAGTAGTTAGTAGCAGAAAAACAATCCAATTATTCGGGCACTGTTTAGGTATTTAAGTGAACCAAAGTGATACTAATCAAGAGGTAAGAACAAGCACCAACAGGAACATTTACTGTATCTGACATTTTGCTCGTCATCAATCTTCATTGAACTACCTGAACAACCCTTTTTTTTTTTTTTTTTTGTCTGTTGGGTCTGATGATGTTACGTGGTTTCTTGGAGAGTGCAAAGCCTACATCTGTTCAAAAGCAACATGGCAACAGGCAACAGCGTTTGTACTTTCTTTGCATTTTAGTCTGAATATAAAAAAAGTGACAGAAAAATAAATTAACTGTTCACAACTCAGTGTTTTGGGAAATAAGTTTATTCGCTTTCTTGTCAAGAGTTAGATGAGAATATAAATAACACTCTCATGTCTGTCAGTTAAATATGAAGCTGCAGCAGATCCGAGCTCATGGACTCCTTCGAGTCTCCGCTGGTTGCCTGGCAACCTCACGGTGATGACAAAACAAGTTGCTGCCCCTGGACAAGAAATAGTCCGGCACATGTTTTACAGCTTTAGAGGTGCTGGTAGGCAAATTTTGTTAGGTGTTTCCAGTCTTTATGCTAAGCTAAGCTAATCAGCTGCGGCTTTATATTTAATGGACATGTGATATGAATGGTATCAATCTCCTCATCTAACTCTCAGCAAGAGAGCTAATAAGTATATTTCCAAGTCAAACTATTCCTTTAAATCAAATATTCTAACATCTTATCTCTCTCTTTGCAATATAAAAATTCTATTAGGCTTCCATTAAAGATGAATAAATGAGCTTATGCTTTCTTTACCTCGCCATGCTAGAACATAACTCTTTTGCACACACGGCATGTAAATCCTCCTATATGTTACCCACTCTGGACATGAGTTACAGCAGCTATAATGTGGAGGCTGTTTCACTTTTATCACTCCAATTATAGTTAAAAACATGACGCCTGCATAAGTGCCCGTTTGAATTTTCACTGGTCAGGGGAAAAGAAGGGGAGGGAGGAGGGCTGCAGAGGGAAACGTACACTCAACATTGTGAAGCGAGGGTTTATGAAGAGCCTATCCCCCCAGCAGGAGATGTTTTATTAGTGGTGTTTAAATGACCGGCTTGTTAAACATCAAGCGGCAGGCGGGTAGCCAGGCGGCTGTGGCCTCAGGATCCGCTGCACTGCTACATCGCTGGCTATTTTCACCCTCTTCAGAGCTTTATTTGACATGCTAGTGTGTAGACAGGGTTGTTTCGAGACACAATAATCACTTTCAACTTAAGCTGAAACACTAGATTCCCACCTGTGAGTGGGAGTTAGGACTCGGGTGGTCCTGGGTTATTCAGTGTCTCCACAACGTCAGAGAGAGAAAAAAGCTGACCAGGAAAGAGAGGTTAGATAAATAAGAAGCCTTTCCTGAAGTCTTGATGTTAACATCTTGACACGTGCAGTGAACCAACTTAAAAACCCAACATGGATAGTCACTCACACACAAAAAGTCAAAGATCAGTGTTTTTAATCTAATCAAAAGCCCCATTTTTAAATTATAATGTAAGATACAATGTGATTCCTTTGCTTGAAGGTCATGGGAGCACATGAAAAAGAAATTGTCCCTGGAGAGGAGGGCTGGAAAATGTGGGACATTAACTGTGTTCTTTGATGATGATGACACAGATGGAACATCAGGAAATGGGAAAAGTCAAGCAATCGCTTAAGACGTTGATTCATTTTAGGATATTGCTCAGTTATTGCTGATTATTTCCTCTCATTTCTCTCGGTTTAGACTCCTCCTGAAAACAGTTCCAAGTCTGCACAGTTTTAATCTTGAAGCCAGAAAAAAAAGCATTGTGAACATTATTTATCACTGGCTTCAGTTGAAATGACTTAGAGGAATTTTGCAGTAATTAAAAGTTTGGCAAACTGGGCTGTAGGAAATTGTGATGGACATTTTTCACTATTTTCTGACGGTTAATACACAAAACGATTAATAGAGAAAATAACTGATGGATTAAATGGAAGTGAAAATAATCATTTGTTGATGTTCAAACCAACCTGATGAAATAATTATACATCACTTTCTAGTTATTTCTGCACTTCTGTTGAGGTCATGACCCTTCCTGTTGGCTATGCTGAATGAAAGTAATTAAAAAAAAAAAAATCTCATACAAAACCTTGTTGTGTTGGACTAGAGTCTATAGATTCTATAGAAAAGTGCAACACAACAACAACAAAAATTTTCATATTTTGACATGTATGACACCAACATTACCTGTTTTTAATTGCATACACAGCCTACGCAACTGTGGAGAAAGTAAGGAGCATTAGACACTGTGCAACTAAGTGCGTGAGATTATTATTCTGCTCTCTGTGCCGTCAGAAACTTGCCAGAAAAACAACACTTGTTGCAGTATCAAAGATGCTGCACCAAGTCACTTCCCATCCCACTGTCTGTCTGTCAAAACAGGAGGATTCTGGTTGCACAAGAGGTACATTTTGCAAGATTTTTCTCTGTCTCAACTTTGAGCGTTATTCTTCTATGATATATTTATATTTGTGTCAGTGCTACTTGAGGAGTGAATATAAGGACTTCTCTGGCTGAAGACAGTAAATTGGCACAGGATGCAAATTTCAAGTTGAATGTAAACCTCAAACTAGAACACTCTCAAGTGTTCTTACCGTGGATGTCAAATAAAAGTATAGTTCAGCCAGTAGTGCTCTGGGGGATTAACCTGGGTGACTTTCAATCAGCTGAACTAGAGGGTGTTTCAAGTCTGAAACGGCAAAGTTCACGTAGGAGATTTACACATACTATAAGAGTCATCCAAACTACTATTTATCACCATCACTATTTATGCTTATTCATGCTTATGGCTGAAAATGTTTTAGGTCTCCTAAGGATATTTGTATTGGTTAAAGACTGTAATAAATCTGATGTTTGCAGTGATCCCACATAGCCATTTTTCCTAATCTTGCTTAATGTATCTGTGTTTTAAATGCCTCATGTGAGTCTGTACAGAGGCAAACACTGTTCCCTGTATTATAAAAGGTGACCAGCTACTAGCAGCAGAACAGAACAAAAGGTAAAGTAAGCAGCATATATTCACTACTATATAAAGTCATACAACATTTACACAGACAGGAATAGCATGCTATACTGTAGATAAGTATACAGGCCTTCAAGCTATTCCAGAAACAGACTACTCAAATTTACAGAAGACAACTTATCTCTATAGTAACTCAACAACACATTAGATTTAGAACCTTATCATCAAATCCACCTGCAACAGTCTAAATAAAGCTCTGTATTGGATGGTTGGAGTGCAGACTTGTGTTAGTTTGCAGCTAATCTGTGGTCCTGGTTACACTGAATACTAAGAGGTGGTCTGGTCTGTTAGTAAAAACTGTTACTGATATATTATCACAGTTTTCCATGTCTCAGCCTGTAGCAACTACAGGATTTCTTTGATTAAAGAAAATACTTGTATAATGATTTGTCTTCACTTGAGCTTTCGTTTTGGTTGGAAATGATAGAGGGATGTAGGATGTCATTTAAATCAAGAAATACTTTAAACCTCAGTTTCCAGACTGGTTTTATTGTTAGATAAATCACAATGTCAAGAATAGCATGTTTGACCCATTCAGAGTAGAGGCTTTCACATTTATTAAACATTTTAAAAAGACTCTGCTGTGCTGTGTCAAGTATTTGGTGACTCTAAGAACTCAATCATTGAACTAACTTGACTTGAACCAACTTAACTATAACTGTGCTAGTCATACAACAACCCAGGCAGCTGCTAAAGGGTCAGCTCACACATATTACAAAAAACATATCCCCAGAACAAACTGTAAACAGTTTCCATAGGGACTATTTCTTCGGGTGCTTTCACACTTAACCCGTTTGGTACGGTCCAGTCGAGCTCTGGTGTGTTTGCCCGGTTAGTACGGTTCCTTTGGGCTGGTGTGAAACCTGTCTCCAGACTCTGGTACGGCTTTGAGTAAATCCGTTAAAAAGGTGTGTGATATAGTGACCCCAAAGTAATACCCCACGTATTGCTGCACATGGTGCCTTTTTTCATCCCATCTCTACCTGTTTGTCATGATTCATAACAGTCTAATAATACTAATGATGCTCATAGTCAGTTATTTTCTCGTGAGGTCTTTGTGACACCAGAGAACATAAATATACACATTAAAAAGCATTATCCTATCCATTACAGTCACCAGAATTAAATTTTTCGATGTGACTCCTGATGACGCAGGATCACAGTCGCCAAAACTGTCCAATCAACAAGTTACTTATCAGTCTGTATAACTTCTTGTTTACAGCTCTTTGGTTGGTTCATCCGTGAAAAGCCAATGTGAACAAGAACGGCACCAGAGGTAAAAAGCAGAACGTTTTTATTTTGAATCGAACTACAGGTGTGAACACGCCCTTAGAAAGAAAGTAGTTTCACAGAAAACGGCTCACAGCGTTGTCTCAGAGTACCCAGGATATTGTTTCTGAAAAAGCTGTTGTTGAATGTCATTTTTCAATGCTGCGAGCATCACAAAAGGAATTTAATTGACTTCCACTGCTTTGGGGGCAGCAACAGAAATCTCAGAGACAGACGTTTCAAAACCAAAACAAACATGGAGGCAACCTGTCTTGTATCACTTAGTGTAAGAAAATGTTTTTTTTTCCACAGACATTTGGATAAACTGACCCTTTAACTTTAGCAGCTTCATGTAACTTTACCTTATTCATCACTGATACTTCCTCTACTACTGATCTTCCAAAGAAAAACATTTAAGTTATTATCAAACATCCAGCTAAAACCTGTTTATAATGTCGTCTTTTCTCTCAATATTTTTACTTTTTCCTGCAACAATGATGTGAATTTTTCTTTTACAGGAGCATAAGCAGGCTTTTATTACCGAGTCCTGAGCCGTCCATTTGATAGATTTGATTTTGATCCTGCTAAAACTGCTCGGCATGGTTGTCCAGACTGCCTGTAATTTATCTGGTGTCTCTAGATTAAACAGTGTACACTCCTGGCAGCCTCAGAGGCAAGCTGCGCTCTGAACAATTTAAAATGTAAATAGAACCTGACTATGAAAATCTATCTTCGAGCTTTGGGGCTTCATTGTGTTCTCAGAGCAAACGAGGGCAGGGAGCAGGAGTCAGATGATTGACTGCACAGGGAGTCTTCCTGCAGCTAGTGAAAAACTTAGATGGGAGTTAGAGAAAGTTGTGAAAGCCTGAAAACCTGGGCTAGAAACCAGGAAATTGTGCAAAAGGGACAATTTCTTTAGTTTGATACACGTTTATGCAAACAAAAGCATATAGACTGATTGGATCATTCAAACAACATGAAAAGAGAGCAAACAGCCTGTTTTCTCTGTAAGAGACAAGGGTTAAAAGCAAATGCTGGCAGCACAGACACAGTGCTGTATTAACGATCCACTGGGGAGTGGTTTGAGTCCAGAACATATTTCATGATCCAGAAGAATGAGTGCTGAGGTTTCTGGTTTGGGGTCATCTAAAGAGTCAAGACCAAACATCCCTCGTGGAGTCCCCACAGGAAGTCATCGCTAAGAGTGCAATTAGAGAGAGGAAGCCCCAGTTTTTGCTCTGAGAGTCTTCCTGTCTAAAAGACAGCATTAGCATCTCTATATCGTGGGTGAGGATGTCAAACGATATCTGGTTTTCACTGCTTGTAGCAAATAAAGCATGGTTCAACTTTTTTATGTTTGGGACCACAGCACTTGATTAAAGCTGATTAAGGTAAGTAAGTTTCCATCCACCTATTTTTGTGCACATTTTCAATATGTGCAAAAAAAAAATGTAAGTGATAAACTCGAAATATCGCAAAAGAGTTTTTACGCTTGGCTGAGGTGGAAAAGTTGGTGTATCTATAAATGCAAAATGCAACAAAGTGCAATGGAAATAGACTCAGTGAATTAATCATGACGTACATGAAGCATGTGACTCAAATGTCCAGTGAAGCTTCTACTGAGGAGACGAAAACATCAGATCTGTGTGGAACAATGAAGAGACCGTAACGTTTAAATTAATACATGAAACAAACAGAAATGCCATATTTCCATCATGTTTTCCACTTTTTTTTTTTTGATCGAGGTTTGACTGATGCTCTTTTAATTACATCATTTTGTTGCACCTTCTTCCTCTGCAAAGACTTATGGCACCCGACTGGAGAATTAGCACCACCAACTATTTATTTCAATACTCCCAACTCCTAATATTTGCATAGCGGAAGTGGAAGGAAACGTGAATTAATCTCGTATGTCCTTTTGCTGATTTTCTGAAAATTTGATTCAAATTTGCACTAAACTTGAATGGAAACTTGACTAGTGACTTGACCCATGAGACAGAATGAGTTTAACATGTAAACAAAACTACGGTTCAAAAACATAGCACCTCCTTCACTCAAAGAAAGTTGCCAGTGAACATAATCCAGGAAGAAATTATGTTTCCTATCAAAACGTAACTGACAAAACAAATTAGTAGTATAGAAATGTAATCTCACATTTTGGTTGGTTCTCACAGAGCATTTAAGTTTGATTCCCATCCCCAGTTGGGAAAAAAGGGAAACAGAATGTTTTCAGTACAGTTAAAAATATGATAATCACCTCTGAGAATCTGAATCGTTTACAGCTCTTAAAAGGGAAAGTGTCTCCGAAATAGTATTGATAATAATAACATAACATAACATAACAATCATATGTCAATTATGGCCAAAGTGAAACACACTGACAGTTTAATGTTGGATTATTTGGTTGCAACATTATAACTGATTGATGGAGGTGAAGTAATTCAGAAACATCTGAAAGTTATCAGCTCATTTTATCAAATTAGACCAATCTTTCTCCTCATGTTTCACAGTTACACTTGAGAGCTGCTAACCAGTATTTTGGAACAGATCACAAACTTAAAACATAACTTTCCAATTGTTGATGTCTCCAACTGCGTTGACTTTTACATGACCGCTTACTCACAAAGCTGAAAGATGTGTGTTTACGTGTTGAGGAGTTTGGCATTCGCACCAGGCGGGCTCCTGCTCCAGCTGATTGTTTATGTTCATTCTGTAGACCAACCACCTTCGACTGACATCAATTCAGGCAAGAGAGACACAACCACCATGTGTGAGTGTTCTCTTACTGTAAATATTTCCTTAGCTGTCGGCTGCCCTCCCTGCCAGCGCTCACATTTTAAAAAGGTGTGGGCTCAGACAGATTTAGACAGTGCAGGTTTACATGCTACAGTACATCAGGGAATGCTGAAGATCACTTGTCAAGTGTTCTCTCAGCAAAAATATGTCTTTCTACACAAGAGCTTTAGAGAAGCTACGCTGGTAAAGAAATGGGTGCTTTTACTAAGTTGATTAATGGTGGCTTTGCCCTCATCATTAGAACAAATTTGTTCTATACCTAAGATGCAAACCTGATCTTAGATCAGTATTCATATAATGTAAAGAAATTAATAATAAAAAAGGCAATACCAAAATACATTGGAAACAAGTCAGCTTTGACTGGCTTAAAAACAGTGTTACTCCCCTTCACCTTACTAAGATGTTTTGAGACTTCTTAATTTTTGTGGTGATTTAGAGACATTTAGAGCTGAAGCAGTTATTCGATTAATAAATTAGTCAAACGACAGAAAATAAATTGGCAACCATTTTGATAATCGAGTAATTGTTCAAGCAATTTTTTAACCAAAAATGGAAAAAAAAAAAACCTTTTCCAGCTTCTCAAATGTGAGTATTTTCTGGGTTTTTTAGTCTTCTGTGAAAGTAACCTGAATATCTTTCAGTCTTGGACAAAACAAGACATTTTAAGACATCACCATGGCCTCTGGGAACTTGATATACATTTTTTTTTCCTATTTGCAGACATTCTATAAACCAAATGATCAATCGAGACAATAACCTGTAGATTAATCAATACTGTAAATAATCGTTAGTTGCAGCCCTAGGAGACTTCACTTCTCTTTTTTAAGTGTTCTAAATACTAAATGCTTACAAAACAGTTCAAGTGTTTGCCTCGTAGCCTCATTTACAGTAGTTTGGTTAACATTAAGTAAAAGCTTATGTTTTTTCCAGGATTGGAAATTCGAGTATTTGGAAAAAAAAACATTCAAGGAATTTCTTGTCAGTACATGTTTATACAATGAAAAACTCGTTCCCTAGCTGCTCCCTGAACAATATATAAACAGTAAATGGATTTTACAATAAATCCACAAAATACTAAGTTTCATAATTATTTACACACCATCAAATATCATCTATAAAATACTCACTGGAGTGTACACGTTTTCTAGGAAGAATATGAGAACACATAATGTGGACTTGAGAGGGGGAGAACATACAAAAAAAAAAGTGTACTAGAAAAACATAGAACAAATACCTCCAAGATAGTCATTACTAGATTATTGGCTCATGGTTTTCTAGTAAAAGTGATCATAGCAGTTTAAACTTTCAGTACAGTCATGTTAAGGGGTCTGGAGCTGGTTTACTGTGTGGATTAAATGAAGTATATACCAAAATGAGATGGGTGAGTGTCCCCAAAATCAAATGTTTGTTGTGTGGCTTTTTATTTCACAAAAGCAAACACAAGCATGACTAATCACAGGGGCAGTCGCTCTTTCCTTCTTTTCTTTTTCCACACATTTGGAGACTTTGCACTATTTATCTTCCCAAACTGTTTCAATGTGATAACATATTAGTTAAGTTTAGAAATGGATTTTTTTTCACAATAAATAATTAGTTGCTATGGCTATGCTGAAGGGAAAATATGATGTTGCTCCATTGGAATGTCTCCTCCATGCCCTGCCAAATCTGAGCTGGAAACACTTAGTAGGGAACCTGTGTGTACTAGGAACCGCTAATAATTTGCTTAAGGGAACCCACATCTGGTCGGATGGCTGAGGCAGAGGTTAAGAGTGTCAAAACTGGGCCACTGCTCCTTGCCAGTTGCAGGCTGAGAATAGGGCCTAATGTTAAACAAAAATCTTAACTACAGGAAATAGGCCTGTTATCATAATATAACCATTTGCCTTGGCTGACAACCAGTCTAAAATTGCTCCTTGTTTACTATTTTTGAGTAGGGCCAAAAGTTTATGGACAGATAATTCACAAATCCTTAGCAGAGGAACTGCAGTCGCAGAGCTGTTTATTTTTAGTATCATGGCCAAAAAGTAGAGCAAATAGAGGGAACAAGTGTGAAAAAAGGCAAGTTTGTTTACACAGCTAACAGCTTTGTTTGAGGGCTTAGATGATAATCCGAAAAGTTCCGCCCTCTGAGCTACTGAACACTGACGAAACGCTTCACAACTTCTTACAACGGCTGCTTTTAGAAACAGAAGCAAACACAGAAAAACAAAAAAAGTTAAAGTTACAACCTGACTGAAAGAAAATCGAAAAGCAATTAAACAACATGAGGATGGAGAAGTCTTTTCAGCTTGTGAAGGTTGTCTCTGTCATTTTGGGAGTTTTAAAGTAAGGTATGTCCCAAAAACATGCCACTAATTTTGTCCTCCCATCTAGATTCCACTTACTAATGAAGAAGACGAGATGGAAAGAACAGATGATCAAATGAGAAGGAATTTTTGGCAAGGTATTTGTGTTTTAGCATCATGGATGAAAGTTAGTGTGAATTTTGGCCTCAAGGGTCTCACCTGTGCTCCCAAAACACTGTTAAACTCTGCTGACGAAGCAGTCCTCCCGCTTGCATTTCTTTCACTTCTTTAAGTAATAAATTAACTCAAAGCGACAGCATTGCACAGTTTGACCCAACGTGAAAATTACTTCTCAAATCCCTTCTGAAAGACCCTTTCAGGCAACGGCACCAGGACCTGAGCGGCTCACCATTGACCAGGAACAAGCCTCAAATCAGTGCAGTGTTTTGGCAACGCGCCCTGCCCTGTGCTGATGGAATCAGTGTTTTGGTTCCTGCGTCAGGGTGTAGTTTTCCATCAGAAATAGGGTGAACCACATCCATATGAATTGCCACATATTTGAGGTTATTAAAGGAGGGGCTTAGTGGTCTATGCTGGCACGCTGATCCTTAGTTCTGTGTATGATAAAGTTTTAGGACCCCGGGACAGCGCAGTACCCTTGTTACTGCAGCAGACCCGCTGCGAGAGGCCTAAAGTAAAAAAGAAAATACCAGCTGGAAACACTTAAAACCAAAGCTAGCATATTAAGTTTTTCCAAAAACAAAGTAAAAGGTCTTTTCACTTCTATCGCTATGATATCAGCTTTTTTTTTTGCTATTCTTAAATGTGAGCAGTGGTTGTTTCACCCAGTTTGTTTTGTGTTTTGCCCGCCAAAGAAAAGTTATTTTTATGAAGTTCCTGAGAAGTTTTAAAGTAAGGGGGTTGGAGCTTAACTGACAAGAAATAAGAAATACAGTGGACTGTCACAACAATAAAAACCTCTGAGAAAGTCAGAGTCCCATGGCCAGACAAATTGTTCATCATTTAGCTTTTTTTTTTATACTCTGGGCGCTTTTTCAACTTTTTGGATTTGATTTTTGAATTATTTAAAGTGAGATTATGTAGCCTCTGAAAAAAGAAATGGAACATTCTTCCTCAGATATTGCTGTGTAGCTGACATTACTGAGTCAGTTTGCTGAATTTACTTGAGCTACTGTTACACTGTTTAAGCATGTCACAAATAAACAATTCAATGGTTTTATCACAAAACTAAAACAAGAAGCAAACAACATTCCTCCCAAGGAGATATGTTTGTTGTTAGCTGCTTGTGGTCTCATTGCACTCAAGTCACTGAATGATGATATCTTTAAAGCAGCTATAATCAATGTATTTATATTAACAACAGATCACATGACTACTTGTATGTGAAAGGGGTCGCTCATTGTGACAAACCCACGGATAATTATTACCCAACTCTGCAGTTCCCTGCAGCTCTACACAGTTTTTTAGCATCTTTTAGCTCACTGTGTTCGATTTCCATCCTGCAACTTTACTGTTTTGGTTCACTCTCATCAGAGTTATTTTCGGCCACAGAAAGCAGCAGTTTATAGGGGGAAAAGCTCTGATAAACCCACTGTACACTACCTGGTAAAGTTAGCGACAAGCTGGTGAACATAATGGAGAATTTAGCAGCTAAAGAGACAGATGTTTCCCTCGGGAGTTGGTGGAGACCAAAAACAGAGCTAAAAGGAGGATGAATATTGTAATTGTATCGATCAGGTGGACACAAACACAACTCCAAATGAATGCTAATGTTTCTCTTCTGGAGGTGTAAATAGACAACTATTCACTAACAAGTTCCCCATATCAACTAAAATAGTGACAATAATGTCAGTGATGGGCGGTAGTAGCTCAATCCGTAGGGACTTGGCTTTGGAGCTGGTTCAAGTCCAGCTCGGACCAGACAGTATAGAGTGTGGACTGGTGGCTAACTGCCCCTGGCATCTCTCCACATTAATGCATGTCTATATGTCTGGTGTGTTTGAAGAAAAATAGTGAAAAAATGAACTGAGACTAATAAAGTACTTATAAATGATGTGATCACAGCTTGTTCCTGCTGCAGCCAAACATTTTTCGCAGGTTTAAAGCAACTGACTCAAGATAATCTTGGGAAATGAAGGGAAAAACTATGTGCCATTATGCCGTAACTTGTGTAACAACTTGTGGCCTTCACTTCAAGAATATCTCACACTACAGAAGTTCACCGATAGCTAATCACTCGTGTGATTTTAACAGTTTTTTATCTAACATTAGATGAGAACTGCACAGAAAACCAACATAAATCTCCAAGAAAAATATAACAAAGAGAGAACATAAAAGAAAAAGTGGGTAATGCAGTGTTTTGTCTCACTATCAATTACACCAACACAGTGTGTAGACAACTCTAGAGGGATATAATTAATGTCTCAGACCAACAAAAAACAGATGTAATTCTGTTCATAAAGAGGCCAACATGCAGCCTCTACCAATGTATTACTGTGAAACTATTTGCTTCAGGCACTGCTACATGCTTATTTTCTTTTAACAAGGATTTCTAGGCTCATGAATCTCTCATATTTAAATAGTGAAACACAAAGAGGAGAAAACTAGACCAGCAATGAAGAAAGGTGACATTTACTATAATGAAAAATATAACATCTATGAGGGTACAAGCCAGCTTTCCAGCTTTTTGTTTTTGGTCACTCTGACTAACATTATGACTCACTTTTGAATAGGAAAGTGCAACGGGTGTCTTTGAGGTTTACAATTATTTTTAAAAACTGTTGTAAAACAGCCGAACCAAATTCTCCACTACCAACCCCTTTCTATGGGGTCATTACATGAAAAAAAAGAGGATTTTACGGGGGACAAACCTAGGAAACAGTATCGTTATGGATTACATTTGTGCTCACTTTACTTGATTCTAGACGTTTTAAATGTTTTAACAGAACAAAATGAAGGGTTCTGTCCAGATGTCTATAGTTAGTGCATTTTGTTGATATTTCAATGGTATAAAAGCATATTTTATGCTAAAACTGGTTCCACTGTTATCATAACAAAGTATTATTTTGTTTTCAGGGTGGGACAGGTAAAAGTCTGTGTGAGACAAACCAGTAAGTTTTTGTCTGCAGGCCTATCTTAACTATCTGAGGCAACCTAAAGCAGGGGGTCGTACCAAAATCTCCAGACTCTTGTCGGAGTTCATTTCCCCCAAACCTCCTCCTCTCAATGAATTCCAGATGTTTTGCAGACGAAAGTGAATTTTAAGGGGTGGAGGGGTACTGGCAGCTGGGGGGAGTTGTGTTTTTTTTTTTTTCCACACAGTATGTATAATGTATGTCGTCTACCTAAAAAGCAGTATAGGCCCCTTACACATGGCAGGACTCCAAGGTTTTTACAATAAATGAAAATGCAGAATATAAAGTTGATACAGCTGAAATAGTTGTAACTAAGAGCCACACATACTATACGATTGCCAACTCAGTTCAAGTAACAGCCAGCATAGAAACTATTCCAAGTGTAATGAAGTCCTGACTTGCACATCTTTGGCACAGAAAGTCCGCAATTCTGTGAACCCTCAAATTCAAATATCATGCAAACAAGCAGAGGAGGTGTTTCAGATCTTGTGACTGTGTGTGGTCCGCCTCTCTGGAATAACCTGAGGTAATGAAGTCATGACTGGAAGAAATATACTCCTCTCTATTTTTAATAAATATCAAATCCTTCTTGCCTGAGGGGCAGATGAAAAGAAGCCTCGACCTAGTGTTCCTCTTGGCTCGTAATAAAGTGGCAGCCCCCATGCAAGATTCTCAGACAAGGGGAATCAAACGAAAAAATGCATGAAATGCAATTACTCTCCATGCAGTTTCTACAAAGTCTATACTATATGAAAGATCCAAAAGTAAAGCACATTGATGAGATGTTTCCATTCTTTTAAACAACGGAACTGGAAGTGTGCACTTGAACTATAACTACATACTTTAAAATCTTCCGTAAGCATGCTACCTGTGATTTGTTTTTCTTTCAAATATGAATCGGGCTGATGTGAGAAATTAGTGTATTACCATGAACTTCCCCGACCCCTCATCAGAACCATTAAGGCATCCCTCAAACTGCTCTAAGCACCACTATCCTCGAACCAGTCTGACTTCTAGCTGCAAATCATGGTTTCGTGCTCACCACTCTTTTGCCTGACTCACTCAACCAGGACTGCAGACTCATTGTTTGCTTTCCTTCCCGGTAGCGGCACACGTCGGCTACCGCGCATGACATTGGCAGCAGATGTGGCGGGGCCCAGAAAAAATAAACTGGCCGATGATGATGCCGTCCGCAGAAGCTAAATATTGACTTAGCGACCTGTAATCAGATTCACACACATGACAGAATGGAAATAAACAGCAACATTTGCCTGTGTCGCCTCTGCCGACCCTCCCACCACAACACAGGAACCCCAGCTCGCTGGGAAAAACCAACCGCCTAGGGCTCTCGGCTCAGCCGATCTGGTAATGAGAACTTGCCAATGACGCCAAGGGGTGGGAATAAGAAAATAGGAGGCATATTATGATGTATAATTACTTGTGTGACAGTCCTGCCTCCTACCAGCTCTAAAATCAAGCTTTGGAGTGAAAGCTTTGGAGTGGGCTCCCCTTGGACTCCTAAATTTCTTCTCAAAATAGAATTTAACTTAAAAACTCAACTGAGGATTTTAAGCAAAAAGCCGACGGTTGAAGATGAAGTGACTGAGTCAATGATCATACTGTACACTGCAGCTATATTCTGACCTTTTAATACGCAATAACAACTAACTAAAAACTGTTTTCATGTTGGATTCAGTGGAGTTTAGATTCTAGGTTTCTGTATTTGACTGAAAATAATGTAGCCTGTTTAAGAGATAACCTTTCACATCTGTTTATAAGATCAATGTTAATCCAAGCATCTGTTTATCTGCCCGAGTCACAGTGCTGGCTCATCTTCTACAGAGAGAGAAAACATTAAGCCTGCATTCTCTGAGCTCTATAAATTAAGGCTCCAAATATAAAGACCTTCATGTGGTTGGAATCTGGAGATTAAACAATGGTCGTAAATCAGGCACATCTGGGGTGCAATAAATCTGTCGTTCTATCTTTGGGCTCATCTCGCTCTGGGTCCCGTTTACCAGGATTTGAAGAGCTCACAGTGCAGATAGAGGGATCACTTTGGGAAGGGATTATCTCACGCAGTTGCTGTATTGTTCATCCATGAAAATCACTTTTTGCTATGGATCAGCATGTACTTGGAATCAAATTGTCCATGAATTCCATTACTTAGATACTTACATTTGGTTCCAAGGATTATTTTGGCTCACAACAAGGGTTCTGCTTTCCACTGATCTGCAAAAAGGTTCATGATTGATTCAGCAGTGACTCATACAGCCTCATAGTTTGAACTGAAACCTTCTAGCAAGTCCCACCTTGCGTGTTATATCCCAGAATTATTTCCCAAAATTTTCTTGACTCTGAATTATGAGTGCACCTGCTGCCATACCTGCAGGGCCTAGTTATCATATCCAATCATTTGTGCATGAAAATTGTGTTCTGCAGTGTTTTGAAACATGCAACGCATGTTTGTGCCTTATTTAAGACACCAGTCATTTCTCTGAACACACACAACCACTCCCTTCTTTGTGTCAAAATGTAGTCGTTCTTTCATTATTATGAAGTAATGTGTTTTTATGTCCTATTCAGAATATTATTGAATACATTATTGTATCATTATGTTGCTGAAGAAAAGCAAAGCTTTGATCAAGCCGTAGTCACGTCTATATTTGAGTTTCACGCATAATTATTATTTCTCCCCATGTCTCCCCGGCTTATTTGCAGCAGATGTTTGGGAATTTATTCTGTATTATACACCAAACCATCTGTTATTCATTCACTCTTTATTTGTTTTGTTTTCTATGAATTGAACACATTCAAAATGAATGTTCAGAATCTTTTATCACTTGCCAGTGGACCGAACTAATGAGGGATATGAAAGCTTTCTGCCTGTTTTGGAGCATTAAAGCCTTCAACCACATACTTTTGTAGCCTATATTATATATATATATATATATATATATATATATATATATATATATATATATATATATATATATATATATATATATATATATATATATATATATCTGAAGCCATCAATCTGAAGTACTGTAAGAGGATAAATTGATGTTGAAGTCAACAAGATGTTCATTTTTTCCCCCATAAAAGAGTTAGCTGAATAAAAAGCTTTAGTTAGACCACAGCAAACTGGTGTGGAGTTTTTCCAACCCAAGTTCGATACTTTCCTTTTTCCAACCTTCTCACAAGCACTTGAATATACCAGGAACAGTTCTCCATACATTCTCTTCTTGCAAATTCAAGCAACAACAACTCTGACTACATTCAAAGAATACATGGCATCCACTGTGATGTTTTATGTATCTCAAGGAAGTTTCAAGTCTCTGCAAGTGGATTTGGATTCTGTGCTGACATGAACTGAAACTATTGGCTGCCTGGAAGGTAAAGTAGGGAAAACACATTATATTTAAGAATCTATAGTATGCTTTTGGGAAACTGACAGGTTTCCTTTAAGATGCTCAAAGTGCATCCAACTGTATGCTTGTTTATAGACGCTATGTTTCAGACAAGACTAGACTTTTAAAAATGTTTAGTCTTAGCAACCAGCATTGTTCTCAGGATATTTGTGCAGGGGGGAAACAAGTGGCCATTTTACAATTTGACTCAGACAATTCAGGGCTATCTGACAAATGATCTGAATCATCAAACTCAAGGGGGCAGCCCTAATTTGTCCACAAAGGCCTATCCCAACATGCAATAGGCTTAAGTCATTGGAAACCCCGAAGACACAGCCGACTGTCTATTGCGTAAACCACACACACATTCAGAGTTATAATTTAGGGGGATTTATTCTACTGACCTGAATATCTTTTGATAGTGGAAGGAAATGTGATGACGAAATTCATAAAAGACGCAGAGAAAATGCGTCATACAGAAAGGACTAAGATTGTGGATTGAGGATAAAATGATTGTTGCCATGATAACTTTCCCAAGTTGAAATAATCCACTGTGCAGTGTTTTGGTATCCGATAAGCCTTCAAACTTGTGGATCTATTACTCAAACTGGACTTCCTGGATTGTATTTCGTGTCCCGCCAGTCCCTGAAGCAACATGCCTCCACCAACACAGCCCTTTGCATTGTTTTAATGCTGTTTTAGTTCTGAATGTCCAATAAGGCAGAATTTCAAAACCAGAGCAAGGTATTATTTCTCATAGTGGACAGGAACAAATAAAATACTTTACTATATATAGCTTGCAGGTAGCATTTTATTGACTTAACACAAGTATTTTATAGGCATAATGGAGGATTAAAACCTCCACAATGTGGTACAGGTTTCCATGTTATCATTTCAAGGTGTTTCCCTCTGACAGTCTAGACCACAGTTAGCTTGAAAAATGTTTTCTTGATCAAAATATTTTTATCAAGCTTGGATGACAAACATTTTGCTTTGTCCAGGATTTGTCCAGTTCAACAATTATTACTAGTATTACTATACGTAGTGTATTGTAACAGTTACAGTAAAAACTTTGTGGAAATAGATTTTAAAAGTACTGCAGATACTTTTTCCATACACTCAGAAGGTTTTGAACCAGGCCCAGGTAAGATGGCTGCCATATGGTTTCATTTGTGTGTGAGAATGTGTTTTGACATTTCCTCTCTATTGTTAAGATCTAAATGAACTATCCAAATGTTGCCTTTTATTTCAGTAGGAGGCTGTAATTGTCGGATGCCTGGATAAACTGTCAGCTTAGACCAATTTCTTCTGCAGCCATCTGGACCATTCACGATTTGGCCCATTAGTCCCCCTTCAATGCCTGCACATTTTTGGCCTCCCTACACAGGAGAGGAGATAGCGGCTCAGATGACGCCAAAGGTAATCACAGGAACTCCAACGAGCCCCTGCCATTGGTGCACGGACTAGACTGATAAGTTGGACAATATGCACAGTGGAGGTTGAGAAGGAGATTGTTTTTTCCAGGCCAGGCTAATTGCTGCTGATTGCCGGGCAGATTGGTGGATCATTGGCTAATCAAGATGGCAGCAAATTGATTAAACTCTGGCCAGTCCTTTGAATGAGGGCCTGTTCCCTGATGACTCCATCAGGAAAAAAAAAAATCAGCAATCAGGAAAGAAACAATTGTTTCATGAGAGATATGTTTCATGTTGGTATACGTGCATGTTTTTGGTCTGTTTTGTGATAGCAGAGCATATAAAAAGACACATTTTTGAACTAACAACACAAGAAAATATTAAGGCAAATGGCTGAATGGATTTTAACCTCATTATCATAACAAATACTGAATATTGTTTTATAGGCTGAATATTGTTATGATGCCTAAGCAACGTTGCACTACATAACAAAAAGTATCCTAGTTTACATACATCAGTATTAAAGTGTTATAAACTAGGATTCAAGTAAATTGTTACCAGGAAATTAGACATCCTTTACTAGATCCTAACTATTTAGATGTAATCCTACCTAATCTTAGCTTGCAGTACTAAACGCCACAGTATGATGTAAATAAAATGCCAACCTCATTTCCAGGGTATGTAATCTTTCTCCTGAATAAAAACAGTCATGAGAAAAAGTTTTGTAAAACCAGCCAGGTTTGGAAAAGAGTATATCCTTCTAATCTCTCTGTAATGAACAGAAGTCAACAGGGCTCACTCTCAAGTCTGATAATAAAGGTCCATAATGGGTTTATTGTGTCTGTGTGTTAAAATGATGGCCTTGCGTGCTGCAAGACTGCTGCCACATGGAAACTGAAATGCATACATTCATAACGTCCAGTATTTGCCTGCCACTGGTGGTCATTGGGGAGCTGAGGTTGAATAATGGTTTCCACTGAAATATGAAGAATTCATGCTCTCATGCCACTGAGTATATACAGTATGTGTGAACTATACTGCTAAATCAGATATTATATATTAGAGCAGTGTATTGCAGCCACCATAAGAAAATAAAATCTGCTCAGATTCTCATAATGAGGAAATGTTGTTATAATGGGATCTTTTTCTCATAAGTTCCAAGGCAACATTTTTCCTCATTATTACAACAATTTACACTGTTATGTAAAGAGACATTTCTCATCATTAAAGTTGCAATACAAGGAGTACCTGCACACTGGAATCAGCTCCTTTTAATTTCATTAGCGATATTTCGGCCAGCTACAGGCAAATACCTACCGGAGGGAAATGAGGGATATATTGAATATAGCTAAATGACCAGTGACATCAAAATCATGTGTCAAGATATCCTTGTTACAAAGAAAATAAAGACATTAATATGAGTCACACATACAAGTATAATTCAAAGGATTCTTGCACAAAACATACAATACAAATATCAAACACATTTCAAAGTAATAGTTGCAAAGTCAGAAGGTGGGTGCCATCGGTTAACAAGACACTAAGGGGCAACAAGAATCAATAAATAAATAAATGTGTCAAATATTCATACCTATCAAAACAGTTTCAATAAATTAATTCACATTTCTCATCATAGCAGTAAACGTTGGTAAGGTGTTAAGACTTTTTTTGGCATTTAAAAGTTTCGATCAAAGCCTAATGAGAATTTTTTTAATTCCTACTAATTGAAATGTATTTGCCCAATTGTTAATCTTATGTTGGACACACACACACACACACACACTACAATCTGTCTTCTAAAAAGACATCCGGACAGAGAAAGCTCGATGTACTAAAAACATATCTATTACCCATTTAGTTCTTACAGTTTTTTTACCTTATCAAACACCAGCTGTTAATGAAATAAAAAAACACTTTTTTGTTAAGGCATGTAGCCCATGGGTACTTGTATGTAGAGCTGGAGCCACAGTAGTTTTACTGCACTGTATGACTGCATTAAATCTGTAAAACAACAGCCAGCAATCAAGACAGGGTTTTACATGCTCTGACTTATTCAGGTTTTCAATGCATGCTGGATGCTTTTTGATCAAATCCAAAGTATCTGAAAACCCCACTAGAGATACATTTCACAGGAAGAACTGTTATGTCACCCACATGAAATGTGCTAAACATTTTCATGATCAGCTGCACATGGAAACATGGCAACTGTCCCTCCATAATAAAGTTTAATTTTTCAGTTACTTCATGCTCCCTCGATGCCATGAAGTCGCCTACTATAACTTTTGAAGATGTTAAATGTTTGGTTTATGTGTGGCAGTACTTCCTGGCTTTCCTGGGAGGGTGTCACCAGCAGAGTGTGTAAAGGCAGCGGTGGGGAAGCAGAGGTGAGCTGCAGAAGTCATAAATCCTCCTCAGCTCAGTTGTTGTTTGCTTAGTGACACTTTTTCAAAGAGGACCCCTGTCTTCAAATGAACTTGTTGCCTTCACTAACACAGGTCTGGCTTGTCCAGCTGTTTAACCTGTTAAAGTTAAAGTGATACTCTTGTATTCTTTTGAACTGTTCAAAAGATGATGAATGAGATGGCGAAGCAGTGGACTCATATCAGTATCAATTCCTGGAACAGACCTGATCCCCACAAAATAATGTGCATCTTTTCTACATTTTCCATCTCATTTCCTATGGAACTTTACTCAAATGAAATTCTTCACTTGCCTCTGGCTGAGGGAATAATGTGGAGTAATGAATGTTTACTACTCCAGACTGCAACCATATACAGGAAATCACCAGAACACAATATTCGGCAGCATTCACTGTTACTTTGCCAATTATAGCTAATTAAATACAAAAAAAAAAAATCTATATTTTTGTGATTAATTTGTGCATGTTCTCTCAGCTAAACAAATTCGTTTGAATAAGAAATTAATGAAAACTGAAAAAGGTAGAAGAAATGGTATAGGAGCAAACAGGAGAATCTACAAAGCTCTCGAAAATGGCTCATAAAATACCAATTGATATCTTGTCAATTCAATTTTTGTAATTAAACCTACATTAATTGATTCTTTTTGGCCACTTAGGGGCAGTGCAACAAGCCGTAAACACAAAACTGACATGTTATCACCTCATAAAGTTGATGTTATGTCTCTGGTCACCTGATTTGATTTAATTTAATACATTTTATTCCATCATAAATGACATACACATAACACCTTTCCTAATACTCACAAAAAAAAAAAAACTACTTGTGTAGCATGACACACAAACAAGGTGTTACTTTCACCTGGCAAATGTAGTCCAATATTCACACTCCTTCTGGTGCCGTTTTGCAACTCCTGCAGAAAATAAATCCTCCACTATGTTCACCAGCTTAGTAAACATAGTCTGTCTGTCTGCAGGTACACTGTGTTTATCAGAGCTTTTCTAACTAAGAACAGCTGCCTGCTGCTGCTGGAAACAACCCTGACAAGAGCTTTGAGAGTGAGCCAAAACAGTAAAGTTAAGCTAAAATTTAGCTAAAAGATGCTAAACGCTCTGTAGAGTTGAGGGGAACTGCAGAGATGGTTGATAATTCGTTCATCACCATCTTTCACATTACAGTTACTGTTTCCATTGTTACTATAAAAATATTGATTAGAGCAGCTTTACCCAAGTAAACTGCGCTGTGGTTAATGTGATGCATGAAACCTGAAGGTCTTCATTTCATTGTGCGACCATAGATGGACAGTACAGCTCCTTAACTCAGATGTAAGCTTTAACTTTGAGAAGATACAAAGGGTCTGTTATCCTTCTTGCTGACCTGAACACCTTCCTGTAGGGCAAAGGGATTTCTGTTACTAAAAGAAGACGGATGAGAAAGTGGAGACAGAGCGGTGACCCTCTGAAAATTAGATTTATAAACAGATTTGAGCTTCAACCGCTCTGTTGTCTTTTACAGCTGCACTCCAGCTTTAGTCAACACTTGTGGTGATTTTTGCAGATTTTACCCCTCAATTTCACAAAGAAACCATACAGAGTTGTTGACCGAATAAATTCAATAATGCATCAAGCTGAGATTTGCCTCGGATGAATTTAAATCCAGCCTATTTCCATTTGGGAATGTCTGTCAGAGATACAATCACGTCAGAGACAGCAAACTGTTGTTTATTCTTTAGTTTTCTCCAAGGCACTAAGAAAATGCCAACAAGGTTTCCATTGTGAAAGAACAGACGTCCTTTGTGTGCCCTGCCACTGAGTTCTGTGTTTCCATAGCCCTGTGCTCTCCACCCTCTAAATCATATAATATTCCTGAATTAAAATGACATGTGCTGGATAGGGTTTCTCCTCTCTCAGACGTTTCTGTCAGAGCGTCTTAAAAGTTTTGTCTTGGCCTGGAAATCTGAGCCCTGCTCCACAGGCAGCTCAACACACTGACTGAAGACAATGGCTTTCAGTTATTTATTGGTATGAAGAGGTCTGGTGTAAAAGACATAAAAAGTCTGATGGAAGAGGAACAGTTGCATTTGATTTCTGAATTTGACGTATTTTTGGTGCCACCAGCATCCAACATGGATTTAATCAGTCAATAAAGTTAACAAGACTGAGTCTACAGACATGCTAGCGACTCTGTGAGGCTCTGCTAAATGCTAGCATCAGCATGCTAACATACAATAAACAATAACAACGCTAACATGCTAATGTTTAGCAGCTATAATGGTTACCATCTTCATCTTAGTTAATTTGCTAATTAGCACTAAACACAAAACAAAACCGAGACTGATTGGTAATGTCAAATTTCATGACAATCAAATAGTTGTTGAGACATTTAATTCAAAACCACATGTCAACGTCATGGTGGCACTAGAGGAAAAGTCACCAAACATCAGTAGGATTTATCATCCAAGCACCATAAATGTCTGCATCAAACTTTATGGCAACCTATCCAATAAGTGTCTAGATATTTCGGTCAACAAACGGGCACACATGACCATCCCTTGAGGCATGCCAGTAGCATGGCTAAAAATGAGAATAAGAATGAATGTCTACAATTTAAAAGTTGCTAGAACACTATATATTTGTAGGAAATGCATGTGCACATGTAAGTGTGTGCTTCTGGGTTTGCATTAATATCTTTGTAGAAATACTGTACTTTCCTTCTTTTACTTTCTCCCTCCTCCATTCTCCCAACAGCTCTCCCTTCATTCCCTCCTCTCCTCCTCTCTTATTGGTTGTCGGAGACAAGTCTGTGGTTCTGTGGGATCCTCCCATGTAAACAGACATGTTTTACCGCCAGCAGACTGCCAAACCCCCTCAATTTGTCACTTCCCCAAGTCAGTTAGTGTTTTGAGGCTTGCAAGGTGCTAGCAAAGGTACTTCAAGGGTAAACCTCAGGCAAAGCGAGGCCAGAGATGGAAGAGATGTGGTCGGTGGCTTGCACTGTTTTGTAGGTGTGCTGAAAGTACAAACCACCAGACTGCTTCCAACAGAAACCAATACAACCTTCATCTGTTTACACTTCAGACTATGTTTTAGCTTGACAGATGTTACTTCTTAGCGAATTAGACCACCAGGTCGTCATATTACTCACAGTGCAGCTAAACTGTGTAACCGATGGTCACTGGCAGGCTCTGCACATCCAAAACTTGGCATCTGCCTGGTCTGTACCACAAACCCACCATTCATTAGCAGCACATGGCCGTGGAAGGTTAATATGCAAAGTACAGAAGTTGAACACTTTCTTATGCAGCCTTGCACTTCATATGCTTCAGCTCAAAAGTCAAGGTGGCAAGAGTTTAACAAAAAAAGTGTCAGAGAAATCACACAATATCAATCTGACACTTCAGTACTACACATAAATCTATTTCAGAATGTGCCTTTTTGAAACACATTTGCTTTCCAAATGTTATCTGTTAATATTCATATCAGTTAACATTATTTACTAATACTTAATTGATTATTCTGTTGGGGGAAAAAATGCTGTTTTGAGGTCTCATGACCCCAAACTTTATCTATATCAATCTATTCCTATGTCGTGACTAGAGCTGAAACGATTAATCTGCAACATTTGTAATGATCAATTAAAAGGTTTAACTCGTTTTTTTTAGCAATAATTCCCCCAAAAAAATCACTGGTTTCAACTTTAAAATGTGAATATATGCTGTTTTAAAATCTTCTGTGATAGTAAACTGAGTAACTTTTGTTTTTGGACTGTTGGTTAGACAAAAATGTTTCTGATATTTTATAGACCAAATAATGAATCTATTAACCAACAAAAGAATCTGTAGGTTAATCGATAATATAAAAGATTGTTTATTACAGCCCTAGTCATGACATCTTGCAAGTTATTCTTACAGCCAGAATCAAAGTAATTCCGTTATTAGTGAACATACAATTCACCGATTTCATGTTGGTCTCAGCTTTTTGTACTTGTAACAGCTTGTCAGATAATCTACCTCTACATCTTGATAATCTAGTGTGGCTATGATGGTACTTGAGGTATTTATGTACAAGGGATACCCAAACATTGACAATGAACTCTCAAAGCTGAACATATCTGTATTTGAACACGTGTATTTTTATACACAAAAATGCACGTTAAGATTAAAAACAACTCTTAGATGAGCACATATTGTATGTCTGCATGCATATTTGTGTGTCTGTACAATGCATAACAAAATGTATAGCAGGCAGCAGTTTAACAGCTGGGAGGAATTATGAGAAATTAACAATTTAATTCAATTTTTCTCTAAATAATGTGAAGAAATAGGTTGAAAAATGCTGACTTTACTATAATTAAGGATACCAAAACATCACTTATGCATCATCTAGATGCATTTTTTGACATAGTACCTAGGGACGGGGTTCGATAGCATTTTATCAAATTCAAATCCAGTATCCAATCCACTTATCGAATCCAAATCCTTTTGAAATCCCTTATCGAATCACTTTTCAACATTTGCACGTAACATTTGCAGCCTGATTAATGTTCACAACTTGTACCTACAGCAGGAAAATTTATTGAGCAGCATAATATTTGAAATGTTGGGGGGGAAAAAAGAGTGAGGAGAGAGAAAAGGTTTTCGTTCGAGCTTAACAAATCTGGGTGTTTTTGCTGACCGGGAACTGGATCCAAAATGGAACCAGCTATTGGAACCCATCCCAAATTGCACCTCATATACCTGAGTAACAAAACATACAAAAAGTAATCTCTCTGTCCAGTTGCTGTCGAGACCCAGACGGATGGAAACACTTGCTGTAAAGGGGATCGAATCTGTGATCATTATGCTACAGAACTGACTCTCCGACCAACTTCTTTGCCAGCTTTTGAAATGCAGAGTATGTTCATCATATTATGATAAATTGGTGCATATTGAGAGATTTCAGCAGTCCTTGTTGGACAGCTTAGAGACTCAAGTGTCAGTGGTTTTGTGGGTGTCGGTTCAGTGTCAGTACAGAACCAAAAGCTCATATGAAAATACTTTCAGATGGGATTTAGTTGACGAAGACGCACAGTTGCCTTTGTCATCTTTGCATATGCGCACACTTGCAGATGTGCACAGCCGCCCCCACACAACACACACACCCTCGCCCACACACTTCTCCCATTACTTGTCTGTTGTCTTTCCACAGCTCATGTTCGCCAGATGCACCAAGAAACAGATGAGAGAGAGTGACAAAGACAGAAAGAGAGAGAGAGAGACCCTCTGAACCACTGAGGAGGCGGTTGAAAAAGTAAAAGAACGAGAGAGAGAGAGAGAGAGAGAGAAGGGAGGCGAATGGAGAGGAGTGAGTAGGGGGAGGAGTGTGGATAGAGATGTGTGCGTGTCTGATGATTCACGCCTGCAAGGTGAAGGAGTAGAGGGGTCAAGGGGACTGCAAGTAGGGGAGGAAGAAAGAGAAGGGGGAGTGCAAACCTCCATTGGCCAAGCGGAAGAAAACACATGCCAGCCTCCCGCCGATATCTGTGTTAGCGATGAGACCGGCCTGGACAGGTCTCCTCACTTTCTCCCCCCTTCTTCACTCCTGTCTCTTCACACTCTCTTTCTCACTCTCACACACACCATCTGCTCTCTGCTCTATCGCCTTGCATTTCCTCATCTTTCTTTTTCCTTTTTTTTGTAAGCTCCAAACTGTTGCAGCCAGTTGGCCTTTCTACTTTCTTTCTCTCTCTCTCTTGCTCTCATGCTGTTAGGGCTGCAAATTTATATCTGGAGATAGCTGATAATTCAAAAAAATGCAAAACATTCCCTCATTGAAGATTCTCAATTGTGAGGATTTGCGATTATTTGTTTCAGTCATTTTCAAGCAAAAATGCCAAAAATTCACTGGTTTCATCTTCTCAGATGTGAAGATTTGATAGTTTTCTCCTTTGATATTAAATGAAATATCCAGGGTTCAAGGAAACTGTGAAGAACATCGTTTACCATCTTCTGTAATTTTATAGACCAAACCATCAATAACCAATAATTATAATTGATAATGGAAATAATTAGTTGCATGTGATTTAGCTTATTTTTGCCCTATTGTGGTATACCTGTACATGTTGATATTTGAAAAAGATGATTTCTACCATATCGCCCAGCCCTACTGACTGTATATCTACCAAACTTTTTCTTGAGTCATGTGTCTCATGCGTCTCTCTACCTCATAACTGTACCTGAAAATGTGTCTCACTTCGCTTCCCTTCCACACTGCCTTTCACAGGGCACAAGGTCAAACCAGAACACAGAAAAAGCCCAGGAGCCTCCTGGAGATATCTGGAGAATGCCGAACATTGCCGACAAATGAAGACACAGCTGCGCTCGTCTGAGAGCTCCCAGTCTCTCAGGAACGCGGAGTTATGAGGCCGCTCACACACGACTCTGTTTGCTTAGTCTCTGACACGGAAAGACAACCAACACGAGAGATGGGAAGAGAGAGAGAAAGGAGGGAAGGGAGGAGAGGGTTGAGGCGAGAGTGGGTGGGAGAAAGACTGATGATAAAGTAGAGAGATCAAAGATAGTGCAAAGACAGATCCCATGAAGAAAGAGTAAAACCAGGAAAGGTATTGGAAGGACGTTGCTGTTACTGGAATGCTCAAACACCCTGCAGGCCCCCGAACACATGATCAGCCAGGACTGCTTTCACAACAAGTGGAAGTCAGACTGTACACTTGTGAAAGTAATATGTCCCTTTAGAGAAACATTAACAAACATCAGCTGCTTTAATTCATTCTAATCTGGGTGTTTATTTGTTTGTTAAAAGAATGCATAGTTGTATTCCATGTTCTTGTGTCCGTATTTAAAACCAAATGGATCCATTTTATTCAGCAACTGTATCCTGTATGGCAAAGTTGTCCATAATCTTTTGAAAATTACCTTTTTTTCCCCACAAACTTTCTTGAGAAAATGCTTGTTTGAAACAGTGAACATTTCTTCTCAGAATGATTCAGCTTAGATTCTCAAATTAGACCAAACTCCTCTATGTTTTACAACTAAAACTTTTATTTTCAGTGGCCAATCACAGTCTTTTGTGAGATGTCAGACCTCATGCTGCAGCTTCTTTTAGATATCATTTTGTGTTTTTCCAATGGGTGTGACTCACTTGGATACAAAATGGAACAAAATGTGCTCCCATCCCCACATTTTATTATAGATTTTATAGATTTTACTGTTCTGTTCTGTAGCGAGATTCCAAACTTGGTTTCTGTCTGCGAACTGTAAGATTCAAGCAGTATTTTGCCTGTTTTACTCATTTACTGAAAAATCACTACTATACTTAATATTGTTGGTGACTTTCGCTAAAGTAGGCTATGCTGTAATATTTTAGGTATCTTTTCTTTCAAAACAACAGCTCTTACAATAACAGTTAACAATTCATTTTCTGTCAATCAACTAAGCAATTAATCGACTAATCGTT
The DNA here is from genome assembly GCA_005408345.1 of Macquaria australasica. Lineage (NCBI taxonomy): Eukaryota > Metazoa > Chordata > Actinopteri > Centrarchiformes > Percichthyidae > Macquaria > Macquaria australasica. The sequence continues at coordinate 130,151 of SEMN01000219.1, read as the reverse complement.
GCAGCTCTACTCTCAAATAAGTTGATTTTCATATTGTAAAAAGACATGAATGACCTCTTGGAAGGTATAAAAAAAATCACTAGTACTGTAGGCTTGAGAAATAAGTAATGTTAAGTATACATGATTTGTATATATAAGTACTACAATGTGCAAAAAAACTATTTCAGAATGACTGACACACACACCAAAACCTCATCCAAAAAGGTGTCAGTCACTGCTCCTGGTTGGTGGCCCACTGATGTCAATCTCAAGACTAACACCCCCCCCACACACACACACACACACACACACACACACACAGTTGAAACAGCTGGCCGAGCTAAACCTGTATCAATGAAGGCAACAAGTTCATTTGAAGACAGGGGTTCCCTTTGAAGTCGTGTCACTCGGTCAGTGAGCCAACACCATTGTGAGCTGAGGAAGATTTACGACCTCTCCAGCTCACCTCTGCTTTCCCACAGCTGCTTTAACACTATCTGCTGGTGACAGCCCAGCCAGACAACTGACAGAGGCTCACATAAACGCCAAAAATACCACTTTTCTACTCAAATGTGCACTTTTTATTTAGTAAGTGTGAGGCGTTATACAATCATTAAAAATAATGTGTACAAGTACTGATTCAAGCTTTGTTTGCCTAGTATATGCATAAAACTACAACAATGATTCTTTGTTTCTTTTTTCTACTGCAGGTGTAGTTTGAATATAAAGTCTGATTTTAATTTGTGTCTGGGTTTAAATTCTGATCCTGCTGACAAACTTGTGCTATGACCAACTGGTAGAGGGAGAATTAAGATTTAGATTCAGGGTGAGGCACTCACAGCCCAGTCAGCCAGTGAACTGGCGCCCCCTGCTGGCCACGGGCAGGTACTCAGTATTGGAAGCTAGAAATGTGTTGAGGATTGAGATTTTGATACTTTCTGGTAGGGCTGGAGATACGACCTATAATCTATATATAAAAATAAATCATAATAATAACCCTGATGATTATAAATGCAACATTACTTTGTTTTATACATCAATGCATGCGTTTTCTATCTCATTTTTATTTACAGTATGACTAGTTAAAGAGACTGGACTGTTGGCTGATTGGTTGGTTGAACTTCTAGTTAGATGTCAGTGGTTGTTGTAGTTATTGTCAGTGTATAGAAATTTATTGAAAATTTATTGAAAACTCAAAACATATGAGTAAATTTTAGGTCAGTAAGAGATTCATAATAAGATAAATTCAGTTTATTGTCTAGCCCTGCTTTCTGTGTCATATACTTTGACATTAAAGTAACATATTGTGTTGTGCATAGATGCTACTTCATGAATGTTTGGAACTGAAACAAATCAATTAATCGATTACTCGATTAACAGAAATATAATCAGCAACTATTGATAATCAATCGTTTAAGCCGTTTTTCAAGCAAAAATGCCAAACATTTTCTGGTTCCTGTTTCGCAAATGTAAGGATTTGCTACTTTTCTTTGTCTTATGTGATATAAATTGAATATCTTTGGGTTTTTTGACTGGTGGTTGGACAAAATAAGCAATGTGAAGAGGTCACCTTGGGCTCTGGGAAATTGTGATGAACACTTTTCACAATTTTCTGACAATTTATAAAGTAAACGATTAATTGAGAGGATAATCAGTAGATTCATAGATAGTGAAAATACCAGTTACTTGCAGCCCTAGAAATGTTACAAACTGTGTAGGGCTGCAACTAACAATTATTTTCATTATTGAATAATCTGTCGATTATTTTCTTGATTAACTAATTGGTCTATAAAATGTCAAAAAATTGTGAAAAATGGCCTCCACAGCTTCCCAAAGCCCAAGGTAACGTCTTCAAATGTCTTGTTTTGTATGAGCAGAAGTCCAAAACCCAAAGACATACACTTCACAGTCGTGGAGGACTAAAGGAACCAGCAAATATTCACATTTGAGAAGCTGGAACCAGAACATTGACATTTGTCTTTAAAAAATTACTTGAAATGATTCATCAATTATCAAAATTGCTGCAGATTCATTTTCTGTCCATCAACAAATCGACTAATCTTTGCAGCTCTAGTGTGTGCACATACTACGTGCAATCATGTAAAGACATGCACCCATGACGCACATTAACATGTATGGACACAAACATATTGCAAGCTGTGCCGGCTGACAGAAAAACACAATTTGCTGCTGTACCACACACCCACAAATACATTCAAATGTCTAACAGCACAGACAGTTTACTTTAGCAGCTGGCTGATTAATGCGTCTTCCCTTCTGCTCTCCTCTCTGCAGCTACACCACCTACCCAGGTTTTAAAAGGCCCTTTAGAGCTTCACCGTTATTTCTGTAAAAAAAAAAAACACATTCTTACTGCATTCGGTCTAAATTATTACAAGAATTGAGCTGCACTTAAAGGCCATTATTTATGTTAGAGCTCAGGCTGCCAGGTTGAAACTAGAGCATCTGTCTCCCATGGCTCAGAGGGAACTAGTGGAGCCTTAGCCCAAAGAAGTAATGCCACTATTACACAGTTCTAATGTGTCTGCTCCTTCTTGGCTCCCTGATGGTGGAATAACTGTCCTACTGTGATCAGCACAGCAGTCGCTTCCTTCCTAAAAAGCCATCTTTTCAACTATTACCTCACGTCACCTTGAAACAATCAGATCCCCTCTCTGCTTTTCACTCAAAAGTTTCCATTAAACTACCCTCTCGCAGCTCTTAAAATATTATACTGAGGTCATGGGAATATTGTAAGAGAAATATTGCCTTGGCAATTGTACGGCTTTCAATTGTTTGGCTATAAATTCGGCAAATTAGGAGCAAAATCTCTTTCATGTCCTGTTGCTGTGCTGATTATGTGGTGCTCTGGATAACAGCATCAGTTTAAACCTTGAAGTGTAAAAGGACTGGAAGTCTGTGAAGACGACCGAGAAACAGAATTCAAACTTCTGTGAGCAGTTTGGAGAGAGCAGGCAGAATAAAGTAGACACATAGAGAGCGTCTTTGATATTTATAAAGTGGACTGCTAAGAAGGTCACACAGATTCAGGTATGTGTAAGGTGAGAAATACAAGAAATAAAGGATTTAAATACAGGCAAACAGGAGAGATGGTGGTGAGCCCACGTTGTTTGTCCTTCACATTTTCAGTAATGTACCGCTATGTTTGAGAAAATGTACCTGCACCTGTGGAAAACAACTGCCACACGGCATGAGTCATCCTCTTGCTCATCTGTTGCAGAAGGTTAACTGTAGCATAAGTTTGGACATATTAAAAGTATCTTTACATCATCTCCGTTTGCCATAATATATCATATAACACCATGACCATAACGACATATACAGTATCATGTAATTATTCTACAGTAGGGCTGCAACTATCAATTAATCGGTCAATTATTTTCTCAATGAATTTAAATAATTGTTTAGTCTATAAAACCATCAGAAAGTAGTGAAAAATGGCCACCCCAGTTTCCCATAATCCAAGGGGATGTCTTCAAATGTATTGTTTCGTCCAACCAACAGTCCAAACCCCAAAGATATTCAGTTTACAATGAAATGAAACAGAGAAAAGCAGAAAATCCTCACATTGGAGAAAATACAACCAGAGAATTTTGCTATTATTTTTTTTTAAATGACTCAAAACAATGAATTAATCATCAAAATAGATGCTGAATGATTTTCTGTTGATCAACCAATTGATTAATCGACAATTGTTGCATCTCTAAATTATACATACACCCTGTTTTTAAGTGATACTGAATGATTAGGCAATTAATTAAGTGACAATTATCATCAATATTGTAATTTTTACACCTGTGCAATCTAATACAGCTCTTCTAATGGCTACATTTATATAGTGCTTTTATCCAAAACACTTTACAAGGTTTTTGCCGCTCATTCACACAAAGTCTACCTTTATGATGCCTATCATGTTCAGTTTTTGTCGACACTGTCATAAAAAGGTGTTAATTCAATGATATGTTTTAGCATTGAGGTCAAAGTTAGTGATAATGTTGTACTGGACTGGTATTATACTGAACGGTGTTTCTAATATTCTGCCCAGCTCATGTATGTTAATGAGAAGGACAAAAAGTTTGAAACATCTCTCAGTATAATGTCCAACACCACCTTTAACTGTGATCTCGGTAATGAACATATAATTGAATTTACACATTTCTGACAACGTCACCAAAAACTGAGCATTATGTGCTTCGTAAAGACAGATGTTATGGCAGAGCTGTTCTATTGAATTACATTAGATTGGTGTACCTAATTAAGGTGGCAAATGAGCGTATATATTCATATTGCCCAATCCTAGCTCTACACAACAGGCCTTAATCAGAGCATGTAGAGCTGTTATAATGTGGCTGAAATGTTGTCCAAGATAAAGTAGAGCACATTTTCTCCCTCAAATGACAGGACATGCATATATGCTTGTTGGAGTGAAACCTTTCACTTTGGCACAGTCTAAATACAGAGGTAGTTCAGAATGTTATACAGCCAACAGTGTATGATCAATAGGTTCAGGCTAATGAGTCATTGGACCTCCTGCCAACATCCACTGCACACCTGTCACTCCAGAATCATGTGCTTTTTAGACATGAATGTAACATCTACAAAAATCCCACATCCTGTGAAAATTAGAGCTCAGTTTTTAAAAACATGCATAACTTCTTACACAAAAACGCAAACAAACAAAGCCAAAGCAAAACTGGGGTCTCAAAATTGCTACGTTTGTAACCATGAAATTACAAGGTAACATTATAGTTTATACAGCTATAAAAACATAATTATGCACTGTGGCTTTATGAATACTGTGGTTTTCAAAATTAGGTCTCTTAGAAAAGCTAAATACCTTTCTGTTAATTTGTTCCCTTTTCCCAGGCCTTTGATTTGGCCACTGTGGTGACATAAACGTTTATAAATCACCGGGTTAGCAACTGAGACACTTTCTGCGAGCACACAAGCGTGTCGGGCCAGAATGAATATGGTTTTGATTTGCAGTGCGCGCCAACGCTCCAGCCAATGCTAATCGCCAGGGAAAGCTTGTGAAAACCATGATGGATTTCGCAGACATGGTATTTGAGCTTGGGGTTTCATCACAAATCCATTTAAGCTTTTATGTAATTTGGTTAAATATACAGAATCCTTTTTATCTTTTTATGTGTCCATTTTAGACCCACTAGCCTTGTTGGAAAGTATGATATAGAAGGGGAAATTCCCACTGAAACTGACTTCTTTTATGAAACTTAAACTCTGCAGTGTGTGTGTGCGTGCGTGTGTGTGAGTGTGTGCGTGTGTGTGTGTGTGTGTGTGTGTAGAAGAGAAAGAATGGAGGGTGATGCTGACTGACAGAGTTGACAGAAGGTAAAGCCAGACAATGTCTGAGTTTTAGTACTGTGGTGTTTGGTTTAAGGAGCGCTGCTGGCACCAGTATGAGAGAACAGCTCGTCTTCCAGTCCTGACCGCTGTCCAATCCAATTTCCACAGTGTTAACTAGAAAAAATGATTTGCTGAAAAACAAAATGTCAGGCAGACAATATAGGAAGTGGCAGGCTGCTCCACCCTGCTGAGCTTAATGAGAACGAAAGCGGAGAGACTGATGTTGTTCGTGAGGTTTTCTGACCTGTGATGATTCCTGAGTATTTGGGGTCTAATCCAGGAATCCACAGATCTCTTTGTGATTACCTTCACACTGCAAACCTTTAAGAGCAATCGCAATTTCTTGCTCATCTGAATATTTTGGATTTGGAAAGTTTCATTCAGTTTTCATCTCAGTTACAGAATATGCCACTGAATTCTGGCTAAACTGAGCATTTCCTCTATGCTAATAACCATTGCACCATTTATTGGTGCATTTTGGAGGATAGCTTTTGTTTGGAAGATCTGACTTGGATTGGTAAGAGACTAAATTATTGTCTTTATTTATCCTCTTATTTCACAAGTCATAAGGATTGAGATAATAATAATAATAAATAATAATAATAATAATAATAATATGTAGCCTACTTCACATACCCAATGCATTATGAATTTATAGATTAAAAAGTTAAACACAACATTCCCTTAACAGTGTCTGGCAAAATAAGACAATTTATTGTGAAAACCTCTGAATAAACTATAATTTAAACACTGAAGTGTTTTGTGGAATCTTAAAATGCAAAAAAATAAATACCTAGACTTATTTTCAAATTCAGGTTTGCAAGTTTTACTTCATACAGTAAAACAACTTTCTCAGGAAGAAGAGGAAATACAAATCAATTTTAGCATGAAAAGACTAACTGACTGCATTCATAACCTCAGCCCTTCATGTCAGCCATCACTGTGGAACCTGTCCATCAGGGACTGCCAGACTCTGGTCAGATCTGTAATGTGATTATGTATTCACTGGGGTAAAACGTGCAGCTTTCGGCTGCCAAGATGGCTGCAGGTGGGAAACCCAAACATGATTTCAGTAACCTATCAGATGCAATCACTATGAATTCATTACGTTAATACAGAAAATGTGCCTAGATGTTATTTGCCGTCTATAGGCTCCGTCCTCATCACTCCGCACAAGCAAACACCTAACTCATCACAGCAGATAAAAGATAATCATGTCACCCAAAGGGAACTTAGACTCAGAGTCTACAGGTGTATGCTGATGAAATGGTATCTTAGCAGAAGTAGCAGCAGTGTTACATCAGTGTGTGCAGATGAGCAATGCAGCAGCAGCAATGCAGAGCGAAAACCTAAAATACATTTAAGGTGAATGCACAGCAGCAGGTCAAAATATATGCAGCAAATAAGTATCAACATGCGCGTTTAAACTCACATGAATTCATGGCATGTAGCAGGCAATGTCCTCTAATTTAAAAGTCCTGTAGCATGGTAAGCAGCAGATGACCAGCAGTACATGAATATGGAGATGAGTGTGGCTGAATGTAGCAGCAGTATAAACCATAGAGCAGAAGATCAGCAGTTTAGATGAAATGGTAAAACAAGCTGCCACATAAACCCATTGTTTTGAGTTGAAATGTGTTTCTATAATGCTTAGCTAAATATATGAAGTGGGTCTTACCCATCCAGTGTGTGATAAACCCATGTTTAATTTCTTTTGATGCCAATATTATAGAGAAATTACTATGTGAATGGAGTGTGTGCAAGAAAAAAATCTTATTCACATTAATAAAACCAAAATTAGAGACCCAAAATACTCTAGAGGCCCAGGTTCGCTGAGACAGTGGGTAAATGGCAAAAAAAGATTTAAAAAAAATAAAACAGCAACTTGGGAGGAAACATGCCACAAAACCAAACCAAACTCAAACATCCATCCATCTATTCTGTTAACAACTTATCCTATTCTGTCCCACTACACCGACATGTGGATTCACCACTATAAAGGAATACCATGAAAGCATCATTCATTTGCCAAACAACAACCAAGTAAAACAATCTTAGTCACAACAAACTAATTCACCATAAATAAATGCACTACCAGTGAAAATGCAGCACACATAAAAAGCACAAATTAGCAGCCAGCAGATGCAGAACAGAGCCAAGACATGCGGACTCACAGTTCGCATATAAACACACAGGCAGCAACTTCTTACCTTGGAGAAGTAAAGCAGCTGATCTTTAGCATCTCAACAGGTAGGGAAGAGTGTGATGAAAGCCGTTGCAGGTGAGGATACTCCGGTGTTTCGGCCTCAAGTGCACCTGTGCAGCTGACCTGATTGCCAACAAACAGAGCGAGAAACAAGACGTGCAAATACGTTATTTCCCTACAAATCCTTCCATAATCAACAGGATCGGACTGTTGACAAGTTAACCTGCTAATGAAATGCTACTTACTGCTGCTTGTTTCCAGCATAACAAAGTTTGTAGGCTACATGTGCAACGCATGCAGCAGCAGCGCGACGGCGTGAGCATTAAGGAGCTCAATTAGCCCGTCAGGCAAAGGTGAAAAGGTGCGCTGGGAATATGTTACAATGAACAGAGTTTAGCATGTGTGAGTGTAGCAACGCACACAGACGGGAGTTATCGGTAGCTCGCATGCTGTGTTCCACTTGATGGGTAACAGCTGATGGTGTGCTGTATATTGTAATAAAAGCCGAGCTGACAAGTTTATTTGGTCATTTCAGCCATAAAAAAATGTAGATGAACCAGGGTACAAAAACCATTAACATTTATAAAATCATCAAGACAAAAACATAAAGTGTGTGAAGACAACAAATCAGAGTTAGAATTTAAATAAAGTGTATAAGGCAGAGAAAAAAGATGAAACAAGATATATATACACCCATGTGGAAGATAACACTAAAAATTATGTAAAGTGATTAACTGTGTGTGTGTCTGTAATGTGTTCAGCAGTCTGACAGGCTGCTCCTCCTGGTGGTGTTGGACTTGATACTGCGGTATCTCATTCAAGGTGGGGGTCTGTGAGAGGGGTTGGAAGAGTCCTGGATGCTGCCTGGAGGCCTTTTGCATCATTACGGTAAATGGTGTCTAGTTATATAGTATAGAAGGGAAGAAATACATTTGAATGTAGACTGTGGTTTGGAATTTTTTGTTGTTGAAATTTGTAGGTTGCCCCGCAGCCCCATAGGCCTGCTCATTACTCCATCAATCACATAATGAAACTTCACAAAGTAACACAAGTCATCCAGGATGATTACAAATATTTGCCTGTTTGAAACTGATATGGTGGCAGAGGTTGGGGTTAGGAGAGTGGAGGGTAGCAACCAGATGTGCAAACACAATCTAGATGATTTATGAAACCACCTGTGAGCTGCTAATGGTCCAAAATGACACTGGAGCCACTGCAGCTCTGGAACCACGACCCACTGATTAACCACTGCAACACTGATAAATGTTCAGTACAAAGAAGTAGGTAGGTGGTCTGGCAGACAGATAGAGACAGGTTCTGCTATCTTCTCCCATTTTAATCATCTATTATCAGTTATTATCACTTTGTATATCCCCATGAAACCACAAATATATACATGCATATACACTTCATTTGTTATGTGACAGCAACCTCTGCACTACAATAATATTTTGCAATGAGTGAGCCTTTGATTGTGTGTGTATATATAACAGAGAAGAGAAGGAAAGATGGAGAGATAAAGCGTGTGTGTGTGTATGTGTGTGTGTATACAAAGGGAATGCTGAACTAAAATTTGTAGCTGTTTTCTGGCTATTCCTCTGAAGTTAAAAGATTCTGGAGCCAATGTCTCTGCAGAAGAAACACAGTGCAAACATACCATATTTAGTTAAGTGGCATTAATGAGCCCCCTCAGGTGGTAAGTTTCAACCACAAAGGCAAAGCACACTTTCTGAGCTTTAATGGCTGCCACTGTTACCAGTCTCTGGGGGTTATTTCAGGAGCAGAATATGCAAGTTAGCCTGATAACTTAATCACCAACATGATTCACAATTATTTAACTTAACAGTGAATGTTTATGTTACAGATTCAAAACAGAAGGCTGACTTTTTAATTTCCTAATATGTAGGAGAAATCAAAAGTAAAACTAAAGAATATGTATAAAAATAAGCATACAGTATGTAGCCTATACAAATCTAAAACTTTGATGGTACAAGTACACAAATGTCCAGATAGCAGAATGGGGTTATAATTCATTAAATGCTGCTAGAAGGTTTATCTGTAACAACACAGATGAGCAGCATGAATTATTTTTTAAAAAGGAAAATTATTTAATAAGTTAATGTGCTTTGCATGAGGGACTACCTTAAAGAGTCACACATCACAATTTAAGTGAGGTAGGGACAAATACATCAGCTGCATGAAAGCATTATAATACACTTGCCCAACACCGAAACAAAAAAGTTCAGCCAATACAAGAAATTCACATCAGATACCAATGAAAATACTGCACAGAGGTAGCTGACAGCAGTAACAAAGCAGAAATTGGCAGTCTAAACACGCACTCAGTTTACACACAGCCACCACACACGTCTACTCAAAAATATAAAAATTAAATGGTGCAAATATGTAATGCACCACATGAGGGCAGAATGGGACCATAAATGAATCAATGCTGCAAGGTTTTTCTGTAACAGCAATTGAGGCATTTGTTGATCAGTGTTTTAAAACAGTGTGTTTTAGCAGCTGACTCTGGGCCAAACAACACATCTGTCTCACAATCTGTAGAAAACATTTCCACAAGGGTTGTAATTTCATCACTTTTCAGCCATTGTTCATGTGTCTGTATCAGACCTATATGTGTGGCTCAGGGACCTGTATCATGAAGCAAGTGCAAGGGGGTCAGACAGCCACTTCAACAGAAGTGTGTTCTGGAAAGCCAAGGCCAGAAAACCTCCAAGACCATCTCAAAAGCCAAAAGTCATTGTGGTTATGTTTAGAAACAAGGCAGCTCTATGGTAAGATAAAAAAGCTCTAGTTTAGTACCACTTGATTACTTTTTTATGTCAAGCACATCTTTTAAGAACTGCTACTTGGTGAAACATCTGTATGAACTCTCATGTAATTCTTCCATTTTGTGCTGTTTTTTAACTCTTTTCCACAGACACTGCATTTGTACGGATTCTCACCTGTATGGATCCTAATGTCTGTTTCCACAAGTGTTACACTTAATATTCTCCTGTCAATGGAGATTGATTGTTCATCTATCTATACATCAGAGATAACCTTACCAAAATCGAAAAGACTGCATGTTTAACAAGTGACTCAGAATTCATGTCTGTCTATCAACTGCATGAAATGTAATTGCAAACATTAACATTACAACCACACCATTTAAGGAAAAAAGGCAAATTAAAATGTATTAAAGACTGAAGTAAAACATTCACAATACATTCACTTAGTGTTTTACAACTGTAAACTGCCTCCATTTTTAAAAACAAACTCGTTACCAAGAAGTCAAAGCATTAAGGCATTTAAACAACAAAGAAACAGTGTTTCTTTTCCTCATTTGCCCAGTACAATCAATAAGATGAACTCTGATTTTTACATTGGATTACATCAAGATTGTCGATATGATTGTCATTGTGATATTCTAAAACTCTGGCGCCTGATAACTATTACTCAAACCACCCTTCCTGGATTCTATTTTCTCCTTCTCACTATTACCTGAAGCAACAAACGCTCATCAGCGCTGCTCCTTGTGTTTTTAAATGCAGCGCCATTTTTGGTCTGAACACCAGCTGGTTAATGCACTAAACTCAATTCATGCAGCAAAAACAAGGCATTATGACTTAATTTACAATCAAGAGCATGAAGTAAAAACCAAAAAACTGAAAATGAAAACTTAAAGGGAGAACTCCACCGATTTTACACATTAAAGTCAGTATACATGTCTAAGGGAGTACAACTACATACAATATGTGACAAAAAAGTTGTATAAAGTCTTTTGTGGCTCCAGAGGGAGCTGTGCAAAATCAGATAAATTGTCTCAAGTGATGTTACTTGAGTTGAGATTGAAGCAACAAGTCCTCCAACCTAAACGACAGTATAGGTCGTCTGTCAATGACTCCCAAATCAACAAATATAGGTATAACGGACCTTCGTCGTCATGGTAACAATAATAAACACATGGTTAACATTGTGAAACAATCGCAGTTTGGTTAGGTTTAGGAAAAGATCATGGTTTGGGTTAAAATACGTACGTGAGTTAAGTACGTGAGTTAATATAAGTCAGTGTTGACTTTTGGTTTCACAAGGGACTCAAGTCCTGTGTTGTTAACTATGTCATTCTTTATAGGTCGATGCCCTTAACTATAAACATAAATATGGGTTGTAATAAGCTGCTTGCACAGACGACCTATACAGTCATATTTTTGGGGAGGACAGTCTTCATTGAAGACTAAAGTTTGAAAATAAAAATAAAAATCTGGGCGTTTAGAGTTAGGAAGAAGTGAGCTTGCCAGACATCTGTAGCCCACTCCTCATCTCTGCTTGAAGCTAGTGGCTCAAGGATAAATTATTAGCCGCCACTAGCACACCTTAATCTCTGACCTGTCTGCGGTTGTGCTGCATTGTGGGCAATGTAGGCACCAGATTTTGACAAGAAAGAAGAATGCATGCAATAAAAAAGACAACATCTCTGGTTCTGATGCATCATTTTTGATATTTTTTAACTGTCCACCAAGTCTGACAATGTTACAGGACTGCAATGTTAAATCGGTGCAGTACTCTTTTAAAGTAAAATGGTAAAATACCAGTAGCAATTCTACTTTAGTGCAATCATTTACTTTTATCATAAGTATTGTGTATCAAATGTAGACATGTTTTTAAGGAGAGGAGCTTTGTTCATTGCTTGTGTGGACTTTCTTGTGTTTATTGAGTTTTAACCAATTAGAGAACTGTTCTCCACAAGTATTGCATTTGTAAGGTTTTTCCCCAGTATGTGTCCTCATATGTCCTTTCAGGTCTGTTCTAAGACCAAACACCTTCTCACACACAGTGCACTTGTATGGCTTTTCACCTGTGTGTGTTCTGGTGTGCCTTTTCAAAGTGGTTGTGGTCGCAAATCTTTTCTTGCAAAAGGAACACTTATAGGGCTTTTCCCCCGAATGCACTCGCAGATGATTTTTGAAAGACGAAGAATCTGAAAACTCCTTCCCGCAGTCGCTGCAGGTGTAAGGCTTCTCACCTGTGTGAATTCTCATGTGCTTTTTCATATTCACACACGCGCTGAAGCTTTTATCACAGATGTCGCATTTGTACGGCTTTTCTCCGGTGTGAACCCTAAGATGCAGGTCCAGATTGTAACGCCGGTTGAAGCCGTTTCCGCAAACCTTGCATTTGAAAGGCTTCTCAACGGAGTGAATTACTAAGTGTTTATTCAAATCCCAACTCTCCCTGAACATTTTCCCACAAGTGTCGCATTTGTAAGTCTTTTCAACAGTGTGGGATTTCATATGAAATTTGTAGTTTTTGAAATTAGTCATCACTTTACCGCATCTGTCACACTTGTAAGGGTTTTCATTATCCTGGATACTTCCACCTGATGTGCACCCATCTTTCTTATTTGGTGAAAGGTTAGTATTTCCATTTGATGTTGTGCTCTCATCATTATGTTTCTCATGTTGTGTTCGCTCTGTACGTTTCTCACGTTGTGTTCGCTCTGTACTTCTGGTTGATGTTGTATTCTCATCCTTATGTCTCTTATTTGGTGTTGGGTCAGTACTTCCATTTGATGTTTTGCTCCCAGCGTTTTGTCTCTTACGTGCCGTTGACCCCTTGCTTCTTGTAGACATTGTGTTTCCATTGTTAGGTTTCTTATTTGGTGTTGACTCATTACCTCTGGTTGCTGTTGTGCTCCTATTATTACGTTTCTTATTTAGTGTTGGCTTAGTACTTGTAGTTGATGTTGTTTTCTCATCACTGGGTTTCTTATGTGGCGTTGGTTCAGTACTTTTAGCTGATGCTGTGTTCTCACCATTATAATTCGTATTTGGTGTTGGCTCAATACTTCCAGTAGAAGTTGTTTTCCCACCATTGCGTTTCTTTTTTGGTGCTGGTTTAGTACTTGAAGTTGATGTTGCTTTCCCATCACACAGTTTCCTATTTGCTGTTGGATCAGTACTTTTAGCTGATGTTGTCTTTTCATTGTTACATTTCTTTTTTGGCTCAATACTTCCAGTTAAGGTTGGTCTCCCATCTTGGCTTTTCTTATTTGGTGTTGGCTCACTATTTGCTTTTGATGTTGAGTTCTTACCATTATATTTCTTATTTGGTGTTAGCTTGGCGCCTTTAGTTGATGTTGTGGTCTTATCGTTACATTTCTTATTTGGTGTTGGTTCAGTACTTTTAGTTGATGTTGTGTTCTCACCATTTTGTTTCTCATTAGGTGTTAGCTCTGTACTTCTGGTTGATGTTTTATTCCCATCACTACGTTTCGTATCTGGTGTTAGGTCAGTACTTGCAGCTGATGTTTGTTCTTTATCGGGATTCTTGTTTGGTGTTGGCTCATCGTTACATCTTTTTTGTGGTGATGTCTCAGTACTTCTGGTTGATGCTGTGTTCTCATCATTATGTTCCATATGCAGCGTTGGCTCACTATTTCCACTTGATGTGGGGTTCTGACTGGTATGTTTCTCATTTGGTGTTAGTTCGGTACTACTGGTTGATGCTGTGTTCTCATCATTATGTTCCATATGCAGCGTTGGCTCACTATTTCCACTTGATGTGGGGTTCTGACTGGTATGTTTCTCACTTGGTGTTAGCTCGGTACTACTGGTTGATGCTGTGTTCTCATCATTACATTCCTTGTTTGTTTTCTCAGTACTTGTAGCTGATGTTGTGGTCTCGTCATTGCTTTTCTTATTTGGTGTTGACTCATTATTTCCTTTTGATGTTGGGTTGTCATCATTACGTTCCTCATTTTGTGTTAGCTCGGTGACTCTAGTACTTGTAGTTGATGTGCTCCCATCGTTGCTTTTTTCATCGGATGTTTGCTCAGTACTTGTAGCTGATGTTGTGTTCCCATCTTTGCTGTTGTTAACTGATGTTTGCTCGGTACTTGCAGCTGATGTTGATCCCTCGTCATTGCTTTTCTTATTTGGTGTTGCACTCTCATGGCTACAAGTTCTGTGATCTTGGCTCTCAGCTACGTGAGAGTTGTGAGAGAGGAGCTGGTGTTCACTGTTTGGTGCTGATACTGCAGGACTCTCCCTGTCAGATCCAGATAATATATCTTTGTTTGAGATGCTGGATTGAGGATCTTTATTCACTGCATTCTGAGTTTGGTCAGGGTCCGAAGGCTGAGACTTCTCATTGTGGACACTTCCCTCACAAGTTGGAGTCAACTTAGAGGCACCAGTCTCCTGTTGCTGTGCAAGCTGCTGTCGTTCCTGACTGACGCACATTTCCTCATGTTCCTCTTTAATCTTTGAAGGATCTGGTGGGACCAAACTGGAGCTCGCCTCCTGGTTACAGTGCTGTTCCTGGTTCAGGAGAACCTCCTTCTCCTTATGGACAGACGTCTGTGTGAGCTCTAAAGGGAAGGACAAAGGAATGGGACAATGATGAAATCTATCCATCTCAAAACAAGAACATGGGCATGTGTGCAAAGACTTTTCCCAGGCTTACAAGTATCCAGATAACTACAATTGGAATGGACATTGAGCCATGCGTCGTCAATCATCATCGACACCTGGTCCTATTTTAAAGCAGGATTTGTCAACCGTTGTAAAGCAATTTGTAAAACTATTTTTATTTAAAGCATGAGAGTTAATTATTGAGCTTGGAAATAGTAGTTATACAAAACAATCCCAACTCAAGGTCCACTCGCTATTTTGATCCCAGAGCTTTCAACTGTATCACCCTAAGCAGTGGATGGAAAAAGTACTAAGGATGAAAGCATAACAGTTATTGAGCTTGACCGTGTGGTGGTTCTGGGAAAAGCTTGTAAGTGGACCTTGATTTGAGATTGTTGTCTCACACTGGTTTTATGTTATTAGTCGAATTAGGCGAAATTAGCAAAGAAATACAGTTGTACCAGCCTCTCAGATGTGAATATTTGCTAGTTTTCTTAGTCTTCTATTATAAATAAAAGTAATCTTTGGTATCTGCACTGTTGATTGGACAAAGACAAGCAATTCAAAGATGTCACTATTTTCTGACATTTTATAGACCAATTAACTGATTAATGGAGAAAATGAGCAGAATAATCAATATTACAAATAAATATTGCAGCCATATTGTTTTCATTCATTCAGAAAACTGTGTTAGTAAAAGGTACACAGTGTCTAACAAAGTATAGCTTTATTTTCCAGTTATCATCAGTCTGTTAAAAAACATGTATGCTTGAAGTCAACAATTCTTAACTTTCCGTCAGCGGTGGAAGAATTACTCAGATCTAATACCACAATGTAAAAATTCTCCAATACAAGTAAGAGTCCTGAATTCAAAATCCCACTTAAGTAAAAATACAGAAGTTTTATCAGTAAAATGTACTTTAAGTATCGAAAGTAAAAGTAGTTGCTCTGTAGAAAAATGCCCCCTGTGAGTGATATATTATTATATATATGAAACTATTAGATTAATAATACAGCAGCATTTTACTGCTGAAGCTGGTCGAGGTGGAGTTTGCTTAATTACTTTATATACAGTTTGATAGTTTAGTCCAGTGGTTCCCAACCTAGGGGTCAGGCCCCCTCCAGTGGGTCGCAAAATAAATCTGAAGGGTCATGAGATGATTAATGTGGTAGGAAAGAAAATAGAACAAGCTCTGCTGCACAAATTTAAATTATTATTATTTTTTTTTTTTACTTTTCTCTAATCTTGTTTCTTGAAATATTTTATAATTTTACAACATTTAAATTAAATGACAGTGACACAAACCAAAACGGTTGTGAACCACTGGTAAAAATCTTTAATAAGACAGTGTACTGTATTCTTTTATAACCTTGAACTGGTATGTACAGCTAGCTGTCAGATAAAGCAGTGGGGTATTGAGTGCAATATCGCCTCCAAATTGCAGTGGAATAAAAGTATAAGTAGCATAAAATGGAAATACACCCAAGTACAGTACAAGCACCACGTTGTATTCAAGTACAGTACTGAGTAAATGTACTGTCTGTAAGGGGAGACTCGACGTGGCTGAAAACACGGTGTGAATGTAACGTGAAAGCCAGAGGTTTTTTGGGGTTTTTTTTTTCCAACCTCTCCGCTGTAACTTTGTCTCAGGCGTCAAAACGGCGTCCAGCAGTCTGCGTTGACGAGCGATTTCTGCCTCGTAATCTTGTATTTTCTTTTCAAAGGCTCCCAATATTTCCTGAGCGGCCGCAGTCAGTCGATCACAGACAAACTGCCTCATGCTTTGGACTGAAGACATTGTCGAAGTAAAACTGAGATACTTCTTTTTTTTGTCGTTGCTAAAACTTCGTCAAACTCTTTGCGCTGACTGGACTTGCGTTCACTTGTTTTCCGTTTACTTCCGCGTGACACGTTAAGACGACATTAATACCCTCTATAGCTCATACTGCCACCTACTGTCCCGGAGTGTGCGGTCTCAAGAGTGTACTGCACGCTAAAAAACTGTGTTATCTAGAGTATTTTCATGTCATTTACAACAGGATACTTAACACTAGTGATCTAACTGTACACGCCACGTCATTTATATAGAGGGCAAATAAAGTAGGCAACAAAAAATCTTGTTTTTACCCCCAAGGGGGTTTGAAGCCACTCATTTTTAAACTCATTTACACATGTCTCAGTAGTACTGTAAAAGGGGAGTAAAGTTATTGAGTGTAGTTGAGTTCAGATTACAAACAGTGCTTGATAAACGTATTCCTCTGTAATTAAGAGGCACCCTTGGGTCATCGCTCAATCATTTCACATTATGAGCTGGAACCCACACTCATGTAACTGAAATACTGAAAAAGCCTGAACAAAGTTTCATTTATTTCAGAAAACTGAGAGATGCAATATCAGCTCCCCACTCCAATCTAGCAAGACACCTCATGACATTTATCACTTTTTTTTACACTTATCAGCTACATATCTAAAAAAATAAATAAATAAATAAACAACAAACTCAGATCAAAATACATTTCCAAAAAAACAACTCAACTCCAACGTTAACAACAGTACGTGTTCTACATTTCCCCTTTTCCACCCTGTCATCTGCAAACAGTGATCTTCCCATATCCACTGACAAATATAGCTTATCATAATAGAAAATAAAGTAGGACCTACTGCACTCCTCTGAGGCATCCCATTTACAACAACATATTAATTTGACAACCCTGTTTTAACTTTAACAGTTGTTCCATTTAGATCCAATGATCTCCAGGCCAAATGAATGTTTTTTTTCTTCTTTTTTAATCTATGTCTCATTTGTTGGCAGGTTGGAACTGTTACCAAATAGACTGAATAAGCCCCCAAGTCAGTTTTACCAACAAATCTTGACTCTTACTAGGTTGGACCTAAAAGCTTCCACTAGGGCAAGTTCAATCCCAACAGTCTAATCTTACTTTGTGCTAGTTTTGAATTCTTTGAACATTTCTCAAATGAAATTTCAGCTGTGTTGTTTGTCCCGTGCATGGATCCTCCTGTGAGAGCTCAGTCCTGTGTTATGAGCAAAATTCCTCCCACAAATGTTGCATTTATATGGCTTTTCCCCTGTATGGACTCTGGTGTGTATTTTCAGGGTTGAGCTGACAGCAAACCTTTTCCCACACAAAATACAGTTATAAGGTTTCTCCCCTGTATGCACTCGGACATGGCTGGTGAGAGATGAGTGGTAAGAAAACTCCTTCCCGCAGTGGATGCAGCTGTACGGTTTCTCCCCTGTGTGAGTTCGGTCGTGCCTCCTCAGGTCTGCGCCGCGGCTAAAACTTTTCCCGCAGGTGACGCAAGTGTGGGGCTTCTCGCCTGTGTGAGTTTTCATATGAGTGAAGCGGTTTGACTTACAGCTGAATTCCTTTGCACAAACTCTACATCTGAAGGGCTTTACCCCTGTGTGAGCCCTCATGTGTTTCCTCACCAGAGCCTTCTGGGTGAACCCTTTCCCACTACTGTCATTTTTTAAATGTTTTTCACCAGTGTGGGTCCTAATGTGAATTTTTAACTTTAAAAAATCGTGAAACTCCTCGGTGCAAAAGAGACATTTAAAATGTTTGTTCTCTGTTTTCTGATCAGTTCTTGCATTCACTTGGTTTCCTCTTTCTTGGCTTTTAGCTCTGTCAGAGTTATGAAAAAGGTGGTGGTCACCATTTGGTTCTGATACACCAGAGCCCTCTCTGTCAGATTCAGATTTTATTATAACTGAGATGTTGGTCAGCGACAGTGGATCTTCACTGTGGTCACTTTCCTCATCAGTAGCAGTCAACATGAAGGTATCAGTCTCCTGCTTCAGTACAAGCTGCTCTCCCTCCTGACTGGTGCAGAGTTCCTCCTGTTCCTCTTTGATCTGTGGAGGCTCTGAGTCCTCTTGGTCCAGACTGGAGTTCCTCTCCTGAATACAGAGCTGCTGGTCAGCGAGAACCTCCTCCTCCGTACAGACATGTTGCTGTGGGAGCTCTGGAGGGAAGGACAGGAGAAGCACATGTAAAAATGTATTGTGCATTCAAAACTTTACTTAAATAAAAGTACTAATGGCATACTGTACCTCAAGTATCAAAAGTAAAAGTGTTCATAATGCAGAAAGTGCCATTTCAGAGTGTTAAATCTATCTATATAATATTATTGGATTATAAATATTTATGCATTAATGTGCAAGCAGAATTTTAATGTTGTAGCCATTTGAGGTGGAATTACTTTAAACACTCCTGTGTAATCTATAATATGCACCATATTTAATGTTTTCATCATATGTTTTGCATGAAAAATGTGAATCCGCAAAATAACTAGTAACTATGGCTGTTATATATAATCGTAGCGGAGTAACAGGTACAACATCTGAAATTTGGTAAGGCAGAAGGATGAAGTTGCATAAAAGTTAAAAGTTGAGTACACCCTAGAAAGTGCAGGCTACTTAAGCACAGCACTTAAAGTAAATAAGTAGTAAAAAATAAATGCAGACAGTAATCATTTCAAATATCAGTGGGATCAAATGAACAAGAATATAAATTGATCCCCCATGTAATCAGTTGGTAAAGGAGAGTTTGATATTACACACCTATCCTGTTTAACTTTATTTCAGGTTTCCAAAAGATATCCAGCAGTCTGCGCTGACGATCGATCTCTTCTTCGTACTCGACGATAGTTTGTTTAAAGACTCCTAATATTTCTTCAGCAGCAGCAGCCAGTCGCTCGTTGACAAACTCTCTCAAACACTGGACTGAAGACATTTTGAGCGAATTGGTTTGACATAAGATACTCCAGACGTAGCTGTCAGCTAAACACGCTAACGGAGCTCACTGAGACAGCCGGACTCCGCTCTGCCTGTCAGCGCACGCTTACTTCCGCCGGGCTCAATACGATGTTACTCCGATTCAAAGGCTACGAACAGCAAATATCAAAAAAGTAAAATAAATTCTGTATCACTCCATGTTTTTTTGTTTTTTTTCTTTTTCTTTTAAGTCTTAAACATGTCCACAAGCTACGGACGCCCATTTCCGCCAGTAAAAAAAAAAATTATGAGATAAAAAAGTCGAAATTATGAGATAAAAAAGTCCTAATTATGAGATAGAAAGTGCGCATGCAAACGATATGCAATCCTAAATAAGGCAACTATAACAGTTGACTTTTGTAAATGTTTGATGTTGGATTAAGTTAAGTTGCCACCTCTGTCACATCGGTTTTATTCTTTCTACCAGAACTGCTTCTTCAGTCCCATGTGAATCAGCACATGAAGTATTTCATTTGTTGTAAAGCCACGTTTAAAGTCCTCGATGTGCTCACAATCCATTTCTGACAAATTAACCAGGAGAACTCAAAGAGCTGCTACTCTCATTGTTATTTGAAAGTATCTCATAATAATTATGACTTTTTATCTCATAATTTCTTTTCTTTTTTTTTTACTGGCGGAAATGGGCTTCCATAACAAGCAGAGTCCTAGACAGGATTTAATACTAAGGTCACGAGTCCCCTTAACACACAGCCTACAACCTTCAGAAAAACCACAAAAGGTGTCTAGTTTAGTTTAATCATTGTATAATCATGGATTTGTCATATGTTGCTTTTTCAATAGACTGTTTGATTATACTTTACATGAAGGTCTAAATGGTGTTTCAAAGCTTTCTCCACAGTGACAGGAATAAAATACTGGGAGAGAAGTGCTGGAGCCTTTATTTATTCATTATTTTTTGTTGGCTAAAAAGTCAAATTTAACAATATTTAGTGTAAAAATAATATCAACTTGCAAAATAACCCTGACATGCAAGTTATATTTAACTGTAGAATGTAAACCCCCTGCAGCTTTCTAAATTGTTTTTCATTGGTTCAGGCTAATATTCTGCATTTTTACTTGAAGAGTGACTCAATTATCAAAACAGTTGCTGATTAATTTTCTACCGATCGACTGAATAATTAAATGACTAATAGTTTCAGCTCTAGTTTTATCTAAGGCTTGAAAGTAATATCCAACAGTATGCAAACTTCTCTCAAACACTGGAAAATCACATTTCTATTGCATTGCTACATGTAGTTGAAATATACAACTAAATTTTTCTACATTATATATTAGACTGGTGATCAAGTGCCCTCTGATGGATCATAATATTAGTATATCTATTTCATAAGACAGTTGTTTGTACACTTAATGATTGCATGCCAGTGTAATTGAAGCTATAGCGCAGGTACAGATTTGTAAAAGGACACCCGGGGTTTATTCTTCTCTAAATAGTATTACAAGGCAACAACATGTGCAGATTTTACACCATGTGAATTTTATTCAAGCCCATGATATCAGGTGATACCCCCTCATTATGTCCCACCACAACATTCAGTTTAAAGAAGAGGAAATAAACAAAATAACCCACACCATTTCATCGTGGCTTTCAGTAACATTTTTCATACAGTGACAGCTTCTAACTATTTCCAGCTTTAGTATGTAGAGCCATGTGCTTCTTCAGGTTTGAGCAGGTGGTGAAAGCTCTTTCACAAGTCATGCATTTATACAGCTTTTCAACCGTGTGAATTCTGTAGTGGACTTTCAACGTTGTGCTGACATTAAATCTTTTCCCGCACAAATGACATTCATAAGGTTTCTCCTGTGTGCACTCGGAGATGCCTTGACACAGATGAGCTGAAAGCAAACT
The DNA here is from genome assembly GCA_005408345.1 of Macquaria australasica. Taxonomy (NCBI): domain Eukaryota; kingdom Metazoa; phylum Chordata; class Actinopteri; order Centrarchiformes; family Percichthyidae; genus Macquaria; species Macquaria australasica. Next base: position 108,497 of record SEMN01000219.1, on the reverse strand, counting down.
CCTTCTCTCAGTACATGCAACGGTAAGGCTTCTCACCAGTGTGAATGTTCACATGCAATTTTAAGTTTGGTTCTGTGACTACAGATTGTTTTCTGTCAGATTCAGATTGCTCCCATGCATCTGAAATGTTGGACTGAGGTCCTTTCTCTGCTGCACTCTGAGTTTTATCAGGATCCAAAAGTAGAGTCCGATCTTCACTTTGGTCACTTCCGTCATAAGTAGGACTCAAGGCTTCAGTCTCCTGCTTCAGTACAAGCTGCTCTCCCTCCTGACTGGTGCAGAGTTCCTCCTGTTCCTCTTTAATCTGTGGAGGCTCTGGGTCCTCTTGGTCCAGACTGGTGTTCCTCTTCTGGTCACACTGTTGCAGGTCAAGAAGAACCCCCAATTTACAGACTGATGACAGTGACAGACCAGAAGGGAAGGACAGAGGAAGTACTCTTTAGTGTAAAGATCTTCATGCATCCACAATTTTGAACTTTTTGAAAAAGAATAAGATTACCGAGATAGCCAACTTTTAAAGTGTTTTTTGAATGTATTTATCTTATTATGTAACCTGCATTCTGTGGTGTATTGCATGGCTTGTGTGTGCTAAGACAAATTAGCTAAAGGGTTAATTTTTGTCTGAGTCCAGGTTTGGACATGTGTGTCTTGTTTTGTCCAACCAACAGTCTAAAACCTAAGAGATATTTTATGAAAACAGAGACATACAGCATATTCCACATTTTAGGAGCTGAAACCAGGGAAAGATTGGTTAAACAATTTAATCGCTTATCAAAAGTGTTGACATGTAAATGTCTGTCAACCGACTGATCATTTCAGCACTAGTCCTACTGAAATAAACCTGAGCTGATACCACAGCCACATCTGGACTGAGTTTGCACCAGGTATTCACGAAGCTATGATTATGTTTGTTTACAGAAAGAAAATAAAGAACTTGTTACAACAAATCAAGCCAGTATTATCCTTCCTGATTTCGGTGTTGAAGGTCGGAATTACTTTGTTTTGATAGGCTAATGCAGGTAATTTAGCTTGTTAGCTAGGGTCTGTGTTATTATAAGAAAACTAAACGTTAGGCTATATGGTTTTATTTCTGCTGACCCTGCTCGAATAGTTCATACTTTCAAGGAGAATCAATTGAATAAGAATATAAAAAGAAATGTCTGATCCAACGTTGCATCAGTCATCTTAAAAAACACATTTCTACACACTGGTCCTTTGTAGTTTTATCTCGGGCTTCAGGACAATATCCAACAGTCAGTATATGACCTCCTCCTCATATACTGATAAAGTATACGAGTATAAAGTATGTTGGATATCGTTCTCTATAACTTCCATCAGACTCAATATAATGTTACTCCGAACTTCCGTCAAACTAATTCTCCGATTTAAAAAAATGGACTATTGTACAGTACAGCTGTGTACCAACTACGTCCTAGGCAGGCATTAAATGTGCAGTGTGTTCACACTGTAAAATTACAAAATAAGCAGAGGTCTACTCAGAAAGGTCATGAATTTTGTGCTGTGGTTGAACTCTATTTTCCCACCATGCAATTCAGAAAGGTATTGGAAGTGGTCAACTCTGTTCCCTCCAAAAACTGAAAAATTACATTTAAAAGTTTCAACAGCAACATCTATTTCCAGAAACGGTGTTCTTGTTTCCAATTCACAGAAGAAGAAGAAAAGTTTTTAGGGACTATTTATTCACTAAAATGTAGTCTGTCTGTGGATTAACTACAGTAACTGGGACATTCCACTCATCTCCATTATATTGAGGTGGGGACAGAAATTGTATCAGAACAGAACAAAGACTGATATCTCAAAATCTATGCTAATAAAACCAGAACTATCTGCCTACCTAAGTAAGAAATTTTTTATTTTTTTGTTGTTGTAATTTGTCAGTATATAGTGTGTCGTAAGTCCACCACAGCTCAGTTCACTCCATTTAATGTGTGTCTTGTCAGTTTTGAGAGTCATTTTACCATTAAGGAGATATCAATGTTTTGTGGCATATTTGCTTGAGTGGCAGGTGTCTGAAGTTACCAGAGTCAGCAGCAGCAGTTGTCGCTTGCTCTTCCCTCCTCAAGTCCATCCAGGATTCCTCCCCTTTTCCAAACTCTAGACTGTCTGGCTCCAGTAGCTGGCAAACATGGCAGAAAAGGGCAAACAAAATGCAGGCATCAAAATGTTCATTCAGATACCTCATGTCCTTGTTTTTGTAGAGGCTATGGTTTGTTTTTCACCCAATTGCCAAAAAAACTAATTGCCAATAAAAGTTAGTCTATGTGATTAGCTTAGTAACAAGAGGTAAGTATATAGTGTGTAAATGTGTATGCACTCACCAAGACCTAAAGACCCACCAAAACATTTGTTTAAAAAAAAAAAAACATAGTAAGGAAGTAACACTGCTTCTACTGTGGCTCCAAATGCCACTGTTGTCATCAGACACTGTAGCATTTTTTCTTAAACACTGTGTGTAGTGTTAACTCTGATCCGATACAAAAGTTTCACCTACAGTACAGGCATTCATAAGGCCTCTCCACTGTATGCACTCTTGAGATGCCTTATCAAATAGAAGGTAAGAGCAAACATCTTCACGCAGAACTCGCAGGTGTGAAGCTCGCCTGCATCAATCTTCATGTGCATTTTGAAGTCTGCACTGTTTTGGCAACTTTGCACACAAGTGCCGCAAAGGTACGACTTATCGTCTGTATGATATTTAATGTGCTCGTCTCAGTTCAGTCTGAAGCGGAAATGTCTTCCACAGAACCTGCATGAGTAAGGCAGTTTCCCTATGTTTCACATTTGAAAGGCTTTTTATCATTGTGGGTTTTCTAGTGAGCATTTAAAGTTGCAAAGGAATAAAACACTTTACTGCAACTACTGCACTTGAAATAACTGCTCTTTGTACTTCTAGTTCTATTACGTCTAGCACTTTTAGCCGATCTTGCTTTCCCACGTTTGCTTCCTTTCTGATCTTGGCTCTCAGCTACTTGAGAGATGTGAGAAAGGAGCTCTGGTCACTGTTTGATTCAGAGTTCCTCCTGTTCCTCTTTAATCTGTGGAGGCTCTGGGTCCTCTTGGTCCAGACTGGAATAGCTCTCCTGAATACAGAGCTGCTGGTCAGCGAGAACCTCCATGGAGATACATACATTGTTAGTGTACAGTGTGACTATTGCTTTTGTGAGGTCTTTTCTGTGGTTTAGGCTCTGCATTTCAAGTTGATACTGAGTCTCAGTGATATTCTTTAAAATTAATTGGAATTAACCGGGAACTATTTTGATAATAAATGACTCATTCAAGTCATTTCTCAAGCAAAAACGCCAGAATTTGAAAGCTCTCCCACGTTTTAGTCTGTTGGTCAGAAACATAAGTAAGATAGTGTATAATAATAGCAAAGAGAAGGTACGTTCACATTTAATAGGGCTTCTTATATGGTAATATAAAACAGTGATGTCAGCAACCCTCAAATGTAAAATGTGTAAGCGGCTTCATATAGAACTATCAAACACTACTTGAGGTAAAAAGATTTTATGTCCTTGTTAAACTTTAAACTAAAAGAGATGCGTCATAAATAGACATTTGGTAAAACCAACAACCATCAAGATCACACCATTACTTTAACATTGTTAATCGATTTGGGAGATTATGGCTGTTTCAAAGAAATGCCATTGCTAACAGAAATATAAGTGATAGTCATATGGAGGGAAGATTTACACTAAGATATTGAGACGTATAGTATATAGTGTATGTCAGTCAGTAGGTGAACACGTCTCCACGGGAGTTTCATCTCAATGGTTTCTCTCTTTGAGTAAAACGTTTCCCACAAGTGCTGCAGTTATGTGGCTCCTTACTTTTGTGAGTTCTTGTGTGTTTTGACCACAAACCACTAGAACTGAATGCTCTCCCACATATTTTGCAAATCCAAGACTACTGGCTTGTATGCGATGTTGTATGCCTTGACAAATCATACCATCAGCAGAAACTTTTTCCACAAGTCTTGCAAAGATACGGCTTCTCTCCTGTGTGGGTTCTCATGTGGAGTGTCAAGGCACCACTCTGTCTGAAATCTTTCCCACATGTATGGCAAGTATATGGCCTCTCACCACTGTGCATTCTCATGTGCACTTTCAAGGCACTGTTAAGTCGGAAGCATTTCCCACATATCTTGCAAGAATACGGCTTCTCTCCTGTGTGAGTTCTCATGTGAGCCAACAAGCCACAACTGAATTTGAAATCTTTCCCACATGTTGTGCAAGAATATCGCTTGTTACCTGTGTGACAAGCGCTCAGTTGTTTCTGAAATTTTGACTTACACTTAAAAACTTTCCCACAAGTGTCACATTTGAAACACTTTTTACTTGTGGGAGTATTACGCTGAATTTCTAACATGCGGAATTTAGTGGTATTTACCTGGAAGACCATATTGTAGTTGTAGTGCAGATAATTATTTCCAGTTGGGGGCGGTAATGCACCATAACGTTGTTTGCCAACCGCCATAAAACCTCAGGAAGAAGAAGAAGCAGTAGTAAACAACACATTATGTAGTAGCGTTAGTTGCATCCTTTTATTAACTTAGCTGGAAGACAATATTGTTGTCGTGGCGCAGCTAATTATTTTATTTGTAATTAAGCAACAATGTCTTCAGTTGAGTGTTTGAGAGAGTTTGTCAACGAGCGACTGGCTGCTGCTGCTGAAGAAATATTCGGAGTTTTTAAACAAACTATCGTCGAGTACGAAGAAGAGATCGATCGTCAGCGCAGACTGCTGGATATCTTTTGGAAACCTGAAATAAAGTTACACAGGATAGGTGTGTAAACTTAATTATTTTAATAACAATTAGATTAATATATAATCCAATTGTTTAAAATATACTCTGGTACTAATTTGCTGCATGTCTGCATTTTGTCTTTACCGTCACAGTAACTTAGTGTCCTGTTCCTTTGGTTCTCTGTCCCTCCAGAGCTCCCACAGCAACATGTCTGTACGGAGGAGGAGGTTCTCGCTGACCAGCAGCTCTGTATTCAGGAGAGGAACTCCAGTCTGGACCAAGAGGACCCAGAGCCTCCACAGATCAAAGAGGAACAGGAGGAACTCTGCACCAGTCAGGAGGGAGAGCAGCTTGTACTGAAGCAGGAGACTGATACCTTCATGTTGACTGCTACTGATGAGGAAAGTGACCACAGTGAACCCACAAAGTGACCACAGTGAACCAGAACCACAAAGTGACCAGCAGCTCCTCTCTCACAACTCTCAGAGAGCCAAGATCAGAAAGGAGGCAAACATGGAGACTCAATATCAACTAGAAATGCCGAACCAGAACCACAGAAGAGACATAACAAAAGCGATAGTCACAGTAACGATGTATACAATTCTACCAAGTCAGAGATTCACAATAATCCTCACACAGGTAAAAAGTCTTTTAAAATGTGACTTGTGTGGAAAAGATTGTAAGTATAAGTCAACATTGCAGAGACACTTGAGTATCCACACAGGTGAGAAGCCATATTCTTGCGAAACATGTGGGAAAGATTTCAGACTTAGTTCTCACTTGACAGTCCATGTGAGAAGAGCTCACACAGGTGAGAAGCCGTACCTTTGCAAGACCTGCGGGAAAAAATTCTGTGACATTTCAGCATTGAAAGTTCACGAAGGAATCCACACTGGTGTGAAGCTGTATTCTTGTAAAACATGGGAAATATTTCTAACTTAGTTTTCACTTGACAGTCCACATGAGAACCCACACAGGTTAGAAGCTGTACCTTTGCAAGGTCGGTGGGAAAAGTTACTTTGGTGCGTCTCAGTTGGCAAGGCATACACGATAGCATACAAGCAAGCAGCCTTGTGTTTGCAACATATGTGGGAGACAATTCAGTTCTAGTGGTTTGTGGTCAAAACACAAGGTTAGGTTTGATAAGCCCACATTCACACACCTCACCTGCTTGGACATCAAACAACCACCTACAACCCCCACCTGCTCTCAGGATCTGCGAAGAGGACGTGTGTCAGCTCTTTCAGAGACAGAAGATCAGGAAGGCACCAGGCCCGACGGCGTGTCACCTCCTCTCTGAAAGTTTGTGCTGACCAGCTGGCCCCTATCTTCACGCAGATCTTCAACATATTGGAGCTGTGTGAAGTTCCTTCCTGCTTCAAACGCTCTACAATCATCCCCAAAAACCCCTCCATCACAGGATTAAATGACTACAGGCCCGTCGCCCTGACATCTGAAGTCATGAAGTCCTTCGAAAGACTGGTGTTGGCCCACCTGAAGGACAGGCCCCTTGCTAGACCGCCAGCAGTTTGCCTACCGGGCAAACAGGTCAGTGGATGATGCAGTCAACATGGGACTGCACTTCTTCCTGCAACACCTCGACTCCAGTGACATACGCAAGGATCCTGTTTGTGGATTTCAGCTCGGCGTTCAACACCATCATCCCAGACATCCTTCACACCAAACTCACCCAGCTCACTGTGCCAGCCCCCACCTGTCAGTGGATCACAAACTTTCTAACAGACAGGAGGCAGCAGGTGAGGCTGGGAAACATCACATCCAGAACTTGGGCAATCAGCACTGGCACCCCCCAGGGGTGTGTGCTCTCCCCACTGCTCTTCTCCCTCTACACAAAAACTGCACCTCAGGAGACCCATCAGATAAACTCCTGAAATTTGCTGGTCATCGGCCTCATCCAGGACGGTGACAAGTCTGCATACAGACGGGAGGTTAAACAGCTGGCCCTCTGGTGCGGTCAGAACAACCTGGAGCTGAACACACTCGAACTGTGGAGATGACAGTGGACTTCAGGTGGAGCCCCACAACATTGCCCCCCATCACCACCATACTGAACAACACTGTATCTGCTGTAGAACCCTTTAGGTTTCTGGGATCCACAGTCTCCCAGGACCTAAAGTGGCCGTCCAACATAGACACAATCATTAAAAAGGCCCAGCAGAGTATGTACTTCCTGCGCTAGCTCAGGAAGTTCAACCTACCTCAGGAGCTGCTGATCCTGTTCTACACCACTATTATTCAGTCTGTTCTCTGCACATCCATCACTGTCTGGTTTGGATCAGCCACTGAACAGGACAGGAACAGACTTTGACAGACAGTCAGGACTGCAAAAAGAATCACTGGTGCCAACCTGCCCTCCATTCAGGTATTATACATTTCCAGAGTCAGGGAACAGGCAGGAACCATCACTGCAGATCCATCACAACCTGTTCCAACTTCTCCCCTCTGGTAGGCGCTAAAGAGCACTGTACGCCAAAACAACCAGACACAAGAACAATTTCTACCCACTGGCCATCACTCTCATGAAAAGTTAACATCAGTCTCATAGTGTCAGGAACCATCCCTGTGAAATAACCCTGTGACACAAACATCCCACTGTACCTGTAAATGTATATTCTCAGTTTGAATACAGTTTTTAACATGTAAAAATCATCACTCAAACACAAATCTACGCACGCTGTGCATACTACTGTCATATCTACCTTCCTACCTCATGTATATAAAGCAACCTGTTACATTAATATTTCTTTCAGTACCCGTTACACTCTGCACCATTGCACTGTTGTCTTACTGTCTACAAATGGTATTGTTGCTGTTGTGTGTGTGTGTGTGTATATATAGCGTATCTGTGTATGTACATTAAGAGCAACGAAAAACCAGAGTCAAATTCATTGTATGTGTAGTATGTGTACACATATCTGGCCAATAGAGCTGATTTGGATTCTGAAACAACAATGTGTGGAGCCACAAAAGTGCAGCACTTGTGGTAAACATTTTACTCAAATTATATTACACTCAATAAAATGAAATGTCAATTTCTTAGTGTAAAGTTTCCCTTCATATGACTGTATTACTTATATTTCTGTTAGCAACGGTATTTCTTTGAAACAATCGCAATTTCGCAAATCTAGAGCAAATGTTAGTTTCACAGTGAGTGCACAGTAGTGTCTGTTATACTGATGGTGTGATGTGGACGACTGATTGTCATGTGGATAAGTGCACTTGTTAGACCAGCGTTGTGTAGGTTTTCTAGTCTTTCTAGTGTACAATAAGTTAAAAAGACTGACAGGCTGATCTATGTACAGTTTGATGGACAAGAAACAAGACTAAAAACAGAAAATGGCATCACTTTTGTAACAGAGATGTAATCCTTCACCATCTTTATGAAGCAAATATTGTGATTTTACCCCAAAACATTTATAACGGCTATAGTTGCAGTAGTTAATTAGCAGGTTAAGATGTAAAAATGGTCAAACTGAGCTCCACATCGATTAGCTGCTACGTACAAATGTTGCACATTATGGCTACAGTGATTAAAATCAGATACTTTATAATTATGTGGCACTGACAGGGATCATTCTGTGTAATTATTAATTAAACCTTCTTACTATAAATATAATTTTTAATACTATTTCCATACTTTTAATTAAATAACATTATCAGTTCACCATGAATAACACTGGTATTTCTTCCACCACTGCTTATTTGTTTTTTGTGCAAAGTCATTATTTGCGAAGTAACAAAAAACACGTCTGTCAGTTAAAAGTAGTAGTTTAGAAAAGAGTACCAAAGCGAGGTAGAGGTACATCCTTGATACCGATATTAAAGACAGACGTTTGAATAAAATACCATCAGTTGAAAGCGGAACAAAAAGCTCCTACATTTCCACAGTCGGACCATAACAGTGTGACATCCAGCAGAAGTAAACAACACAACCGCTAGTAGCGTTAGCTGCATTCATGTATTGAATGAGCTGGAACACGATATTGTAGTCATAGCGCAGATAATTATTTCATTTGTAATTAAGCAACAATGTCTTCAGTTGAGTGTTTGAGAGAGTTTGTCAACGAGCGACTAACTGCTGCTGCTGAAGAAATATTCGGAGTTTTTAAACAAACTATCGTCGAGTACGAAGAAGAGATCGATCGTCAGCGCAGACTGCTGGATATCTTTTGGAAACCTGAAATAAAGTTACACAGGATAGGTGTGAAAACTTAAATATTTTAATAACAGAGGAATTAGATTTATATATAATCCATGTCTGCATTTTGTCTTTACCGTCACAGTAACTTAGTGTCCTGTTCCTTTGGTTCTCTGTCCCTCCAGAGCTCCCACAGCAACATGTCTGTACGGAGGAGGAGGTTCTCGCTGACCAGCAGCTCTGTATTCAGGAGAGGAACTCCAGTCTGGACCAAGAGGACCCAGAGCCTCCACAGATTAAAGAGGAACAGGAGGAACTCTGCACCAGTCAGGAGGGAGAGCAGCTTGTACTGAAGCAGGAGACTGATACCTTCATGTTGACTGCTACTGATGAGGAAAGTGACCACAGTGAACCAGAACCACAAAGTGACCACAGTGAACCAGAACCACAAAGTGACCACAGTGAACCAGAACCACAAAGTGACCAGCAGCTCCTCTCTCACAACTCTCATGTAGCTGAGAGCCAAGATCAGAAAGGAGGCAAACATGAAGAGTCAGGATCAACTAGAGACGTAGAACCAAAGCCACAGAAGATCCATAACAAAAGCAAAAGTCACAGTAACAATGTAGACAACCCTAACATGTTAAAAATTCAGCGTAATCCTCACACAGGTAAAAAGTCTTTCATATGTGACATTTGTGGAAAAGCTTTTAAGTATAAGTCATCGTTGCAGATGCACCTGAGAATCCACACAGGTGAGAAGCCATATTCTTGCAACATCTGTGGGAAAAGATTCAGTCGAACATCAGCACTGAACACTCATATAAGAATCCACACAGGTGAGAAGCCATATTCTTGCAGCACTGTGGGAAAGATTTCAGACATTAGTGGTGAATTGACAGTCCACACGAGAACCCACACTGGTGAGAAGCCGTACTGTTGCAAGACTTGTGGGAAAAGATTCTCTGTCTTGTCAGTACTGAAAAGGCATATGAGAATGCACACAGGTGAGAAGCCGTATTCGTGCAAAACATGTGGGAAAGATTTCAGACATAGTGGTGAATTGACAGTCCACACGAGAACCCACACTGGTGAGAAGCCGTACTGTTGCAAGACTTGTGGGAAAAGATTCTCTGACTTGTCAGTACTGAAAAGGCATGTGAGAATCCACACAGGTGAGAAGCCGTATTCGTGCAAAACATGTGGGAAAGATTTCAGACATAGTAGTGCCTTGACAGTCCACATGAGAACTCACACTGGTGAGAAGCCGTACCTTTGCATGATCTGTGGTAAAAGATACATTGATGCGTCTCATTTGGCACATCACAGAAAAACGCATACAGGCAAGTAACCTTTTATTTGCAGAATATGTGGGAGACAATTCAATTCTAGTGGTTTGTGGTCAAAAAACAAGAACTAACAGAAGTGAGGATCCACATAATTGCAGCACTTGTGGGAAAAGTTTTACTCAAATCACATACTTGAAAAAACACCTGAGGATCAATATACACAGAAACCATCGAGCTGAATCTCCAGTGGAGACGTGTTCACATACTGACTGAAATACACTTTTGCAATAGCTACATCTCTGTTACTGAATGTAAAATGTTTTTCATGAAGATGAGATCTCAGTATCTTAAGTGTAAAGTTTTCTTTCATGTGAGTTAATTATTTATATTGCTGTTAGCAACAGTATTTCTTTGAAACAATCGTAATCTCCCAAATATAGAAAAAATGTTAGTTTCACAGTGAGTGCACAGTAGTGGCTGTTGTACTGATGGTGTGATGTGGATGCCCGATTGTCATGTGGATACGAGCATTTGCCAAATGTAATAAATGTTCATTTATCAATAGACCAGCGTCTTGCATTTTGACCAGCATTTTGTCAGTCATTCTAGTATGCAATCAGTTAAAATGACTGACAGGCTGATTTAGATACAGTTTGATAGAAAGAAAACAAGAGTGAAAACAGAAAATGGCATCACTTTTGTAATGATATAATTGTTGACATGTAAACAGTGTTGTCATTTTTCACCACCTTTCAGATGCAAATATTGTAATTTGAACCCAAAACATTTATATGACAACTATAGTTACAACACTTACTTAGCAGGTTAAGATTTTTTAAAAACGTAGAAAGAGTTTCTGTTTTTTTAATGCATTGTTAAACTATCCAACGGGAAGTAAAAATGGTAAAACTGAGTTCCACGTCGACTAGCTGCTACATACAAATCTTACACCTTAAGGCATCAGTAGCTAAAATCAATTATTTTAAAATTATGTTGCACTTAAAGGGGTCATTCTGCATAATGATTAATTTTGCGTTTCTTACTTTTAATATATTTTGATAATAATTACGTTATTTTACTTAAATAGCATTTAGAATGCACCATGAATAACACTGCTATTTCTACTTAAATAATCTGAATACTTATTCCACCACAGTTTATTGCTTTTTTTTTGTGCAATATCGTTATCTTCGAAGTAACAAAAACACGTCTGTCAGTTAAAAGTAATAGAAAAAGTAGTAGAAAAGAGTAACAAAGCGAGGTAGACGTACATCTTTGCTATTGATATTAAACACACAAGTTTGAATAAAATGCCATCAGTTGAAAGCGGAACAAAGACCCCCCACATTTCCACTGTCGGAACTTAAAAGTGTGATATCCAGCGGATGCAGCCGCTAGTAGCGTTAGCTGTGTCCATGTATTGAATGAGCTGGAACACGATATTGTGTCGTACTGCAGCTATTTCATTTGTAATTAAGCAACAATGTCTTCAGTTGAGTATTTGAGAGAGTTTGTCAACGAGCGACTAGCTGCTGCTGCTGAAGAAATATTCGGAGTTTTTAAACAAACTATCGTCGAGTACGAAGAAGAGATCGATCGTCAGCGCAGACTGCTGGATATCTTTTGGAAACCTGAAATAAAGTTACACAGGATAGGTGTGTAAACTTAATTATTTTAATAACAATTAGATTTATATATAATCCAAATGTTTAAATATATTCTGGTACTAATTTGCTGCATGTCTGCATTTTGTCTTTACCGTCACAGTAACTTAGTGTCCTGTTCCTTTGGTTCTCTGTCCCTCCAGAGCTCCCACAGCAACATGTCTGTACGGAGGAGGAGGTTCTCGCTGACCAGCAGCTCTGTATTCAGGAGAGGAACTCCAGTCTGGACCAAGAGGACCCAGAGCCTCCACAGATCAAAGAGGAACAGGAGGAACTCTGCACCAGTCAGGAGGGAGAGCAGCTTGTACTGAAGCAGGAGACTGATACCTTCATGTTGACTGCTACTGATGAGGAAAGTGACCACAGTGAAGCAGAACCACAAAGTGACCACAGTGAACCAGAACCACAAAGTGACCACAGTGAACCAGAACCACAAAGTGACCACCAGCTCCTCTCTCACAACTCTCATGTAGCTGAGAGCCAAGATCAGAAAGGAGGCAAACATGAAGAGTCAGGATCAACTAGAGATGTAGAACCAAAGCCACAGAAGATCCATAACAAAAGCAAAAGTCACAGGAACAATGTACACAACCCTAAGATGTTAAAAATTCAGCGTAATCCTCACACAGGTAAAAAGTCTTTCATATGTGACACTTGTGGAAAAGATTGTAAGTATAAGTCAGAATTGCAGAGACACCTGAGACGACACACAGGTGAGAAGCCGTACCTTTGCAAGACTTGTGGGAAAAGATTCTGTCAGATATCAGGTTTATCAGGTCATAAAAGAATCCACACAGGTGAGAGGCCATATTCATGCAAAACATGCGGGAAAGATTTCAGAGTTAGCAGTGTCTTGAGTAGACACATTAGAAGAGCTCACACTGTTGAGAAGCCACACCTTTGCAAGACCTGCGGGAAAAGTTTTGTGGACACTTCAGCATTTGAAGTCCACATGAGAATCCACACTAGTGAGAAGCCATATTCATGCAAAACATGTGGAAGAGTTTTCAGATTTCGTGGTCACTTGAATGTCCACAGGAGACTCCACATTGGCGAGAAGCCGAACCTTTGCAAGATCTGACGCGAGAAACCATCGAGCTGAAACTCCCAGTGGAGACGTGTTCACCTATTGAATGAAATACACTTTTGCAATAGCTACATCTCTGTAACTGAATGTAAAATGTTTTCTATGAAATGAGTTTTCAATATCTTAGTGCAAAGTTTCCCCTCATATGACTGTATTACTCATATTTCTGTTAGCAACAGTATTTCTATGAAACAATCGTAATCTCCCAAATGGATTGAAAATGTTAGTTTCACAGTGAGTGCACAGTAGTGGCTGTTAAAGGAATGGCATGATCTTGATGGTTGTTGTTTTTGCCAAATGTCTATTTATGAAGCATCTCTGAGTGACTTTTAGTTTAAAGTTAAACAAGGGCTTAAAATCTTTGTACCTCAAGCTGTATTTGACAGTTCTATATAAATCCTCCTGCACATCTTTGCAACAAGTCAGATTTTACATTTGAGAATTACTGACCACTGTTTATTATTACCATATAAGAAGTCCTATTAAATGTGAACGTGCCTTCTTTTTTTCTATTTTTATACACTACCTCACTTGTGTCCGACTGATGCTGCTTTTTGCATGATGACATATGATAAGCATAATTACTATACTTTTGTATTCTATAATTCCATATAAACCTTTATATCTTTTATGAGTTTGTCTAACTTTGGTACAATGTCTGTATTTTTCACCCAATTAAGTATGTATGGCTGGACCTGAAGGTTCCCCTGGTTAGCTCAGTGGTGGAAGAAGTATTCAGATCCTTTACTTAAGTAAAAGTACTAATACCACACTGTGAAAATACTCCATTAAGTCCTCCATTCAGAACCTTACTTAACTAAAAGTATGTAAGTGTTTTTTCAGCAGATTATACTTAAAGCCGGGGTAGGCAAAACCTGTGCAACCTAGTCAAAACCTTCCGCCTCTCTCTCTGCTGCCTCGTATCACTCCACTAAGCCCCTCCCACCAAACCTACAACTTTGACCTGCAGCAAGAGCCCATTCCCCTGCGAAACCATATCCCTCGTAGGGCTCGCTCTCCATGGCGTGAGCCTCACGGAGGCCGCGGTCCCTCCCGCCACTACTTGTTTTCTCAAAGACGCCCCTTCAGGGCTTCGTGGCAGCAGAGCAGAGCACCCCAGGCTTCAGAGGCAGCTGCAACGCCGTCCAGCAGGGGGATGAGAGGCTAGTACACCGCACACACACCACTGTCCCCCGTCAAAAGTTATTCCCCACTATTTGTCATCATGTCTCTTTGCCACTTCTCGTTACGAGCACCATGGCATTGAACATAATGAGCCTGAAGCTCCGTGTGGAGCTGGGACATGCTGTTATGTACTATACACCGCTGTAGGCAAAGGAGGTATTGGAAATTTATCACAAGTTTCAGGATTTTCGGCAGGATTTTCCGCCACTGAATCAGGTTTTCACGGTCTGAAGGGACAAGCATGGGCATCTGCTCTTGTAGCTTAGCCAATACAAACGCACCGTCTCTGAAATAACGTGATTGGCTAAAGTCTCCCGTCACGAGATAGATTTTCTGAAGCCTGAAAACAGAGCCAAGAGGAGGGGCTGAAATGGAGGTCTGCTCTCAGACCACTTGAATTACAATATGCTGCACAGTTAATATGGCATTTTTGCCCAATGACGCCAAAAGAAAACTGCCTACCCAACCTTTAAAGTGTAAAAAGTAAAAGTACTCATTTTGCAGTAAAATGGTCCCTGTTAGTGTTTTTATATATATTTATGTTTTTGGATTAATATTACTGCTGCATTAATGTGTATGTTGCATTTTACTGCTGTACATGTTTGTGCTAATTTTAACTACTTTATATACTGTTGGGTATAGGCATGCATCATACGTTTGCTGCATCGCTGTCCTGTGAGAACAACGAATCTCTAAAAAGAAAGTAGCATCAAATGGAAATACACAAGTACAAGTACCTCAATTTTACAGTACAGTACTTGAGTAAAAATACTTAGTTACTTTCTATCACTGGGTTAGCTGGAGGAAAGCCAGAAGAAGAACATCTAGTATCACTTAGACTATGTTTTTCACTTCATACTATATAAACTGGGTCTACCTTATCTCGGGGCAGATTCTGGGTGATACTTTGGTTCTACTTTCGGCTGTACAAATACGAGTATGCACGCACGTCTAGATCAAAAAAAGGGCAGGTGCTGAGCCGAAAAAGAGCAAATCACAAAATAAACAAATACACAGCTTGCACACTGCAGGGCCCCAGTATTCACTTATTTATTACACCAAGGTGACGTTTCGAGCACAACGGCTCTTCATCACACTAAAGTGACAATGCACAGCACCATGTTAAATATACACATGATACAGTCACATGATATGATCACGTAAACCGAGTAATGTGATATAGCAATAGCATACATTGCATAGACAAAACACACATACATGTATATACAGATCAAGAGCAACACTCCATACCAGTTGGGGGCGGTAATGCACCATAACACCTCAAGAAGAAGAAGCAGTGGTAAACAACACATTAGCTAGTAGTGGTAGCTGCATCCTTTTATCAACCTAGCTGGAAGACAATATTGTTGTCGTAGCGCAACTGATTATTTCATTTGTAATTAAGCAACAATGTCTTCAGTTGAGTGTTTGAGAGAGTTTGTCAACGAGCGACTAGCTGCTGCTGCTGAAGAAATATTCGGAGTTTTCAAACAAACTATCGTCGAGTACGAAGAAGAGATCGATCGTCAGCGCAGACTGCTGGATATCTTTTGGAAACCTGAAATAAAGTTACACAGGATAGGTGTGTAAACTTAAATATTTTAATAACAGAGGAATTAGATTTATATATAATCCAAATTGTTAAAATATATTCTGGTACTAATTTGCTGCATGTCTGCATTTTGTCTTTACCGTCACAGTAACTTAGTGTCCTGTTCCTTTGGTTCTCTGTCCCTCCAGAGCTCCCACAGCAACATGTCTGTACGGAGGAGGAGGTTCTCGCTGACCAGCAGCTCTGTATTCAGGAGAGGAACTCCAGTCTGGACCAAGAGGACCCAGAGCCTCCACAGATTAAAGAGGATCAGGAGGAACTCTGCACCAGTCAGGAGGGAGAGCAGCTTGTACTGAAGCAGGAGACTGATACCTTCATGTTGACTGCTACTGATGAGGAAAGTGACCACAGTGAACCAGAACCACAAAGTGACCAGCAGCTCCTCTCTCACAACTCTCATGTAGCTGAGAGCCAAGATCAGAAAGGAGGCAAACATGAAGAGTCAGGATCAACTAGAAATGCAGAACCAAAACCACAGAAGATCCATCACAAAAGCAAAAGTCACAGTAACAATGTAGACAACCCCAAGATGTTAAAAATTCAGCGTAATACTCACACAGGTAAAAAGTCTTTCATATGTGACACTTGTGGAAAAGATTGTAAGTATAAGTCAACATTGCAGAGACACTTGAGAAGCCACACAGGTGAGAAGCCGTACCTTTGCAACACCTGTGGGAAAAGATTCGGTGACCGTTCAGCATTAAATGTCCACATAACAATCCACACAGGTGAGAAGCCGTATTCTTGCAAAACATGTGGGAGAAGATTTCCTCGGACTTCAGCATTGAATGTCCATACAAGAATCCACACTGGTGAGAAGCCGTACCTTTGCAAGACCTGCGGGCAAAGATTCCATCAAATGAGCGAATTAAAAAGACATATGACAGTCCACACAGGTGAGAAGCCGTATACTTGCAACACATGTGGGAGATCTTTCAGACTTAAGCATGTTTTGACAGTCCACATGAGAAGAGCCCACACAGGTGAGAGGCCGTACCTTTGCAAGATCTGTGGAAAGAGATACTTTGTTGCGTCTGATTTGGCACGTCACAGAAGATCACATACAAGCAAGTAGCCTTACATCTGCAACATATGTCGGAGGTGATTCAGTTTTAGTGGTTTGTGATCAGAACACACAAGAACTCACAGATCTATGCGAGAAATCAGATTTTACATTTGAGATTGACTGACATCACTGTTTTATTATTACCATATAAGAAGTCCTATTAAATGTGAACATGCCTTTTTGCTATTTTTATACACTACCTCACTTTTGTGTCTGACTGATGGGTGGTTTTGGGATGAAGACATTAGGGCTGCCAAGATTAGTCGACTAGTCACGATTACGTCGACGACTAATTTAATAATCGACGTCGTCGTTTATTTTTTTAAGCTTTGTTTTTCTCTCCAAACTGCCGCTGTACCTTCCGCTGCCTTGTCTGCCTTTCTGTCCTTGACGCACATGCGCAGTAGTGGTAATCGGGGTCATCCGTGATGTCACCGGAGAAGTTGTGCCCAGTATCAACAGTATCGTGGCTAGCCGCAAACGGAGCATTTTATCAAAAGAAATGAAAAGAATGTGCAATGCAAAATCTGCGAGGCAGAACTTGCCTTCCATGGGAGCACTACAGCGATGCACGAGCATTTGAAAAGAAAGCACGTTGTTGTAGCTGAATCGGATTCAATTCAAGAGGGACAGTTAGCTGCTAACATTAACGTCAACAGCGAGCTACTTACTTATATTGAAAGCTATAAACGTTAACATTAACGATGACGATTTCATTAGCCTTAGCACACACGTTATGTGTTTGCTGTAACGTTATAACAGTGATGTCATGTTTGAATAGGAAATGAGATAACGCTAATGTTTTATAACGCTACGTTATAGTGCTAAAAAAATACGTTCCTCTCCAATGGACAGCTTTGTTACCAAGGCAACAACATGCACACCTGGGCAGGTAAATGTCCTGACTGAAGCAATCTGGAACACGTTGGTGACTGACATGAGACCCCTGTCCATGGTTGGCGATGAAGCTGCTACAAGCTGCAAAGTTCATTAAAAGTTGAATGGACTGTCATCTTAATTGTCTTTATTTTTTAGTTAGCACATACCTTAAACACTTCAAGCTGGAAGCTAATGATGGTTATATAAGAGCAGCTGCATGCTGGTGCGATACGCTGCAATTTACGTACGATCCGATTAGTCGACTAATCGCAAAAATAATCGGTGACTAGTCGATTATCAAAATAATCGTTTGTGGCAGCCCTAGAAGACATACAATAATACTATGTATACCATACTATATAGACTTGGTCTACTTTATCTCTGGGCAGATTGTGGGTGGTACTTTGGTTCTACTGAGTCTGACAGTGCGTGTCAATAAACCAGCCTTAAGAATCGACTTGTGGCCTGATTGATTTCAACTTCATTTGATCCAAGATAAAAGAATATCCTTTTCACTGACTAACAGACTGAAATATCTTTTTCTTGATAAATGACTTAAAAGATTGACTATCACAACAGTTCTCAGTTAATGTCTGTTCATTCTAAAGAATAGCATTGAGACTAGAAACGCAGATCCAAATCCACAGACAAGTTCACAAAATCAATAGTCACACTAACTGTATATATGTCTACAATGTTAAAGATTCACACTAATATTTTCACACAAGTTTTTCCAAATATGACACGTGGGAAAGCTTTTAAGTCAAATTTGCAGAGATACCAGAGTGTCAACACAGGTGACACCAAAACATGCAGGGAAGGTTTCAGTTCAGTAAAAAGATGTATAACCCACAGTTTTGCAATATGTGCATCTTTGTATTTACATACATTACAGTTTGCTTGAGCAACAGCATTTCTTACAACATTCAGTCTTCTGTTTCTCAGAAATCTGTTTCACAATGAGTGAACAGCAGTGGCTGTTAAATGGTGTGATGTGGATGACCAATTGTGTGGATAAGAGCATTTTCCAAATATTGTAAATGTTCATTTTTCAAAAGACCAGCCTGTTGTGGTTTGTTGTTGTAGTTGCCTTTACGTTTTACCCCAAATGTTTATTTGACAACTATGGTTAGAATTGTTACTTTTCAAATAAAAATTTTAATAAATCTTATAATGATCATAAGATGCATTGTTAAATTATCAAGAAAGATGTAAAATAGGCAAAAATAAAGTTTACCTGGTGTAACCCCAGTTCTATGAGTACGTGCGAGGCCCTCTAACGGGCTTCGCTACTAGTTTATCCCCTTGAGGCTCCGCCTCAGCACCTGAGTCAAAGTTTATGTACTCACCGTCCAATCAGGGGGTAGCACCCTCCCTGTGAAACCCCAGTATGTGCCTTGCTCATCTCCCTTGAAGACAGCAACCGCTACCAGGACCAGCTGGGCTGGTAGAGGGCCTCGCATGTACTCATAGAACTGGGGGTAACCGTTATTTCTATGTCGTACGTGCTTAGGCTTCGCTCTTGGTTAAAACCTAGGCGAAGACCGTAGGGATGAGATGTACCCCCAGCTGGGCCCAACCCCCCCAAAAGCCAAACATCCATACACCCAGCAGGTCCTAGGTCGAGTGCCACCGAGGAGACTGGCACCGGCCTGCGACGACAGCCGCCAGACAGGCGTTGTCACACCGAACGTCCATCCGTACTAGATGAAGGTTCCATCACCTGTGCATCCAGCACAGCATGTGACACAGAGCTAGCAGTCACATCCTTCAGATAGGACTCCACAAAGGTAGAAGTGGAAGACCAGGAGGTGGCCAAGCAGATGTCTGCCACCAAGACACCCCTGAAAAGAACCAACGAGGCCGCAATGCTCCTAGTAGAGTGCGCCCTCAGCCCCACTGGGGGGGGCGTGCCCCATTGCCTCATAGCCCCCGCAGATGGCCGTGCAGATCCAATGGGCAAGCCGCTGAGAAGACAATGGAGCCCCATGAGTCCGTCCGCCATAGTAGACGAACAGCTGGTCAGATCGCCTAAAAGCTGCAGTGTGCTCAACATAGATACAGACCGTGCGCACCGGGCACAACGTGTGAAGACGTTCCTTATCTGAGGATGCGTGAAGTGGGGGAAAGAAAGCCCTCAAGCGAACAACCCGGGACCGGAAAGAGGCGGTAATGACCTTCGGCAGAAAAGACGGGTTCAGACGCAGCTCCAGCACCTCCCTGTCAACACTGACCGACATGCAAGAAGCGTGTACAGACAAGGCACCCAGGTCCCCTGCCCTTTTTGCCTAAGTCAAGGCTAAAAGGAGCACCGTCTTAATCAACAGGGCCTCCAATTCTGCCTGCTCCAAGGGTTCGAAAGGTGGGCCCGCCAGGCCGTCCAGCACCGTCTGGAAGTCCCACTGGGGAACCAGGCGTGCGGGGCGAAGTGGTGCAGCACCTTCTGCACCACCATCAGTTCTAGCAAGTTGATGTGACGGGAGGAGCTCGGCCACGGGCCTCCACACTGGCCTGGTTGAAGGTCCCGCCCCAACCTGCCAGGGAGGCGTCTGTGAACACTTGAACCTAATGAGAGACGCACCCCCTGGCGAAGGCGAGAGGGAGAGCCCCAGAATATCACGTCTCGTTGTGCCAGTACTGGAACACGGAGCTTGCGGTGCTTGTTGTGACGTGGGTGCAGCCGGAGCCGTACAAACCAGTGGTGCAGATTCCTCATGTGCAGCAGCCCAAGACGTACCACCGGGTGGGCTGCCGACATCATACTGAGGAGAGACATGATGCTGCCCGCCGGGGCTGGAGCCACGCCCCTCACTCATCGGGCCAGCTGTAAAATTGCCTCCACTCGCGCTTCCGACAGCCGTGCTGTCATAGAACGGGAGTCGAGGAGGAGCCCCAAATAAGACATCTGCTGACTTGGCAGCAGAACACTCTTGCTGGGGTTGACAGCGAAGCCCAAGCGTGTGACGTGCTGAAAGACCAACGCTGTGTGGGCCTCGACCTCCTGTCTGGAGGCAGCGAGAATCAGCCAGTCGTCTATGCTGCCTGGGGAGCGCGAGACAGTTGAGGCAGATGTGGGCCTCACTCTGATGTTCTTGGCCCAAACACACGAAACAAGTGTGGGTCTGCCATCGACATCGGGGAAGCACACAAAAAACAGGGCTTGCTGGCCATCTTAACAATCCTTCCAAAAAACACAACAACTAGACGCGACACCGGATGATGACAAGTTTCACAGAACTAGTGTCAGGTTGCTGAGTTGAAAAAGGGAGAGGAGCAAGCCATGTACTGGGGTTTTCTAGGGAGGGTGCTACCCCCTGATTGGACGGTGAGTACATGAACTTTGCCTCCAGGGGATAAACCAATAGCGAAGCCCATTAGAGGGCAGAGCACGTACTCATAGAACTGAGCTCAGTGTTGACGAGCATTTTGAAATGGTTCTATCATTATCTGCGAAGTAACAAAAAACAAGTCTATCAGATAAAAGTTGTAGTTTAGAAAATAGTACCAAATGGAGGTAGATGTCCATCCTTTCTACTGATAATAAACACAAGATCTGAATACAAATTCCACCATTTGAAAGCGGAACAAAAAGCTCCTGCACTTCCACTGTCGGAACTTACCACTGTGACACCCAATGGAAGTAAACACAACCACTACTAGCGTTAGCAGCGTGCACGGATTGAATTATCTGGAAGATGATATTGTAGTCATAGCACAGCTATTTATTTCAGACAACAATGTCTTCAGTTGAGTGTTTGAGAGAGTTTGTCAACGAGCGACTAGCTGCTGCTGCTGAAGAAATATTCGGAGTTTTTAAACAAACTATCGTCGAGTACGAAGAAGAGATCGATCGTCAGCGCAGACTGCTGGATATCTTTTGGAAACCTGAAATAAAGTTACACAGGATAGGTGTGAAAACTTAAATATTTTAATAACAGAGGAATTAGATTTATGTATAATCCAAATGTTTAAATATACTCTGGTACTAATTTGCTGCATGTCTGCATTTTGTCTTTACCGTCACAGTAACTTAGTGTCCTGTTCCTTTGGTTCTCTGTCCCTCCAGAGCTCCCACAGCAACATGTCTGTACGGAGGAGGAGGTTCTCGCTGACCAGCAGCTCTGTATTCAGGAGAGGAACTCCAGTCTGGACCAAGAGGACCCAGAGCCTCCACAGATTAAAGAGGATCAGGAGGAACTCTGCACCAGTCAGGAGGGAGAGCAGCTTGTACTGAAGCAGGAGACTGATACCTTCATGTTGACTGCTACTGATGAGGAAAGTGACCACAGTGAACCAGAACCACAAAGTGACCACAGTGAACCAGAACCACAAAGTGACCAGCAGCTCCTCTCTCACAACTCTCATGTAGCTGAGAGCCAAGATCAGAAAGGAGGCAAACATGAAGAGTCAGGATCAACTAGAAATGCAAAACCAAAACCACAGAAGAGACATCACAAAAGCAAAAGTCACAGTAACAATGTAGACAACCCTAAGATATTAAAAATTCAGCGTAATCCTCACACAGGTAAAAAGTCTTTCATATGTGACATTTGTGGACAAGATTGTAAGTGTAAGTCATCATTGCAGATACACATGCGAAGACACACAGGTGAGAAGCCGTACCTTTGCAACACCTGTGGGAAAAGATTTGGTCGGACATCAGAATTGAAAGTTCATATAAGAAGCCACACAGGTGAGAAGCCGTACCTTTGCAACACCTGTGGGAAAAGATTTGGTCGGACATCAGAATTGAAAGCTCATATAAGAAGCCACACTGGTGAGAAGCCGTATTCTTGTAAGACATGTGGGAAACGATTTGGTCGGACATCAGCATTGAATGTCCATACAAGAATCCACACTGGTGAGAAGCCGTACCTTTGCAAGACCTGCGGGAAAAGATTCCATCAAATGACACCATTTAAAAGACATATGACAGTCCACACAGGTGAGAAGCCGTATACTTGCAAAACATGTGGGAGATCTTTCAGACTTAAGGATGGCTTGACAGTCCACACGAGAAGAGCCCACACAGGTGAGAGGCCGTACCTTTGCAAGATCTGTGGGAAGAGATTCTTCGATGCGTCTAATTTTGCACGTCACAGAAGATCACATACGAGCAAGTAGCCTTCTTTTTTCAAAATATGTGGGAGGCAATTCAGTTCTAGTGGTTTGTGGTCAGAACACACACGAACTTACAGATCTTTGCAAGAAATCAGATTTTACATTTGAGAATGACTGACATCATTGTAATATTACCAAATAAGAAGTCCTATTAAATGTGAACATGCCCTCTTTTTTATATTTTATACACTACCTCGCTTACGTGTCTGACTGATAGTTGTTTTTTGTATGAAGACATACGATAACCATTTTTACTATTGTTTTGTAGCCATAATAATCCCTTATGAACTTTTATATCTTTTATGAGTTTGTGCAACTTTGGTACCATGTCTGTGTTTTTCACCTAATTAACTATGTATGGATGAACCTGAAGGTTCCTGTGCTTAGCTGGTATCACTGTGACCATGTTTTTCACTCCTGACAAAGAATGTAGTGCACCCGTGTCACATGAAGTTACTTGACTCCATACTATATAAACTTGGTCTACCTCATCTCAGGACAGATCCTGAGTGGTACTTTGGTTCAACTGTGGGTCTGACCATCCGTCTAAATAAACCAGCCTTAAGAATCGACTTGTGGCCTGATTGATTTCAACTTTATTTGATCCAAGATAAAAGAATTTCCTTTTCACTGACTAACAGGCTAATGGCAATTTCTTTCTTGATAAATAACTGAAAAGATAAATTGATTATCATAACAGTTGTCGGTTAATGTCTGTTCATTTTAAAGAATAACATTGAGACTAGAAACGCAGATGTAAATCCACAGAAAAGTCTTCACAAAATCAATAATCACACTAACACTGTATATAACTTTACGTTAAAGATTCACCGTAATATGTGCACACGTAAAAAGGTTATCAAATGTGACACGTGGGAAAGCTTTTAAGCCAAATTTGTTCATCAGTAATTCAAGTCAAATGTTATATAATTATGTGGCACTAACAGAGGCCATTCTGCATAGCCTAATGATTCATTTAACTGTGAATTACACTGTGGTATTTCTACTCAGAAAATCGGAATACTTCTTCCATCACTGCATAGGCCTATTTGTTTTATGTGCAAAATCATTATCTGAAAAGTAACAAAAAACAAGTCTATCAGTTAAAAGTTGTAGAGAAGAAAAAGCTCCAGCACTTCTAATGTGGGAAGTTAACTGTGTGACATCCAGCAGAAGTAAACAACACAACTGCTAAAACTTGTAACTGCAAGGAATCTGCTGAACACGTGCTGTTTGGTTGTAGAAGGTTCGGTGTAGGAAGAGAAAGACTGAAGGGCAGGGTGGTAGATATGGGAAGGGAGTGGAGCATCAAAGGGCTGTTAGAAACAGGGGACAAACAAATACAGGTTCAAAGGGCATTACTCAAATATTTAAATGAAACAGGATTAATATCCAGAATTTAACTTCTTTAGAAAGATTTACTTATTTTTTGTTTGCTTGTTTGTTACTTTTTGTTGTTTAAAGTCATGATGTTACACACTCCGGTACAATAGGTGGCGGCATGCACCATGGATGTTGGTTTGTAGTCCGCCAATAAAATCAAAGAACACAACCGCTAAACACCACCCTGGTTGTTTCCATCAGTGTCAATTGATTTCTCTATTCTGGAGAAAATGCAGGTACATAAAGGCTCTGGAAACACTGCAGTCTTGGTTGAAGATAGGTTACAAACAGTATATCAAACATTTGTCTCAGTATATACTGATGGATGTAAGGATCCTAATACGGGGAGCACAGGATTTGCTTTTAGTATACCAGCCTTATAAGTTTCTGTTAAAAAAAGTACATCTCATCATTTGTCCGTATACACAGTCGAGATGATGGCAATCGCAAAAGCATTACAGTGGATAAAAGAGTTGCACGTTAAAAAGGTTATTCTTTGTACAGATTCATGCTCTTCATTAATGTCATTACAGTCATTTACATCTCACAGTAGGCAGGATATAGTTCATGAGATATATGAAATTTTGTACAGATTTAAAAGTATGTATATTTTGATTACATTTATGTGAATACCAGCTCACAGAGGGATAAAGGGCAATGAAGCTGTGGATGCATTAGCAAAACAGGCTCTGAAACTTGAGGACATTATGGACATTTCACTTAGTAAATCTGTAGCAAAAGGAATAATCAAAAGAAGCATCATTAAAGAGTGGCAGCACAGTTGGGATACAGGAAACACAGGACGACATCTTTATGCAGTACAGCGACAAGTGAGCACAGTGAGGACAGCTAAAAGGAGCACCAAAGAGGAGAATATCTTAACAAGGCTGAGGGTAGGGCATACCAGACTTAATAAGACAATGGACCTAATAAACAAACATCCTTCAGGATTATGTGAGCATTGTCAAATAGAGGAATCAGTGGAGCATGTAATTTTTATCTGCCAAAAGTACTCTCGAGAACGAGAAACACTAAAGAGGGAAATCAGTAAGCTGGGAGTGGAACAACTGAGTCTAAAAATATATATTTACCATCGGGTTAGGGAGTCTATTCCATTATTTGAAAGAAACTGGGCTGATCAAAAGAATTTAGTGTTAAGTATATGTATGTATATATGTATATACATATACATGTGTGTATATATATACATATATATTTTTTTATATATATTTATATATGCATACAGTATATATATTTGGGATGTTTATCTTTGTAGTTGGGTGTGTGATTTATTTATTATTATTATCGTTTATTTATTTATTGGTTTTTTGGTTAACGGGGAAAAGTATTCTGGTCCACACTCCAATACAGGAGGTGGCGGTAAGAAGCAGAAGACGACAACCGCTAGTAGCGTTAGCTGCATTCATGTATTGATTTACTTGGAAGATGATATTGTAGTCATAGCGCAGCTAATTATTTCATTTGTAATTAAGCAACAATGTCTTCAGTTGAGTATTTGAGAGAGTTTGTCAACGAGCGACTAGCTGCTGCTGCTGAAGAAATATTCGGAGTTTTTAAACAAACTATCGTCGAGTACGAAGAAGAGATCGATCGTCAGCGCAGACTGCTGGATATCTTTTGGAAACCTGAAATAAAGTTACACAGGATAGGTGTGTAAACTTAATTATTTTAATAACAGAGGAATTAGATTTATATATAATCCAATTGTTTAATATTGTAGCGTCCGACAGGACGGTAAAAGAAGGATGCCGATGTAATCTCCCAACGTTCTCTTTATTGAGAAACAACACTTACTGTCGGCCGTAACCACGCCATGCCAAAAGAACAACAACTGAACAACCAAATAAAGTACTGGCTCCCGCTCTCCGTTCACTCCGCCCGCGCACGCGCACTCTCACACGCACGCTCACAGGCTCACGTCCTCCACACACTCGCCCCACCACCTCATCCACACATACACACTCAATACCAGTTTGTAACCATGGAACACCTGAACAGATATAATAAAACATGAAAATTACTGCAGGGTCGCTACACTGCCCCCCCTTACAAAGTCCCTCGCCCCGAGGGATCACACAAATATAAAGTCCCTGAGGTGGGCCGGGGGCCTTCTCTGTCTCTTGGGCCGCCTCGAAGAGAACACAAGCGGCTGTGCCTGCAGTCTTGGAACAACCTGCTGATGAGCAGGGGGTGAGTGTGGAGAAGGGGAAGAATGTGGGGAATTAGTAGGGGAAACAGTCATTGAACCTGGGGGTGTGTCAGTCTGATTTCTCTGGGTCGGGGGTCCAGGGCGCTGATGTGGGCGTGCATCGCCCCTGTATGGGGCCAACCTGTCCCTGTGGAGGGCCACCCGTCTCCCCCGTAGTGGTAGCTGAACCCTGTATACCACCTCACCCAGCTTCTCCAGCACCTCACAGGGCCCCACCCAGTGACAGTCCAACTTAGGGCACCGGCCCTTCCTCCTTCTTGGGCTATACACCCACACCAGGTCCCCAGCCTTGAAGTCCTTCCCCCTGGCCCTCATGTCATAGTTTCTTTTCTGTCTCACGCCCGCTTTCTGCAGCTGGTCGCGGGCAAAGGCATGAGCCGACTCCATGCGGTCCTGGAGTCTCCTGGCGTACTCTGGTCCTGGTGGAACCCCCGCTGTGTCTGGGGGTCTGCCAAAAGCCATCTCTGCTGGTGTCCGCAGCTCTCTCCCCAACATGACGGTTTCCCTTGTCTGTGCGAGGGAATGGGCCCATTATGTCGACTGCCACCCTCTCCATTGGGGCTCCCACCGGCAGCTGCTGAAGCTGGGCGCGAGACTGGTCTGGGGGACCTTTGTATGCTGTGCACAGGTCACAACGGTGACAAAAGTCCTCAACATCTCTCCTGAGCTGACCCCAATAGAACCCCTGCTGGAGTCGACGAAGGGTTTTTGAGACTCCAAAGTGTCCTGCCCCAGCAGTTCCATGAGAGGCTTTTAACACTGTCTCTCTCAGTGCCCTGGGGACCACTATCTGCCACCTCTCTTCCCCTGTAGCTGGCTCTTTCCAGGCCCTCTGGAGCACTCCGTCTTTCACCCGGAGAGCCCCAAACTTTTCAAAAAGTCCTTTAGTGGCAGGTGAACACCCAGCAACCTCATTCCACTGTGGCTTTTGTCCTGACTCCACCTATCGCAATACTGGCTGCAGATCAGCATCCTGCTCCTGCTGTGTTCTCCATTCAGGTGAGACGACAACCTGCACCTCTCTGCAGGCTGGCCCGTTTCCATCATGCGTGGGGCCATGCTCTTCCCCCACATAGAGCTCTTTCTCCCGGGCCTCTCTCTTCTCGCAATATCTGCAGCCCTCAGGAGCACAGGGGCGCCGGGACATGGCGTCAGCATTGGCATGTCGAGTTCCAGCCCTGTAGTCCACCTTGAAGACATACGACGCCAGTTCTTCCAGCCAGCATGCAATCTGCCCTTCTGGTTCTTTGAAGGACATTAACCACTGGAGTGCTGAGTGGTCAGTTTGGACAGTGAAGGGCAGGCCGCACAGGTAATATTTGAAGTGGCCTATTGCTCTCACAATAGCAAGAAGCTCTCTGCGTGTCACACAATAGCGCCATTCAGCTTTGTTGAAAGTTTTACTGAAGTAGGCCACCACTTTCTCTCCCTTTGGCCCCACCTGGCTCAACACTGCCCCCATCCCAACATCACTGGCGTCTGTGTCCAGGACAAATGGCAGGCTGGGGTCTGGGGGGGTGAGGATGGGAGACTCTGTCAAGGCTTTCTTCAAAGAGCTGAAGGCCTGCTCACACTCCGGTGTCCACGAAAAATCACTGTCTTTCTTCTGCAGGTGGAACAGAGGCGCAGCTATACAAGAGAAGCTGCGTACAAACCGCCTGTAGTAGGATGCCAGTCCAATGAAGCTCTTCAGCTCTCGCAGGTTGGTGGGGGCTGACCAGTCCCTCACTGCCTGCACCTTCTCCTCCAGCGTGCTAATGCCCTCTCCGCCTACTCTGTGCCCCAGAAACTCCAGCTCTTTTCTCATAAAGCAGCACTTGTCAGGGTGGAGCTTTAGACCAGCTGCTGATATCCTCTGTAGAACCCGCCGCAGGGCCCCCAAGGCTGCCTGGAAGGAGCTCCCGTGGACCAGGATGTCATCCAAGTAGACCAGACATTCCTGTCGGGGAACGTCAGCCAACACCTCCATCAGCCGTTCAAACGTGGCTGGGGCGTTGCACAAGCCAAAGCAGAGCACTCGAAACTGCCACAACCCTCTGCCGGTACAGAAAGCAGTCTTTGGTCTGGCCTCAGGGCTGAGGGGCACCTGCCAATACCCACTGCGCAGATCCAATGAGGAGAACCAGGACGAGTCGGACACCAAGTCCAGAGACTCGTCGATGCGGGGCAGGGGATACGAGTCTTTCTTGGTCACGCTGTTTAGAGGCCTGTAATCAACACAGAACCTCATCTTTGGACTCTTCTTCTTATTGACCATCACAACTCCAGAGGCCCATGGGCTGTCGGATGGTTCAATGATGCCAGCCTTCAGCATCTCGTCAATTGCGCTGTCAGCGGCTGCCTGATGCGCTAGTGGAAGGCGGCGGGGGCGTGTCTTGATGGGCCGTGCATCACCCGTGTCGATTTCATGCTGCACCAGGTGTGTCAGGCCCACTTCCTCTTCCGTCAGGGCAAAAATGTCCTTAAACTCCCACAACAGCTGCCACAGCTCCTCCCGCTGCTCGAGTTCCAAGTTATCACAGCTGCGTTTCCATACCTCTCTCACTGCTGCCAATCTGTCCACCCCCCCTGCTGAGGGCTGCTGGTCCAGTGCAGGGGACTGCACATCAACTGGGGGATGGGGGGCAAGGGTGTTGGAGGGGTCGCTTGGAGTGGGGAGTCTGACTCATAATGTGCCCTTGTTGCTCTCATGGTTGGCAGGTGTGGTCTTGGGGCCTGTGTGGGGTGCACCATTTCAACTGTGGGACCCCCCGGAAAGGCCAACGTGTTCCTCCCCAGGTCTAACACACAGCGTGCAGCTCGCAGGAAGTCCAGTCCTAATATGCAGGGGTCCTGCACCTCTGCAACCCACACCCAAAAGTCCACTGACAGCCCCCCCACCCGTATAGCCACCACCCCTCTTCCAAGCATAGGGGCTAGCTCACCAGTCACTGTTCGCAGCTTTACCATAGTAGGTTCCAACTTTGTCCCCACTGGGACCACATCAGGTCTCATCAGTGTTGCGGTGGAGCCGGTGTCGACAAGGGCTATGCATGGGGCCCCCGCCAGGATGATGGGGACATGGCAAAAATCTCCAGCATGTGTCCAGCCCACCACCCTCACAGACTCATCGGTGTCTCCTGCTTCTGGAGGGAGTGGAGCCCCGCCCCCCAGTCCCGGCAGCTGGGCCCCTGTCTGTGGGGACAAGGCATGGTGGGGCACAGGGACAGGGGTCTGCGTTGTGCCCTCTACACAGACCCGGGGGCGTTTCCCTGCTTGGGGCACCGCACGCTGATATGGCCAGCCTGGCCACACAACCAACACACAGGAGGCCCTCGGCGAGGACGGGTGCTGCTGCGTGGGGATTGCAGTGACACAGCCCGGACCAGTTCAGTCAATTCAGCCGCCCATGCCGGCTTCTCTTGGCCTGGGCTCTCCTGTACCACAGTTCTCACAACAGGGCCACCCCCGGCGTGGTCACTTTCTGCAGTCCCTCCTATGACCTCCCTCTCCAAGGCCAGCTCCAGAGCCTCCTGCAGGGTACGCGGGTGCGCCAGTTGTGTCTGTATGCGCAGCTCTCTAGGGTTTAAGGCCCAGACGAAGTGGTCCCTGGCCGGCTCAGTCTGCACTTCCGGTGGCATGTGGGCATATGCTCTCCTTGCCAAGGTCTCAATGTCATTAGCCAACACACGGAGTGGCTCTCCGGCCTGTCGCTGCCTGTTTGACAGCTCAGAGCGCAGGACACCAGGCTGGTTACACTGTCTGTAACCGCTGTAGCGCCCCCACCAGAGCGCCATAGTCCTCTCTTTCACCCGGGCTAAGCAACAGCAAGCATGATAGGGCTTCCTCAGTAAGGCATAGAGCCAGCTGGAGCGCCTTACTGTCCTCAGACCAGTCCGCGGCCCGTGCCAACAATTCAAACTGGGCATGGAAGGCCTCCCAGTCCGCCTTACCGGAGTATCTCGGCGTTTTCATCTGGAGCTGGCTACGCTGGGCGCCGCCATCTTTGTTTACATTCGGCCCCGCGTCACTCATGGCGGGCGTTCTGGCACCGGCGCACAATTCCGCGCTCGGCAAGCCGAAGCCGGCGTCGGCAGCTAGCCTCCTGGCTGTCCGTCTAAGGCGAGCCATGTGCTCCGAAGCCTCCGCCGCCTCCCGCCCCGACGTACCAGCATAAGCATAGTCCATCTCTTCCTCCTTCTTGACTCTCAGGCGAGCGTCGGTCTCGCTCCGCTGCGCTGCCATAACTACTGCGGGCTGTTGAAGTTAGCTGACTCCGGGCTAGCTGTGGCTAACGGAGATCGGCAGGTGAAACTCCGGTGTTTTACTTCTGACACCAATGTAGCGTCCGACAGGACGGTGAAAGAAGGATGCCGATGTAATCTCCCAACGTTCTCTTTATTGAGAAACAACAGTTACTGTCGGCCGTAACCACGCCATGCCAAAAGAACAACAACTGAACAACCAAATAAAGTACTGGCTCCCGCTCTCCGTTCACTCCGCCCGCGCACGCGCACTCTCACACGCACGCTCACAGGCTCACGTCCTCCACACACTCGCCCCACCACCTCATCCACACATACACACTCAATACCAGTTTGTAACCATGGAACACCTGAACAGATATAATAAAACATGAAAATTACTGCAGGGTCGCTACAATATATATTCTGGTACTAATTTACTGTCATGTCTGCATTTTCTCTTTACCGTCACAGTAACTTAGTGTCCTGTTCCTTTGGTTCTCTGTCCCTCCAGAGCTCCCACAGCAACATGTCTGTACAGAGGAGGAGGTTCTCGCTGACCAGCAGCTCTGTATTCAGGAGAGGAACTCCAGTCTGGACCAAGAGGACCCAGAGCCTCCACAGATTAAAGAGGATCAGGAGGAACTCTGCACCAGTCAGGAGGGAGAGCAGCTTGTACTGAAGCAGGAGACTGATACCTTCATGTTGACTGCTACTGATGAGGAAAGTGACCACAGTGAACCAGAACCACAAAGTGACCAGCAGCTCCTCTCTCACAACTCTCATGTAGCTGAGAGCCAAGATCAGAAAGGAGGCAAACATGAAGAGTCAGGATCAACTAGAAATGCAAAACCAAAGCCACAGAAGAGACATAACAAATACAAAAGTCACAGTAACAATGTAGACAACCGTAAGATGTTAAAAATTCAGCGTAATCCTCACACAGGTAAAAAGTCTTTCATATGTGACATTTGTGGACAAGATTGTAAGTGTAAGTCATCATTGCAGATACACATGCGAAGACACACAGGTGAGAAGCCGTACCTTTGCAACACCTGTGGGAAACGATTTGGTCGGACATCAGCATTGAAAGTCCATACAAGAATCCACACAGGTGAGAAGCCGTACCTTTGCAAGGAACCTTTGCGGGAAAAGATTCCATCAAATGATACCATTTAAAAAGCATATGACAGTCCACACAGGTGAGAAGCCGTATACTTGCAAAACATGTGGGAGATCTTTCAGACTTAAGGATGACTTGACAGTCCACATGAGAAGAGCCCACACAGGTGAGAAGCCGTACCTTTGCAAGATCTGTGGGAAGAGATTCTTCGATGCGTCTAATTTGGCACGTCACAGAAGATCACATACGAGCAAGTAGCCTTCTATTTTCAAAATACGTGGGAGGCAATTCAGTTCTAGTGGTTTGTGGTCAGAACACACACAAACTTACAGATCTTTGCAAGAAATCAGATTTTACATTTGAGAATGACTGACATTGTAATATTACCAAATAAGAAGTCCTATTAAATGTGAACATGCCCTCTTTTTTATATTTTATACACTACCTCGCTTACGTGTCTGACTGATGGGTGGTTTTTGTATGAAGACATACGATAACCATATTTACTATGCTTTTGTAGCCATAATCCCTTATAAACTTTTATATCTTTTATGAGTTTGTGCAACTTTGGTACCATGTCTGTGTGTTTTTCACCTAATTAACTATGTATGGATGAACCTGAAGGTTCCTGTGCTTAGCTGGTATCACTGTGACCATGTTTTTCACTCCTGACAAAGAATGTAGTGCACCCGTGTCACATGAAGTTACTTGACTCCATACTATATAAACTTGGTCTACCTTATCTCAGGACAGATCCTGAGTGGTACTTTGGTTCAACTGTGGGTCTGACCATCCGTCTAAATAAACCAGCCTTAAGAATCGACTTGTGGCCTGATTGATTTCAACTTCATTTGATCCAAGATAAAAGAATTTCCTTTTCACTGACTAACAGACTAAAGGCAATTTCTTTCTTGATAAATAACTGAAAAGATAAATTGATTATCATAACAGTTGTCGGTTAATGCCTGGTCATTTTAAAGAATAACATTGAGACTAGAAACGCAGATCTAAATCCACAGAAAAGTCTTCACAAAATCAATAGTCACACTAACACTGTATATAACTTTATGTTAAAGATGCACCGTAATATGTGCACACGTAAAAAGGTTATCAAATGTGACACGTGGGAAAGCTTTTAAGCCAAATTTGTTCATCAGTAATTCAAGTCAAATGTTATATAATTATGTGGCACTAACAGAGGCCATTCTGCATAGCCTAATGATTAATTTAACTGTGAATTACACTGTGGTATTTCTACTCAGAAAATCGGAATACTTCTTCCACCACTGCATAGGCCTATTTGTTTTATGTGCAAAATCATTATCTGAAAAGTAACAAAAAACAAGTCTATCAGTTAAAAGTTGTAGAGAAGAAAAAGCTCCAGCACTTCTAATGTGGGAAGTTAACTGTGTGACATCCAGCAGAAGTAAACAACACAACTGCTAAAACTTGTAACTGCAAGGAATCTGCTGAACACGTGCTGTTTGGTTGTAGAAGGTTCGGTGTAGGAAGAGAAAGACTGAAGGGCAGGGTGGTAGATATGGGAAGGGAGTGGAGCATCAAAGGGCTGTTAGAGACAGGGGACAAACAAATACAGGTTCAAAGGGCATTACTCAAATATTTAAATGAAACAGAATTAATATCCAGAATTTAACTTCTTTAGAAAGATTTACTTATTTTTTGTTTGCTTGGTTGTTACTTTTTGTTGTTTAAAGTCATGATGTTACACACTCCGGTACAGTAGGTGGCGGCATGCACCATTGATGTTGGTTTGTAGTGTCTTGGAAAAACTGCCTTTACTCTTAAGTTGAACAAAATGAAAGAAACACTTACAGATCGTTGACAAAAATATATTGTACAATAGGAGATAGACAACAGAAGTCATCAGCCATCTCTCTCTATCTCCAAGAGAAGATACAAGAATACAGCTTTTATAGTATTCTGGAGACAAAGAAACTCTTTTCCATTGGTCAGTGTTACATGGCTCGATAGGTTTAAACCTATAGGAACTTCCAAAAACATACTATGACCCTTAACGTGCATCTGGAATGCATAAAACATCTCTGTACCATAACAAAATCCTTGTATTACCATCTGCCGAGTAGAAAACGTTTCCATATAAGGACCTACATTCCACCATATAGCTGACCTTTTTGATACAAGAGTCACGTTGCTCAGCATACACATAAAAACCTGAAGACACCAAACTAAGTAAGAGTTCAAGAGTAAAGACATGAATAGAATTGGGACTATTAACTAATTAAAGTAAATACACAATCATATAATTACTGAAAATTAGTAAGTATACAAAAATGATTATGAATAGATGATTAACATGTGAATAAATGATAAGTTATGAGCTCACAACAAAATTTACTTTCACAGTAGTCCGCCAATAAAATCAAAGAACACAACCGCTAAACACCACCCTGGTTGTTTCCATCAGTGTCAATTGATTTCTCTATTCTGGAGAAAATGCAGGTACATAAAGGCTCTGGAAACACTGCAGTCTTGGTTGAAGATAGGTTACAAACAGTATATCAAACATTTGTCTCAGTATATACTGATGGATGTAAGGATCCTAATATGGGGAGCACAGGATTTGCTTTTAGTATACCAGCCTTACAAGTTTCTGTTAAAAAAAGTACATCTCATCATTTGTCCGTATACACAGTCGAGATGATGGCAATCGCAAAAGCATTACAGTGGATAGAAGAGTTGCACGTTAAAAAGGTTATTCTTTGTACAGATTCATGCTCTTCATTAATGTCATTACAGTCATTTACATCTCACAGTAGGCAGGATATAGTTCATGAGATATATGAAATTTTGTACAGATTTAAAAGTATGAATATTTTGATTACATTTATGTGGATACCAGCTCACAGAGGGATAAAGGGCAATGAAGCTGTGGATGCATTAGCAAAACAGGCTCTGAAACTTGAGGACATTATGGACATTTCACTTAGTAAATCTGTAGCAAAAGGAATAATCAAAAGAAGCATCATTAAAGAGTGGCAGCACAGTTGGGATACAGGAAACACAGGACGACATCTTTATGCAGTACAGCGACAAGTGAGCACAGTGAGGACAGCTAAAAGGAGCACCAAAGAGGAGAATATCTTAACAAGGCTGAGGGTAGGACATACCAGCCTTAAAGAGACAATGGACCTAATAAACAAACATCCTTCAGGATTATGTGAGCATTGTCAAATAGAGGAATCAGTGGAGCATGTAATTTTGATCTGCCAAAAGTCCTCTCGAGAACGAGAAACATTAAAGAGGGAAATCAGTAAGCTGGGAGTGGAACAACTGAGTCTAAACATATATATTTACCATCGGGTTAGGGAGTCTATTCCATTATTTGAAAGAAACTGGGCTGATCAAAAGAATTTAGTGTTAAGTATATGTATGTATGTATATATATATATATATGTGATGGGTGTGTGATTTATTTATTATTATTATCGTTTATTTATTTATTTGTTTTTTGGTTAACGGGGAAAAGTAGTCTGGTCCACACTCCAATACAGGAGGTGGCGGTAATGCACTTCAACGCTGGTTGCCACCCGCCAAGAAGAAGAAGCAGAAGACGACAACCGCTAGTAGCGTTAGCTGCATTCATGTATTGATTTACTTGGAAGATGATATTGTAGTCATAGCGCAGCTAATTATTTCATTTGTAATTAAGCAACAATGTCTTCAGTTGAGTATTTGAGAGAGTTTGTCAACGAGCGACTAACTGTTGCTGCTGAAGAAATATTCGGAGTTTTTAAACAAACTATCGTCGAGTACGAAGAAGAGATCGATCGTCAGCGCAGACTGCTGGATATCTTTTGGAAACCTGAAATAAAGTTACACAGGATAGGTGTGTAAACTTAATTATTTTAATAACAGAGGAATTAGATTTATATATAATCCAAATGTTTAAATATACTCTGGTACTAATTTGCTGCATGTCTGCATTTTGTCTTTACCGTCACAGTAACTTAGTGTCCTGTTCCTTTGGTTCTCTGTCCCTCCAGAGCTCCCACAGCAACATGTCTGTACGGAGGAGGAGGTTCTCGCTGACCAGCAGCTCTGTATTCAGGAGAGGAACTCCAGTCTGGACCAAGAGGACCCAGAGCCTCCACAGATCAAAGAGGAACAGGAGGAACTCTGCACCAGTCAGGAGGGAGAGCAGCTTGTACTGAAGCAGGAGACTGATACCTTCATGTTGACTGCTACTGATGAGGAAAGTGACCACAGTGAACCAGAACCACAAAGTGACCACAGTGAACCAGAACCACAAAGTGACCACAGTGAACCAGAACCACAAAGTGACCAGCAGCTCCTCTCTCACAACTCTCATGTAGCTGAGAGCCAAGATCAGAAAGGAGGCAAACATGAAGAGTCAGGATCAACTAGAGACGTAGAACCAAAGCCACAGAAGATCCATCACAAAAGCAAAAGTCACAGTAACAATGTACACAACCCCAAGATGTTAAAAATTCAGCGTAATCCTCACACAGGTAAAAAGTCTTTCATATGTGACACTTGTGGAAGAGATTTTAAGTATAAGTCAGAATTGCAGAAACACTTGAGAAGCCACACAGGTGAGAAGCCGTACCTTTGCAAGACCTGTGGGAAAAGATACGGTGACCGTTCAGCATTAAATGTTCACATAAGAATCCACACAGGTGAGAAGCCGTATTCTTGCAAAACATGTGGGAGAAGATTTCCTCGGACATCAGCATTGAATGTCCATACAAGAATCCACACTGGTGAGAAGCCGTACCTTTGCAAGATCTGCGGGCAAAGATTCCATCAAATGAGCGAATTAAAAAGACATATGACAGTCCACACAGGTGAGAAGCCGTATACTTGCAAAACATGTGGGAGATCTTTCAGACTTAAGCATGTTTTGACAGTCCACATGAGAAGAGCCCACACAGGTGAGAGGCCGTACCTTTGCAAGATCTGTGGAAAGAGATACTTTGTTGCGTCTGATTTGGCACGTCACAGAAGATCGCATACAAGGAAGTAGCCTTACATCTGCAACATATGTCGGAGGTGACTCAGTTTTAGTGGTTTGTGATCAGAACACACAAGAACTCACAGAACTATGCAAGAAATCAGATTTTACATTTGAGATTGACTGACATAACTGTTCTATTATTACCATATAAGAAGTCCTATTAAATGTGAACATGCCTTTTTGCTATTTTTATACACTACCTCACTTTTGTGTCTGACTGATGGGTGGTTTTGGGATGAAGACACAATAATACTATGTATACCATACTATATAGACTTGGTCTACTTTATCTCTGGGCAGATTGTGGGTGGTACTTTGGTTCTACTCTGGGTCTGACAGTGCGTGTCAATAAACCAGCCTTAAGAATCGACTTGTGGCCTGATTGATTTCAACTTCATTTGATCCAAGATAAAAGAATATCCTTTTCACTGACTAACAGACTGAAATATCTTTTTCTTGATAAATGACTTAAAAGATTGACTATCACAACAGTTCTCAGTTAATGTCTGTTCATTCTAAAGAATAGCATTGAGACTAGAAACGCAGATCCAAATCCACAGACAAGTTCACAAAATCAATAGTCACACTAACTGTATATATGTCTACAATGTTAAAGATTCACACTAATATTTTCACACAAGTTTTTCCAAATATGACACGTGGGAAAGCTTTTAAGTCAAATTTGCAGAGATACCAGAGTGTCAACACAGGTGACACCAAAACATGCAGGGAAGGTTTCAGTTCAGTAAAAAGATGTATAACCCACAGTTTTGCAATATGTGCATCTTTGTATTTACATACATTACAGTTTGCTTGAGCAACAGCATTTCTTACAACATTCAGTCTTCTGTTTCTCAGAAATCTGTTTCACAATGAGTGAACAGCAGTGGCTGTTAAATGGTGTGATGTGGATGACCAATTGTGTGGATAAGAGCATTTTCCAAATATTGTAAATGTTCATTTTTCAAAAGACCAGCCTGTTGTGGTTTGTTGTTGTAGTTGCCTTTACGTTTTACCCCAAATGTTTATTTGACAACTATGGTTAGAATTGTTACTTTTCAAATAAAAATTTTAATAAATCTTATAATGATCATAAGATGCATTGTTAAATTATCAAGAAAGATGTAAAATAGGCAAAAATAAAGTTTACCTGGTGTAACCCCAGTTCTATGAGTACGTGCGAGGCCCTCTAACGGGCTTCGCTACTAGTTTATCCCCTCGAGGCTCCGCCTCAGCATCTGAGTCAAAGTTTATGTACTCACCGTCCAATCAGGGGGTAGCACCCTCCCTGTGAAACCCCAGTATGTGCCTTGCTCATCTCCCTTGAAGACAGCAACCGCTACCAGGACCAGCTGGGCTGGTAGAGGGCCTCGCATGTACTCATAGAACTGGGGGTAACCGTTATTTCTATGTCGTACGTGCTTAGGCTTCGCTCTTGGTTAAAACCTAGGCGAAGACCATAGGGATGAGATGTATCCCCAGCTGGGCCCAACCCCCCCAAAAGCCAAACATCCATACACCCAGCAGGTCCTAGGTCGAGTGCCACCGAGGAGACTGGCACCGGCCTGCGACGACAGCCGCCAGACAGGCGTTGTCACACAGAACCTCCATCCGTACTAGATGAAGGTTCCATCACCTGTGCATCCAGCACAGCATGTGACACAGAGCTAGCAGTCACATCCTTCAGATAGGACTCCACAAAGGTAGAAGTGGAAGACCAGGAGGTGGCCAAGCAGATGTCTGCCACCGAGACACCCCTGAAAAGAACCAACGAGGCCGCAATGCTCCTAGTAGAGTGCGCCCTCAGCCCCACTGGGGGGGGGGCGTGCCCCATTGCCTCATAGCCCCCGCAGATGGCCGTGCAGATCCAATGGGCAAGCCGCTGAGAAGACAATGGAGCCCCATGAGTCTGTCCGCCATAGTAGACGAACAGCTGGTCAGATCGCCTAAAAGCCGCAGTGTGCTCAACATAGATACAGACCGTGCGCACCGGGCACAACGTGTGAAGACGTTCCTTATCTGAGGATGCGTGAAGTGGGGGAAAGAAAGCCCTCAAGCGAACAACCCGGGACCGGAAAGAGGCGGTAATGACCTTCGGCAGAAAAGACGGGTTCAGACGCAGCTCCAGCACCTCCCTGTCAACACTGACCGACATGCAAGAAGCGTGTACAGACAAGGCACCCAGGTCCCCTGCCCTTTTTGCCTAAGTCAAGGCTAAAAGGAGCACCGTCTTAATCGACAGGGCCTCCAATTCTGCCTGCTTCAAGGGTTCGAAAGGTGGGCCCGCCAGGCCGTCCAGCACCGTCTGGAAGTCCAACTGGGGAACCAGGCGTGCGGGGCGAAGTGGTGCAGCACCTTCTGCACCACCATCAGTTCTAGCAAGTTGATGTGACGGGAGGAGCTTGGCCACAGGCCTCCACATTGGCCTGGTTGAAGGTCCCGCCCCAACCTGCCAGGGAGGCGTCTGTGAACACTTGAACCTAATGAGAGACGCACCCTAGTCGCACCCCCTGGCGAAGGCGAGAGGGAGAGCCCCAGAATATCACGTCTCGTTGTGCCAGTACTGGAACACGGAGCTTGCGGTGCTTGTTGTGACGTGGGTGCAGCCGGAGCCGTACAAACCAGTGGTGCAGATTCCTCATGTGCAGCAGCCCAAGACGTACCACCGGGTGGGCTGCCGACATCATACTGAGGAGAGACATGATGCTGCCCGCCGGGGCTGGAGCCACGCCCCTCACTCATCGAGCCAGCTGTAAAATTGCCTCCACTCGCGCTTCCGACAGCCGTGCTGTCATAGAACGGGAGTCGAGGAGGAGCCCCAAATAAGACATCTGCTGACTCGGCAGCAGAACACTCTTGCTGGGGTTGACAGCGAAGCCCAAGCGTGTGACGTGCTGAAAGACCAACGCTGTGTGGGCCTCGACCTCCTGTCTGGAGGCAGCGAGAATCAGCCAGTCGTCTATGCTGCCTGGGGAGCGCGAGACAGTTGAGGCAGGTGTCGGCCTCACTCTGATGTTCTTGGCCCAAACACACGAAACAAGTGTGGGTCTGCCATCGACATCGGGGAAGCACACAAAAAACAGGGCTTGCTGGCCATCTTAACAATCCTTCCAAAAAACACAACAACTAGACGCGACACCGGATGATGACAAGTTTCGCAGAACTAGTGTCAGGTTGCTGAGTTGAAAAAGGGAGAGGAGCAAGCCATGTACTGGGGTTTTCTAGGGAGGGTGCTACCCCCTGATTGGACGGTGAGTACATGAACTTTGCCTCCAGGGGATAAACCAATAGCGAAGCCCATTAGAGGGCAGAGCACGTACTCATAGAACTGAGCTCAGTGTTGACGAGCATTTTGAAATGGTTCTATCATTATCTGCGAAGTAACAAAAAACAAGTCTATCAGATAAAAGTTGTAGTTTAGAAAATAGTACCAAATGGAGGTAGATGTCCATCCTTTCTACTGATAATAAACACAAGATCTGAATACAAATTCCACCATTTGAAAGCGGAAAAAAGCTCCCGCACTTCCACTGTCGGAACTTAACACTGCGACACCCAGCGGAAGTAAACAACACAACCGCTACTAGCGTTAGCAGCGTGCACGGATTGAATTATCTGGAAGATGATATTGTAGTCATAGCGCAGCTATTTATTTCATTTGTAATTAAGCAACAATGTCTTCAGTTGAGTGTTTGAGAGAGTTTGTCAACGAGCGACTAGCTGCTGCTGCTGAAGAAATATTCGGAGTTTTTAAACAAACTATCGTCGAGTACGAAGAAGAGATCGATCGTCAGCGCAGACTGCTGGATATCTTTTGGAAACCTGAAATAAAGTTACACAGGATAGGTGTGAAAACTTAAATATTTTAATAACAGAGGAATTAGATTTATGTATAATCCAAATGTTTAAATATACTCTGGTACTAATTTGCTGCATGTCTGCATTTGCTGCATGTCTGCATTTTGTCTTTACCGTCACAGTAACTTAGTGTCCTGTTCCTTTGGTTCTCTGTCCCTCCAGAGCTCCCACAGCAACATGTCTGTACGGAGGAGGAGGTTCTCGCTGACCAGCAGCTCTGTATTCAGGAGAGGAACTCCAGTCTGGACCAAGAGGACCCAGAGCCTCCACAGATTAAAGAGGATCAGGAGGAACTCTGCACCAGTCAGGAGGGAGAGCAGCTTGTACTGAAGCAGGAGACTGATACCTTCATGTTGACTGCTACTGATGAGGAAAGTGACCACAGTGAACCAGAACCACAAAGTGACCACAGTGAACCAGAACCACAAAGTGACCACCAGCTCCTCTCTCACAACTCTCATGTAGCTGAGAGCCAAGATCAGAAAGGAGGCAAACATGAAGAGTCAGGATCAACTAGAGACGTAGAACCAAAGCCACAGAAGAGACATCACAAAAGCAAAAGTCACAGTAACAATGTAGACAACCCCAAGATGTTAAAAATTCAGCGTAATACTTACACAGGTAAAAAGTCTTTCATATGTGACACTTGTGGAAAAGATTTTAAGTATAAGTCAAAATTGCAGAGACACCTGAGCATCCACTGTGGGAAAAAATTTTGTCAGACATCAGAATTGAAAATGCATCTAAGAACCCACACAGGCGAGAAGCCGTATTCTTGTGAAACATGTGGGAAACATTTCCGACTCACTGGTGATTTGACAGTCCACATGAGAACACACACAGGTGAGAAGCCGTACCGTTGCAAGACCTGCGGGAAGAGATTCGCTTACATGTCAGTACTGAAAACTCATTTAAGAATCCACACAGATGAGAAGCCATTTTTGTGCAAAACATGTGGCAAAGATTTCAGATTTAGCAGTGTCTTGAGTAGACATATTAGAAGAGCTCACACTGGTGAGAAGCCACACCTTTGCAAGACCTGCGGGAAAAGATTCAGTGACCATTCAGGATTGAATGTCCACGTAAGAATCCACACAGGTGAAAAGCCGTATTCTTGCAAAACATGTGGGAGAAGATTTTCTCGGACATCAACATTGAAAGTCCATATGAGAATCCACACTGGTGAGAAGCCGTATACTTGCAAAACATGTGGGAGATCTTTCAGACTTAAGTATGACTTGACAGTCCACATGAGAAGAGCCCACACAGGTGAGAGGCCGTACCTTTGCAAGATCTGTGGGAAGAGATTCTTTGATGCGTCTGATTTGGCACATCACAGAAAATCGCATACAAGCAAGTAGCCTTCTATTTTCAAAATACGTGGGAGGCAATTCAGTTCTAGTGGTTTGTGGTCAGAACACACACGAACTTACAGATCTTTGCAAGAAATCAGATTTTACATTTGAGAATGACATCACTGTTCTATTATTACCATATAAAGTCCTATTAAATGTGAACATGCCTTTTTGCTATTTTTATACACTACCTCACTTACGTGTCTGACTTGTTTTTTGTATGAAGACATACGATAACCATATTTACTATGCTTTTGTAGCCATAATCCCTTATAAACTTTTATATCTTTTATGAGTTTGTGCAACTTTGGTACCATGTCTGTGTTTTTCACCTAATTAACTATGTATGGATGAACCTGAAGGTTCCTGTGCTTAGCTGGTATCACTGTGACCATGTTTTTCACTCCTGACAAAGAATGTAGTGCACCCGTGTCACATGAAGTTACTTGACTCCATACTATATAAACTTGGTCTACCTTATCTCAGGACAGATCCTGAGTGGTACTTTGGTTCAACTGTGGGTCTGACCATCCGTCTAAATAAACCAGCCTTAAGAATCGACTTGTGGCCTGATTGATTTCAACTTCATTTGATCCAAGATAAAAGAATTTCCTTTTCACTGACTAACAGACTAAAGGCAATTTCTTTCTTGATAAATAACTGAAAAGATAAATTGATTATCATAACAGTTGTCGGTTAATGCCTGTTCATTTTAAAGAATAACATTGAGACTAGAAACGCAGATGTAAATCCACAGAAAAGTCTTCACAAAATCAATAGTCACACTAACACTGTATATAACTTTATGTTAAAGATTCACCGTAATATGTGCACACGTAAAAAGGTTATCAAATGTGACACGTGGGAAAGCTTTTAAGCCAAATTTGTTCATCAGTAATTCAAGTCAAATGTTATATAATTATGTGGCACTAACAGAGGCCATTCTGCATAGCCTAATGATTAATTTAACTGTAAATTACACTGTGGTATTTCTACTCAGAAAATCGGAATACTTCTTCCACCACTGCATAGGCCTATTTGTTTTATGTGCAAAATCATTATCTGAAAAGTAACAAAAAACAAGTCTATCAGTTAAAAGTTGTAGAGAAGAAAAAGCTCCAGCACTTCTAATGTGGGAAGTTAACTGTGTGACATCCAGCAGAAGTAAACAACACAACTGCTAAAACTTGTAACTGCAAGGAATCTGCTGAACACGTGCTGTTTGGTTGTAGAAGGTTCGGTGTAGGAAGAGAAAGACTGAAGGGCAGGGTGGTAGATATGGGAAGGGAGTGGAGCATCAAAGGGCTGTTAGAGACAGGGGACAAACAAATACAGGTTCAAAGGGCATTACTCGAATATTTAAATGAAACAGAATTAATATCCAGAATTTAACTTCTTTAGAAAGATTTACTTATTTTTTGTTTGCTTGTTTGTTACTTTTTGTTGTTTAAAGTCATGATGTTACACACTCCGGTACAGTAGGTGGCGGCATGCACCATGGATGTTGGTTTGTAGTCTGCCAATAAAATCAAAGAACACAACCGCTAAACACCACCCTGGTTGTTTCCATCAGTGTCAATTGATTTCTCTATTCTGGAGAAAATGCAGGTACATAAAGGCTCTGGAAACACTGCAGTCTTGGTTGAAGATAGGTTACAAACAGTATCAAACATTTATCTCAGTATATACTGATGGATGTAAGGATCCTAATACGGGGAGCACAGGATTTGCTTTTAGTATACCAGCCTTATAAGTTTCTGTTAAAAAAAGTACATCTCATCATTTGTCCGTATACACAGTCGAGATGATGGCAATCGCAAAAGCATTACAGTGGATAGAAGAGTTGCACGTTAAAAAGGTTATTCTTTGTACAGATTCATGCTCTTCATTAATGTCATTACAGTCATTTACATCTCACAGTAGGCAGGATATAGTTCATGAGATATATGAAATTTTGT
This sequence comes from Macquaria australasica, assembly GCA_005408345.1. Taxonomy (NCBI): domain Eukaryota; kingdom Metazoa; phylum Chordata; class Actinopteri; order Centrarchiformes; family Percichthyidae; genus Macquaria; species Macquaria australasica. The sequence goes on along the minus strand of SEMN01000219.1, from coordinate 64,520 downwards.
ACAGATTTAAAAGTATGAATATTTTGATTACATTTATGTGGATACCAGCTCACAGAGGGATAAAGGGCAATGAAGCTGTGGATGCATTAGCAAAACAGGCTCTGAAACTTGAGGACATTATGGACATTTCACTTAGTAAATCTGTAGCAAAAGGAATAATCAAAAGAAGCATCATTAAAGAGTGGCAGCACAGTTGGGATACAGGAAACACAGGACGACATCTTTATGCAGTACAGCGACAAGTGAGCACAGTGAGGACAGCTAAAAGGAGCACCAAAGAGGAGAATATCTTAACAAGGCTGAGGGTAGGACATACCAGACTTAATAAGACAATGGACCTAATAAACAAACATCCTTCAGGATTATGTGAGCATTGTCAAATAGAGGAATCAGTGGAGCATGTAATTTTGATCTGCCAAAAGTACTCTCGAGAACGAGAAACACTAAAGAGGGAAATCAGTAAGCTGGGAGTGGAACAACTGAGTCTAAACATATATATTTACCATCGGGTTAGGGAGTCTATTCCATTATTTGAAAGAAACTGGGCTGATCAAAAGAATTTAGTGTTAAGTATATATATATATACTGTATGCATATATATATTTTTGGTTAACGGGGAAAAGTAGTCTGGTCCACACTCCAATACAGGAGGTGGCGGTAATGCACTTCAACGCTGGTTGCCACCCGCCAAGAAGAAGAAGCAGAAGACGACAACCGCTAGTAGCGTTAGCTGCATTCATGTATTGATTTACTTGGAAGATGATATTGTAGTCATAGCGCAGCTAATTATTTCATTTGTAATTAAGCAACAATGTCTTCAGTTGAGTGTTTGAGAGAGTTTGTCAACGAGCGACTAACTGCTGCTGCTGAAGAAATATTCGGAGTTTTTAAACAAACTATCGTCGAGTACGAAGAAGAGATCGATCGTCAGCGCAGACTGCTGGATATCTTTTGGAAACCTGAAATAAAGTTACACAGGATAGGTGTGAAAACTTAAATATTTTAATAACAGAGGAATTTGATTTATATATAATCCAAATGTTTAAATATACTCTGGTACTAATTTGCTGCATGTCTGCATTTTGTCTTTACCGTCACAGTAACTTAGTGTCCTGTTCCTTTGGTTCTCTGTCCCTCCAGAGCTCCCACAGCAACATGTCTGTACGGAGGAGGAGGTTCTCGCTGACCAGCAGCTCTGTATTCAGGAGAGGAACTCCAGTCTGGACCAAGAGGACCCAGAGCCTCCACAGATTAAAGAGGAACAGGAGGAACTCTGCACCAGTCAGGAGGGAGAGCAGCTTGTACTGAAGCAGGAGACTGATACCTTCATGTTGACTGCTACTGATGAGGAAAGTGACCACAGTGAACCAGAACCACAAAGTGACCACAGTGAACCAGAACCACAAAGGGACCAGCAGCTCCTCTCTCACAACTCTCATGTAGCTGAGAGCCAAGATCAGAAAGGAGGCAAACATGAAGAGTCAGGATCAACTAGAGATGTAGAACCAAAGCCACAGAAGATCCATCACAAAAGCAAAAGTCACAGTAACAATGTACACAACCCTAACATGTTAAAAATTCAGCGTAATACTCACACAGGTAAAAAGTCTTTCATATGTGACAATTGTGGAAAAGATTGTAAGTATAAGTCAACATTGCAGAGACACCTGAGAACCCACACAGGTGAGAAGCCGTATTCTTGCAACACCTGTGGGAAAAGATTCTGTCAGATATCAGGTTTATCAGGTCATATAAGAATCCACACAGGTGAGAAGCCATATTCATGCAAAACATGTGGGAAAGATTTCAGACTTCGTTGTCATTTGATAGTCCACATGAGAACCCACACTGGTGAGAAGCCGTACCTTTGCAAGACCTGCGGGAAAAGATTCTGTGACATTTCAGCATTTAAAGTTCATGAGAGAATCCACACAGGTGAAAAGCCATATTCTTGCAGCACCTGTGGGAAATATTTCAGACGTAGTGGTGACTTCACAGTCCACGCAAGAACCCACACTGGTGAGAAGCCGTACTGTTGCACAGTCTGCGGGAAAAGATACTGTAATGTGTCTGAATTTGCAAGGCATATAAGATCGCATACAAGCAAGTAGTCTTGTATTTGCAAAATATATGGGAGACATTTCGACACCAATGGTTTGTGGTCAGAACACACAGGAACTTACCGAAGTGACGAGCCACATTATTCCAGCACTTGTGGTAAAACTTTTACTGAAATCACATAAGCTACTTGAAAAAACATCTGAGGATCAATATACACGGGAGAAACCATTGAGCTGCTAAATGAAATACAATTTTGCAATAGCTACGTCTCTGTAACTGAATGTAAAATTTTCCCCATGAAATGAGATATTAATATCTTAGTGTAAAGTTTCCCTTCATATGACTGTATTGCTTATATTTTGGTTAGCAACAGCATTTATTTGAAACAATCGTAATCTCCCAAATCTAGTGAAAATGTTAGTTTCACAGTGAGTGCACAGTAGTGGCTGTTGTACTGATGGTGTGATGTGGATAAGAGCATTTGTCAAATGTCATAAATGTTCATTTTCCAACAGACCTGTGTCTTGTGGTTTTTGTCAGGAGTTCTAGTGTGTAATCACTTCAATAGACTATAGAATGAAAGCGGAACAAAAATCTCCCACATTTCTACTATCGGAATTTAACAGTGTGACATCCAGCCGAAGTAAACAACAACCGCTAGTAGCGTTAGCTGCATGTGTGGAAAGAGCTGGAACATGATATTGTATCGTACTTCTGCTATTTAATTTCTAATTAAGCAACAATGTCTTCAGTTGAGTGTTTGAGAGAGTTTGTCAACGAGCGACTAGCTGTTGCTGCTGAAGAAATATTCGGAGTTTTTAAACAAACTATCGTCGAGTACGAAGAAGAGATCGATCGTCAGCGCAGACTGCTGGATATCTTTTGGAAACCTGAAATAAAGTTACACAGGATAGGTGTGTAAACTTAAATATTTTAATAACAGAGGAATTAGATTTATATATAATCCAAATGTTTAAATATATTCTGGTACTAATTTGCTGCATGTCTGCATTTTGTCTTTACCGTCACAGTAACTTAGTGTCCTGTTCCTTTGGTTCTCTGTCCCTCCAGAGCTCCCACAGCAACATGTCTGTACGGAGGAGGAGGTTCTCGCTGACCAGCAGCTCTGTATTCAGGAGAGGAACTCCAGTCTGGACCAAGAGGACCCAGAGCCTCCACAGATCAAAGAGGAACAGGAGGAACTCTGCACCAGTCAGGAGGGAGAGCAGCTTGTACTGAAGCAGGAGACTGATACCTTCATGTTGACTGCTACTGATGAGGAAAGTGACCACAGTGAACCAGAACCACAAAGTGACCACAGTGAACCAGAACCACAAAGTGACCACAGTGAACCAGAACCACAAAGTGACCAGCAGCTCCTCTCTCACAACTCTCATGTAGCTGAGAGCCAAGATCAGAAAGGAGGCAAACATGAAGAGTCAGGATCAACTAGAAATGCAAAACCAAAACCACAGAAGATCCATCACAAAAGCAAAAGTCACAGTAACAATGTACACAACCCCAAGATGTTAAAAATTCAACATAATCCTCACACAGGTAAAAAGTCTTTCATATGTGACACTTGTGGAAAAGATTTTAAGTATAAGTCAAAATTGCAGAGACACCTGAGCATCCACACAGGCGAGAAGCCGTATTCTTGCAGCACCTGTGGGAAAAAATTCAGTCGAACATCAGATTTGAACATTCATATGAGAATCCACACAGGCGAGAAGCCGTATTCTTGCAGCACCTGTGGGAAAAAATTCAGTCGAACATCAGATTTGAACATTCATATGACAATCCACATAGGCGAGAAGCCGTATTCTTGCAGCACCTGTGGGAAAAAATTCAGTCGAACATCACATTTGAACACTCATATGACAATCCACACAGGCGAGAAGCCGTATTCTTGTGAAACATGTGGGAAACATTTCCGACTCACTGGTGAATTGACAGTCCACATGAGAACACACACAGGTGAGAAGCCGTACCGTTGCAAGACCTGCGGGAAAAGATTCGCTTACATGTCAGTACTGAAAACTCATGTAAGAATCCACACAGGTGAGAAGCCATTTTTGTGCAAAACATGTGGCAAAGATTTCAGATTTAACAGTGTCTTGAGTAGACATATTAGAAGAGCTCACACAGGTGAGAAGCCGCACCTTTGCAAGACCTGCGGGAAAAGATTCAGTGACCATTCAGGATTGAAAGTCCACGTAAGAATCCACACAGGTGAGAAGCCGTGTACTTGCAGCACCTGTGGGAAAAAATTCAGTCGAAAATCAGATTTGAACATTCATATGACAATCCACATAGGCGAGAAGCCGTATTCTTGCAGCACCTGTGGGAAAAGATTCAGTCGAACATCACATTTGAACACTCATATGACAATCCACACAGGCGAGAAGCCGTATTCTTGTGAAACATGTGGGAAACGTTTCCGACTCACTGGTGATTTGACAGTCCACATGAGAACACACACAGGTGAGAGGCCGTATTCTTGCAGCACCTGTGGGAAAAAATTCAGTCGAAAATCAGATTTGAACACTCATATGACAATCCACACAGGCGAGAAGCCGTATTCTTGTGAAACATGTGGGAAACATTTCCGACTCACTGGTGATTTGACAGTCCACATGAGAACACACACAGGTGAGAAGCCGTATTCTTGCAGCACCTGTGGGAAAAAATTCAGTCGAACATCACATTTGAACACTCATATGACAATCCACACAGGCGAGAAGCCGTATTCTTGTGAAACGTGGGAAACATTTCCGACTCACTGGTGATTTGACAGTCCACATGAGAACACACACAGGTGAGAGGCCGTACCTTTATAAGATCTGTGGGAAGAGATTCTTTGATGCGTCTGATTTGGCACATCACAGAAAATCGCATACAAGCAAGTAGCCTTCTATTTTCAAAATACGTGGGAGGCAATTCAGTTCTAGTGGTTTGTGGTCAGAACACACACGAACTTACAGATCTTTGCAAGAAATCAGATTTTACATTTGAGAATGACATCACTGTTCTATTATTACCATATAAAGTCCTATTAAATGTGAACATGCCTTTTTGCTATTTTTATACACTACCTCACTTACGTGTCTGACTTGTTTTTTGTATGAAGACATACGATAACCATATTTACTATGCTTTTGTAGCCATAATCCCTTATAAACTTTTATATCTTTTATGAGTTTGTGCAACTTTGGTACCATGTCTGTGTGTTTTTCACCTAATTAACTATGTATGGATGAACCTGAAGGTTCCTGTGCTTAGCTGGTACCATGTTTTTCACTCCTGACAAAGAATGTAGTGCACCCGAGTCACATGAAGTTACTTGACTCCATACTATATAAACTTGGTCTACCTTATCTCAGGACAGATCCTGAGTGGTACTTTGGTTCAACTGTGGGTCTGACCATCCGTCTAAATAAACCAGCCTTAAGAATCGACTTGTGGCCTGATTGATTTCAACTTCATTTGATCCAAGATAAAATAATTTCCTTTTCACTGACTAACAGACTAAAGGCAATTTCTTTCTTGATAAATAACTGAAAAGATAAATTGATTATCATAACAGTTGTCGGTTAATGCCTGTTCATTTTAAAGAATAACATTGAGACTAGAAACGCAGATGTAAATCCACAGAAAAGTCTTCACAAAATCAATAGTCACACTAACACTGTATATAACTTTATGTTAAAGATTCACCGTAATATGTGCACACGTAAAAAGGTTATCAAATGTGACACGTGGGAAAGCTTTTAAGCCAAATTTGTTCATCAGTAATTCAAGTCAAATGTTATATAATTATGTGGCACTAACAGAGGCCATTCTGCATAGCCTAATGATTAATTTAACTGTGAATTACACTGTGGTATTTCTACTCAGAAAATCGGAATACTTCTTCCACCACTGCATAGGCCTATTTGTTTTATGTGCAAAATCATTATCTGAAAAGTAACAAAAAACAAGTCTATCAGTTAAAAGTTGTAGAGAAGAAAAAGCTCCAGCACTTCTAACGTGGGAAGTTAACTGTGTGACATCCAGCAGAAGTAAACAACACAACTGCTAAAACTTGTAACTGCAAGGAATCTGCTGAACACGTGCTGTTTGGTTGTAGAAGGTTCGGTGTAGGAAGAGAAAGACTGAAGGGCAGGGTGGTAGATATGGGAAGGGAGTGGAGCATCAAAGGGCTGTTAGAGACAGGGGACAAACAAATACAGGTTCAAAGGGCATTACTCGAATATTTAAATGAAACAGGATTAATATCCAGAATTTAACTTCTTTAGAAAGATTTACTTATTTTTTGTTTGCTTGTTTGTTACTTTTTGTTGTTTAAAGTCATGATGTTACACACTCCGGTACAGTAGGTGGCGGCATGCACCATGGATGTTGGTTTGTAGTCTGCCAATAAAATCAAAGAACACAACCGCTAAACACCACCCTGGTTGTTTCCATCAGTGTCAATTGATTTCTCTATTCTGGAGAAAATGCAGGTACATAAAGGCTCTGGAAACACTGCAGTCTTGGTTGAAGATAGGTTACAAACAGTATATCAAACATTTGTCTCAGTATATACTGATGGATGTAAGGATCCTAATACGGGGAGCACAGGATTTGCTTTTAGTATACCAGCCTTATAAGTTTCTGTTAAAAAAAGTACATCTCATCATTTGTCCGTATACACAGTCGAGATGATGGCAATCGCAAAAGCATTACAGTGGATAAAAGAGTTGCACGTTAAAAAGGTTATTCTTTGTACAGATTCATGCTCTTCATTAATGTCATTACAGTCATTTACATCTCACAGTAGGCAGGATATAGTTCATGAGATATATGAAATTTTGTACAGATTTAAAAGTATGAATATTTTGATTACATTTATGTGGATACCAGCTCACAGAGGGATAAAGGGCAATGAAGCTGTGGATGCATTAGCAAAACAGGCTCTGAAACTTGAGGACATTATGGACATTTCACTTAGTAAATCTGTAGCAAAAGGAATAATCAAAAGAAGCATCATTAAAGAGTGGCAGCACAGTTGGGATACAGGAAACACAGGACGACATCTTTATGCAGTACAGCGACAAGTGAGCACAGTGAGGACAGCTAAAAGGAGCACCAAAGAGGAGAATATCTTAACAAGGCTGAGGGTAGGACATACCAGCCTTAAAGAGACAATGGACCTAATAAACAAACATCCTTCAGGATTATGTGAGCATTGTCAAATAGAGGAATCAGTGGAGCATGTAATTTTGATCTGCCAAAAGTCCTCTCGAGAACGAGAAACATTAAAGAGGGAAATCAGTAAGCTGGGAGTGGAACAACTGAGTCTAAACATATATATTTACCATCGGGTTAGGGAGTCTATTCCATTATTTGAAAGAAACTGGGCTGATCAAAAGAATTTAGTGTTAAGTATATATATATATACTGTATGCATATATATATTTTTGGTTAACGGGGAAAAGTAGTCTGGTCCACACTCCAATACAGGAGGTGGCGGTAATGCACTTCAACGCTGGTTGCCACCCGCCAAGAAGAAGAAGCAGAAGACGACAACCGCTAGTAGCGTTAGCTGCATTCATGTATTGATTTAGTTGGAAGATGATATTGTAGTCATAGCGCAGCTAATTATTTCATTTGTAATTAAGCAACAATGTCTTCAGTTGAGTGTTTGAGAGAGTTTGTCAACGAGCGACTAGCTGCTGCTGCTGAAGAAATATTCGGAGTTTTTAAACAAACTATCGTCGAGTACGAAGAAGAGATCGATCGTCAGCGCAGACTGCTGGATATCTTTTGGAAACCTGAAATAAAGTTACACAGGATAGGTGTGAAAACTTAATTATATAATAACAGAGGAATTTGATTTATATATAATCCAAATGTTTAAATATACTCTGGTACTAATTTGCTGCATGTCTGCATTTTGTCTTTACCGTCACAGTAACTTAGTGTCCTGTTCCTTTGGTTCTCTGTCCCTCCAGAGCTCCCACAGCAACATGTCTGTACGGAGGAGGAGGTTCTCGCTGACCAGCAGCTCTGTATTCAGGAGAGGAACTCCAGTCTGGACCAAGAGGACCCAGAGCCTCCACAGATCAAAGAGGAACAGGAGGAACTCTGCACCAGTCAGGAGGGAGAGCAGCTTGTACTGAAGCAGGAGACTGATACCTTCATGTTGACTGCTACTGATGAGGAAAGTGACCACAGTGAACCAGAACCACAAAGTGACCACAGTGAACCAGAACCACAAAGTGACCACAGTGAACCAGAACCACAAAGTGACCAGCAGCTCCTCTCTCACAACTCTCATGTAGCTGAGAGCCAAGATCACAAAGGAGGCAAACATGAAGAGTCAGGATCAACTAGAGACGTAGAACCAAAACCACAGAAGATCCATCACAAAAGCAAAAGTCACAGTAACAATGTAGACAACCCCAAGATGTTAAAAATTCAGCGTAATCCTCACACAGGTAAAAAGTCTTTCATATGTGACACTTGTGGAAAAGATTGTAAGTATAAGTCAACATTGCAGATACACCTGAGACGACACACAGGTGAGAAGCCGTATTCTTGCAGCACCTGTGGGAAAAGATTCAGTCAGATATCAGATTTGAAAACTCATATTAGAATCCACACAGGTGAGAAGCCGTATTCTTGTGAAACATGTGGGAAAGATTTCCGACTCGTGGTGCCTTGAAAGTCCACATGAGAACACACACAGGTGAGAAGCCGTATGTTTGCAAAACATGTGGAAGGGTTTTCAGATGTGGTAGTGGCTTGTTTGTCCATATAAGAAGAGCCCACAATGGTGAGAAGCCATAGCACAGCAACACGTGGGAAAAAAAAATCTGCAGAGAGCACGATTTGGCCAGGCGTCTAAGATCACATACAGGCAAGTAACCTTGTATTTGCAAATACATGGAAGATGATTCAGTTCTTGTGGTCAGAACACATAAGAACTAACAGAAGTGAGGATCCACATAATTGCAGCACTTGTGGGAAAAGTTTTACTCAAATCACATACTTGAAAAAACACATGAGGATCAATATACACAGAAACCATTGAGCTGAATCTCCAGTGGAGACGTGTTCACATACTGAATGAAATACACTTTTGCAATAGCTACATCTGTTTGATGTTAAATGTTTTTTATAAAATGAGATGTCAATATCTTAGTATGAAGTTTCCCTTCATATGATTGTATTAGTTATATTGCTGTTAGCAACAGTATTTCTTTGAAACAATCGTAATCTCCCAAATATAGAAAAAATGTTAGTTTCACAGTGAGTGCACAGTAGTGGCTGTTGTACTGATGGTGTGATGTGGATAAGAGCATTTGTCAAATGTCATAAATGTTCAGTTTTCCAAAAGACCAGCGTCTTGTGGTTTTTGTCAGTAGTTCTAGTGTGCAGTTACTTCAAAAGACTGATGGACTTGTGAATGAATTTTTCTTCTTTAGACCAGAAGGTAATAGGACACAATGGTTATCCAGGTCATTTGTAAACCTAAAAGCAATAAATCATATATTGTTTCTTGTGGCGCAATAGTTCACCTCTCTGTCTCCAAGGATGATTGGTCAGGGTGCAGCTGTCCTGATAAGGCGAGGCTGTCTCCATCTTCCACGAGACCAAGGTCGTTGAAGATTGATGGTGTTATACCCCTAACTTTACCGTCACAGTAACTTTGTGTCCTTTTCCTTTGGTTCTCTGTCCCTCCAGAGCTCCCACAGCAACATGTCTGTACGGAGGAGGAGGTTCTCGCTGACCAGCAGCTCTGTATTCAGGAGAGGAACTCCAGTCTGGACCAAGAGGACCCAGAGCCTCCACAGATTAAAGAGGAACAGGAGGAACTCTGCACCAGTCAGGAGGGAGAGCAGCTTGTACTGAAGCAGGAGACTGATACCTTCATGTTGACTGCTACTGATGAGGAAAGTGACCACAGTGAACCAGAACCACAAAGTGACCACAGTGAACCAGAACCACAAAGTGACCACAGTGAACCAGAACCACAAAGTGACCAGCAGCTCCTCTCTCACAACTCTCATGTAGCTGAGAACCAAGATCAGAACGGAGGCAAACATGAAGAGTCAGGATCAACTAGAGATACTGAACCAGAACTAAAGCAAAGACATAACAAAAGTCAAAGTAACAATGTATACATCTCTGCTTTTTCAACGATTCACCGTAATACTCCCACAGGTAAAAGGTCTTTAAAATGTGAAACTTGTGGGAAAGCTTTTAAGTTTAAGTCAGAATTGCAGAGACACCTTAGCGTCCACACAGGTGAGAAGCCGTATTCTTGCCACATCTGTGGGAAAAAATTCAGTCGAACATCAGCATTGAACACTCATATAAGAATCCACACAGGTGAGAAGCCATTTTTGTGCAAAACATGCAGGAAAGATTTCACATGTAGTAGTACCTTGAAAGTCCACATGAGAACACACACAGGTGAGAAGCCGTACCTTTGCAAGACCTGCGGGAAAAGATTCTGTGCCATGCCAGCACTGAAAAGGCATATGAGAGTCCACACAGGTGAGAAGCCGTATTCTTGCAGCACCTGTGGAAAAAGATTCAGTCAGACATCCCAATTGAACACTCATATGAGAATCCACACAGGCGAGGAGCCGTATTCATGCAACACATGTGGGAAAGATTTCCGACTCAGTGGTGACTTGAAAGTCCACATGAGAACACACACAGGTGAGAAGCCGTACCTTTGCAAGACCTGCGGGAAAAGATTCGCTTACATGTCAGTACTGAAAACTCATGTAAGAATCCACACAGGTGACAAACCATATATTTGCAAAACATGCGGGAAAAGATTCTGTCGGACATCAGAACTGAAAACTCACATTAGAATCCACACTGGTGAGAAGCCATATTCATGCAACACATGTAGGAAAGATTTCAGACTCGGCAGTGTCTTGAAAGTCCACATGAGAACTCACACAGGTGAGAAGCCGTATGTTTGCAAAACATGTGGAAAGGTTTTCAGATGTGGTAGTGGCTTGTTTGTCCATATAAGAAGAGCCCACAATGGTGAGAAGCCATAGCACAGCAACACGTGGAAAAAAAATCTGCAGAGAGCACGATTTGGCCAGGCGTCTAAGATCACATACAGGCAAGTAACCTTGTATTTGCAAATACATGGAAGATGATTCAGTTCTTGTGGTCAGAACACATAAGAAGTAACAGAAGCGAGGATCCACATAATTGCAGCACTTGTGGGAAAAGTTTTACTCAAATCACATACTTGAAAAAACACCTGAGGATCAATATACACAGAAACCATCGAGCTGAATCTCCAGTGGAGACGTGTTCACATACTGAATGAAATACACTTTTGCAATAGCTACATCTCTGTTTGATGTTAAATGTTTTCTATAAAATGAGATGTCAATATCTTAGTATGAAGTTTCCCTTCATATGATTGTATTAGTTATATTGCTGTTAGCAACAGTATTTCTTTGAAACAATCGTAATCTCCTAAATATAGAAAAAATGTTAGTTTCACAGTGAGTGCACAGTAGTGGCTGTTGTACTGATGGTGTGATGTGGATAAGAGCATTTGTCAAATGTCATAAATGTTCAGTTTTCCAAAAGACCAGCGTCTTGTGGTTTTTGTCAGTAGTTCTAGTGTGCATTTACTTCAAAAGACTGATGGACTTGTGAATGAATTTTTCTTCTTTAGACCAGAAGGTAATAGGACACAATGGTTATCCAGGTCACATCCAGGTCATTTGTAAACCCAAAAGCAATAAATCATATATTATTTCTTGTGGCGCAATAGTTCACCTCTCTGTCTCCAAGGATGATTGGTCAGGGTGCAGCTGTCCTGATAAGGCGAGGCTGTCTCCATCTTCCACGAGACCAAGGTCGTTGAAGATTGATGGTGTTATACCCCTAACTTTACCGTCACAGTAACTTAGTGTCCTGTTCCTTTGGTTCTCTGTCCCTCCAGAGCTCCCACAGCAACATGTCTGTACGGAGAAGGAGGTTCTCGCTGACCAGCAGCTCTGTATTCAGGAGAGGAGCTCCAGTCTGGACCAAGAGGACCCAGAGCCTCCACAGATTAAAGAGGAACAGGAGGAACTCTGCACCAGTCAGGAGGGAGAGCAGCTTGTACTGAAGCAGGAGACTGATACCTTCATGTTGACTGCTACTGATGAGGAAAGTGACCACAGTGAACCAGAACCACAAAGTGACCAGCAGCTCCTCTCTCACAACTCTCATGTAGCTGAGAGCCAAGATCAGAAAGGAGGCAAACATGAAGAGTCAGGATCAACTAGAAATGCAAAACCAAAGCCACAGAAGAGACAGAAACACGAAAGTCACAGTAACAATGTAGACAACCCTAAGATGTTAAAAATTCAGTGTAACCCTCACACAGGTAAAAAGTCTTTCATATGTGACACTTGTGGAAAAGATTTTAAGTATAAGTCATCGTTGCAGACACACCTGAGAATCCACACAGGTGAGAAGCCGTATTCTTGCAACATCTGTAGGAAAAGATTCAGTCGAAAATCAACACTGAACACTCACATAAGAATCCACACAGGTGAGAAGCCATATTCTTGCAGCACCTGTGGGAAAAGATTCTCTGACTTATCAGTACTGAAAAGGCATATGAGAACCCACACAGGTGAGAAGCCGTACCTTTGCAAGACCTGCGGGAAAAGATTTTGTCGGACACCAGAATTGAAAGCTCATATAAGAAGCCACACAGGGGAGAAGCCATATTCTTGTAAGACATGTGGGAAACGATTTGGTCAAACATCAACATTGAAATTCCATACAAGAATCCACACAGGTGACAAGCCGTACCTTTGCAAGACCTGTGGGAATAGATTCGGTCAGATGTCAAGTTTATCAAGTCATAAAAGAATCCACACAAATGAGAGGCCATATTCTTGCAAAACATGTGGCAAAGATTTCAGAGTTAGCAGTGTCTTGAAAGTCCACATGAGAACTCACACAGGTGAGAAGCCACACCTTTGTAAGACCTGCGGGAAAAGATTCTGTGACCTTTCAGGATTGAAAGTCCACCTAAGAATCCACACAGGTGAAAAGCCGTATTCTTGCAACACATGTGGGAGATCTTTCAGACTTAAGTATGACTTGACAGTCCACATGAGAAGAGCCCACACAGGTGAGAGGCCGTACCTTTGCAAGATCTGTGGGAAGAGATTCTTCGATGCGTCTCATTTGGCACGTCACAGAAAATCGCATACAAGCAAGTAGCCTTCTATTTTCAAAATACGTGGGAGGCAATTCAGTTCGAGTGGTTTGTGGTCAGAACACACACGAACTTACAGATCTTTGCAAGAAATCAGATTTTATATTTGAAAATGACATCACTGTTCTATTATTACCATATAAAGTCCTATTAAATGTGAACATACCTTTTTGCTATTTTTATACACTACCTCACTTACGTGTCTGACTTGTTTTTTGTATGAAGACATACGATAACCATATTTACTATGCTTTTGTAGCCATAATCCCTTATAAACTTTTACATCTTTTATGAGTTTGTGCAACTTTGGTACCATGTCTGTGTGTTTTTCACCTAATTAACTATGTATGGATGAACCTGAAGGTTTCTGTGCTTAGCTGGTATCACTGTGACCATGTTTTTCACTCCTGACAAAGAATGTAGTGCACCCGTGTCACATGAAATTACTTGACTCTATACTATATAAACTTGGTCTACCTTATCTCAGGACAGATCCTGAGTGGTACTTTGGTTCAACTGTGGGTCTGACCATCCGTCTAAATAAACCAGCCTTAAGAATCGACTTGTGGCCTGATTGATTTCAACTTCATTTGATCCAAGATAAAAGAATTTCCTTTTCACTGACTAACAGACTAAAGGCAATTTCTTTCTTGATAAATAACTGAAAAGATAAATTGATTATCATAACAGTTGTCGGTTAATGCCTGTTCATTTTAAAGAATAACATTGAGACTAGAAACGCAGATGTAAATCCACAGAAAAGTCTTCACAAAATCAATAGTCACACTAACACTGTATATAACTTTATGTTAAAGATTCACCGTAATATGTGCACACGTAAAAAGGTTATCAAATGTGACACGTGGGAAAGCTTTTAAGCCAAATTTGTTCATCAGTAATTCAAGTCAAATGTTATATAATTATGTGGCACTAACAGAGGCCATTCTGCATAGCCTAATGATTCATTTAACTGTGAATTACACTGTGGTATTTCTACTCAGAAAATCGGAATACTTCTTCCACCACTGCATAGGCCTATTTGTTTTATGTGCAAAATCATTATCTGAAAAGTAACAAAAAACAAGTCTATCAGTTAAAAGTTGTAGAGAAGAAAAAGCTCCAGCACTTCTAATGTGGGAAGTTAACTGTGTGACATCCAGCAGAAGTAAACAACACAACTGCTAAAACTTGTAACTGCAAGGAATCTGCTGAACACGTGCTGTTTGGTTGTAGAAGGTTCGGTGTAGGAAGAGAAAGACTGAAGGGCAGGGTGGTAGATATGGGAAGGGAGTGGAGCATCAAAGGGCTGTTAGAGACAGGGGACAAACAAATACAGGTTCAAAGGGCATTACTCGAATATTTAAATGAAACAGGATTAATATCCAGAATTTAACTTCTTTAGAAAGATTTACTTATTTTTTGTTTGCTTGTTTGTTACTTTTTGTTGTTTAAAGTCATGATGTTACACACTCCGGTACAGTAGGTGGCGGCATGCACCATGGATGTTGGTTTGTAGTCCGCCAATAAAATCAAAGAACACAACCGCTAAACACCACCCTGGTTGTTTCCATCAGTGTCAATTGATTTCTCTATTCTGGAGAAAATGCAGGTACATAAAGGCTCTGGAAACACTGCAGTCTTGGTTGAAGATAGGTTACAAACAGTATCAAACATTTATCTCAGTATATACTGATGGATGTAAGGATCCTAATACGGGGAGCACAGGATTTGCTTTTAGTATACCAGCCTTACAAGTTTCTGTTAAAAAAAGTACATCTCATCATTTGTCCGTATACACAGTCGAGATGATGGCAATCGCAAAAGCATTACAGTGGATAGAAGAGTTGCACGTTAAAAAGGTTATTCTTTGTACAGATTCATGCTCTTCATTAATGTCATTACAGTCATTTACATCTCACAGTAGGCAGGATATAGTTCATGAGATATATGAAATTTTGTACAGATTTAAAAGTATGAATATTTTGATTACATTTATGTGGATACCAGCTCACAGAGGGATAAAGGGCAATGAAGCTGTGGATGCATTAGCAAAACAGGCTCTGAAACTTGAGGACATTATGGACATTTCACTTAGTAAATCTGTAGCAAAAGGAATAATCAAAAGAAGCATCATTAAAGAGTGGCAGCACAGTTGGGATACAGGAAACACAGGACGACATCTTTATGCAGTACAGCGACAAGTGAGCACAGTGAGGACAGCTAAAAGGAGCACCAAAGAGGAGAATATCTTAACAAGGCTGAGGGTAGGGCATACCAGACTTAATAAGACAATGGACCTAATAAACAAACATCCTTCAGGATTATGTGAGCATTGTCAAATAGAGGAATCAGTGGAGCATGTAATTTTGATCTGCCAAAAGTCCTCTCGAGAACGAGAAACATTAAAGAGGGAAATCAGTAAGCTGGGAGTGGAACAACTGAGTCTAAACATATATATTTACCATCGGGTTAGGGAGTCTATTCCATTATTTGAAAGAAACTGGGCTGATCAAAAGAATTTAGTGTTAAGTATATATATATATACTGTATGCATATATATATTTTTGGTTAACGGGGAAAAGTAGTCTGGTCCACACTCCAATACAGGAGGTGGCGGTAATGCACTTCAACGCTGGTTGCCACCCGCCAAGAAGAAGAAGCAGAAGACGACAACCGCTAGTAGCGTTAGCTGCATTCATGTATTGATTTAGTTGGAAGATGATATTGTAGTCATAGCGCAGCTAATTATTTCATTTGTAATTAAGCAACAATGTCTTCAGTTGAGTATTTGAGAGAGTTTGTCAACGAGCGACTAGCTGCTGCTGCTGAAGAAATATTCGGAGTTTTTAAACAAACTATCGTCGAGTACGAAGAAGAGATCGATCGTCAGCGCAGACTGCTGGATATCTTTTGGAAACCTGAAATAAAGTTACACAGGATAGGTGTGAAAACTTAATTATATAATAACAGAGGAATTTGATTTATATATAATCCAAATGTTTAAATATACTCTGGTACTAATTTGCTGCATGTCTGCATTTTCTCTTTACCGTCACAGTAACTTAGTGTCCTGTTCCTTTGGTTCTCTGTCCCTCCAGAGCTCCCACAGCAACATGTCTGTACGGAGGAGGAGGTTCTCGCTGACCAGCAGCTCTGTATTCAGGAGAGGAGCTCCAGTCTGGACCAAGAGGACCCAGAGCCTCCACAGATCAAAGAGGAACAGGAGGAACTCTGCACCAGTCAGGAGGGAGAGCAGCTTGTACTGAAGCAGGAGACTGATACCTTCATGTTGACTGCTACTGATGAGGAAAGTGACCACAGTGAACCAGAACCACAAAGTGACCACAGTGAACCAGAACCACAAAGTGACCACAGTGAACCAGAACCACAAAGTGACCACAGTGAACCAGAACCACAAAGTGACCACAGTGAACCAGAACCACAAAGTGACCAGCAGCTCCTCTCTCACAACTCTCATGTAGCTGAGAGCCAAGATCACAAAGGAGGCAAACATGAAGAGTCAGGATCAACTAGAGACGTAGAACCAAAGCCACAGAAGATCCATCACAAAAGCAAAAGTCACAGTAACAATGTAGACAACCCCAAGATGTTAAAAATTCAGCGTAATCCTCACACAGGTAAAAAGTCTTTCATATGTGACACTTGTGGAAAAGATTGTAAGTATAAGTCAACATTGCAGATACACCTGAGACGACACACAGGTGAGAAGCCGTATTCTTGCAGCACCTGTGGGAAAAGATTCAGTCAGATATCAGATTTGAAAACTCATATTAGAATCCACACAGGTGAGAAGCCGTATTCTTGTGAAACATGTGGGAAAGATTTCCGACTCGTGGTGCCTTGAAAGTCCACATGAGAACACACACAGGTGAGAAGCCGTATGTTTGCAAAACATGTGGAAGGGTTTTCAGATGTGGTAGTGGCTTGTTTGTCCATATAAGAAGAGCCCACAATGGTGAGAAGCCATAGCACAGCAACACGTGGAAAAAAAAATCTGCAGAGAGCACGATTTGGCCAGGCGTATAAGATCACATACAGGCAAGTAACCTTGTATTTGCAAATACATGGAAGATGATTCAGTTCTTGTGGTCAGAACACATAAGAACTAACAGAAGTGAGGATCCACATAATTGCAGCACTTGTGGGAAAAGTTTTACTCAAATCACATACTTGAAAAAACACGAGGATCAATATACACAGAAACCATTGAGCTGAATCTCCAGTGGAGACGTGTTCACATACTGAATGAAATACACTTTTGCAATAGCTACATCTGTTTGATGTTAAATGTTTTTTATAAAATGAGATGTCAATATCTTAGTATGAAGTTTCCCTTCATATGATTGTATTAGTTATATTGCTGTTAGCAACAGTATTTCTTTGAAACAATCGTAATCTCCCAAATATAGAAAAAATGTTAGTTTCACAGTGAGTGCACAGTAGTGGCTGTTGTACTGATGGTGTGATGTGGATAAGAGCATTTGTCAAATGTCATAAATGTTCAGTTTTCCAAAAGACCAGCGTCTTGTGGTTTTTGTCAGTAGTTCTAGTGTGCAGTTACTTCAAAAGACTGATGGACTTGTGAATGAATTTTTCTTCTTTAGACCAGAAGGTAATAGGACACAATGGTTATCCAGGTCATTTGTAAACCTAAAAGCAATAAATCATATATTGTTTCTTGTGGCGCAATAGTTCACCTCTCTGTCTCCAAGGATGATTGGTCAGGGTGCAGCTGTCCTGATAAGGCGAGGCTGTCTCCATCTTCCACGAGACCAAGGTCGTTGAAGATTGATGGTGTTATACCCCTAACTTTACCGTCACAGTAACTTTGTGTCCTTTTCCTTTGGTTCTCTGTCCCTCCAGAGCTCCCACAGCAACATGTCTGTACGGAGGAGGAGGTTCTCGCTGACCAGCAGCTCTGTATTCAGGAGAGGAACTCCAGTCTGGACCAAGAGGACCCAGAGCCTCCACAGATTAAAGAGGATCAGGAGGAACTCTGCACCAGTCAGGAGGAAGAGCAGCTTGTACTGAAGCAGGAGACTGATACCTTCATGTTGACTGCTACTGATGAGGAAAGTGACCACAGTGAACCAGAACCACAAAGTGACCACAGTGAACCAGAACCACAAAGTGACCACAGTGAACCAGAACCACAAAGTGACCACAGTGAACCAGAACCACAAAGTGACCACAGTGAACCAGAACCACAAAGTGACCAGCAGCTCCTCTCTCACAACTCTCATGTAGCTGAGAACCAAGATCAGAACGGAGGCAAACATGAAGAGTCAGGATCAACTAGAGATACTGAACCAGAACTAAAGCAAAGACATAACAAAAGTCAAAGTAACAATGTATACATCTCTGCTTTTTCAACGATTCACCGTAATACTCCCACAGGTAAAAGGTCTTTAAAATGTGAAACTTGTGGGAAAGCTTTTAAGTTTAAGTCAGAATTGCAGAGACACCTTAGCGTCCACACAGGTGAGAAGCCGTATTCTTGCCACATCTGTGGGAAAAAATTCAGTCGAACATCAGCATTGAACACTCATATAAGAATCCACACAGGTGAGAAGCCATTTTTGTGCAAAACATGCAGGAAAGATTTCACATGTAGTAGTACCTTGAAAGTCCACATGAGAACACACACAGGTGAGAAGCCGTACCTTTGCAAGACCTGCGGGAAAAGATTCTGTGCCATGCCAGCACTGAAAAGGCATATGAGAGTCCACACAGGTGAGAAGCCGTATTCTTGCAGCACCTGTGGAAAAAGATTCAGTCAGACATCCCAATTGAACACTCATATGAGAATCCACACAGGCGAGGAGCCGTATTCATGCAACACATGTGGGAAAGATTTCCGACTCAGTGGTGACTTGAAAGTCCACATGAGAACACACACAGGTGAGAAGCCGTACCTTTGCAAGACCTGCGGGAAAAGATTCGCTTACATGTCAGTACTGAAAACTCATGTAAGAATCCACACAGGTGACAAACCATATATTTGCAAAACATGCGGGAAAAGATTCTGTCGGACATCAGAACTGAAAACTCACATTAGAATCCACACTGGTGAGAAGCCATATTCATGCAACACATGTAGGAAAGATTTCAGACTCGGCAGTGTCTTGAAAGTCCACATGAGAACTCACACAGGTGAGAAGCCGTATGTTTGCAAAACATGTGGAAAGGTTTTCAGATGTGGTAGTGGCTTGTTTGTCCATATAAGAAGAGCCCACAATGGTGAGAAGCCATAGCACAGCAACACGTGGAAAAAAAATCTGCAGAGAGCACGATTTGGCCAGGCGTCTAAGATCACATACAGGCAAGTAACCTTGTATTTGCAAATACATGGAAGATGATTCAGTTCTTGTGGTCAGAACACATAAGAACTAACAGAAGCGAGGATCCACATAATTGCAGCACTTGTGGGAAAAGTTTTACTCAAATCACATACTTGAAAAAACACCTGAGGATCAATATACACAGAAACCATCGAGCTGAATCTCCAGTGGAGACGTGTTCACATACTGAATGAAATACACTTTTGCAATAGCTACATCTCTGTTTGATGTTAAATGTTTTCTATAAAATGAGATGTCAATATCTTAGTATGAAGTTTCCCTTCATATGATTGTATTAGTTATATTGCTGTTAGCAACAGTATTTCTTTGAAACAATCGTAATCTCCTAAATATAGAAAAAATGTTAGTTTCACAGTGAGTGCACAGTAGTGGCTGTTGTACTGATGGTGTGATGTGGATAAGAGCATTTGTCAAATGTCATAAATGTTCAGTTTTCCAAAAGACCAGCGTCTTGTGGTTTTTGTCAGTAGTTCTAGTGTGCATTTACTTCAAAAGACTGATGGACTTGTGAATGAATTTTTCTTCTTTAGACCAGAAGGTAATAGGACACAATGGTTATCCAGGTCACATCCAGGTCATTTGTAAACCCAAAAGCAATAAATCATATATTATTTCTTGTGGCGCAATAGTTCACCTCTCTGTCTCCAAGGATGATTGGTCAGGGTGCAGCTGTCCTGATAAGGCGAGGCTGTCTCCATCTTCCACGAGACCAAGGTCGTTGAAGATTGATGGTGTTATACCCCTAACTTTACCGTCACAGTAACTTAGTGTCCTGTTCCTTTGGTTCTCTGTCCCTCCAGAGCTCCCACAGCAACATGTCTGTACGGAGAAGGAGGTTCTCGCTGACCAGCAGCTCTGTATTCAGGAGAGGAGCTCCAGTCTGGACCAAGAGGACCCAGAGCCTCCACAGATTAAAGAGGAACAGGAGGAACTCTGCACCAGTCAGGAGGGAGAGCAGCTTGTACTGAAGCAGGAGACTGATACCTTCATGTTGACTGCTACTGATGAGGAAAGTGACCACAGTGAACCAGAACCACAAAGTGACCAGCAGCTCCTCTCTCACAACTCTCATGTAGCTGAGAGCCAAGATCAGAAAGGAGGCAAACATGAAGAGTCAGGATCAACTAGAAATGCAAAACCAAAGCCACAGAAGAGACAGAAACACGAAAGTCACAGTAACAATGTAGACAACCCTAAGATGTTAAAAATTCAGTGTAACCCTCACACAGGTAAAAAGTCTTTCATATGTGACACTTGTGGAAAAGATTTTAAGTATAAGTCATCGTTGCAGACACACCTGAGAATCCACACAGGTGAGAAGCCGTATTCTTGCAACATCTGTAGGAAAAGATTCAGTCGAAAATCAACACTGAACACTCACATAAGAATCCACACAGGTGAGAAGCCATATTCTTGCAGCACCTGTGGGAAAAGATTCTCTGACTTATCAGTACTGAAAAGGCATATGAGAACCCACACAGGTGAGAAGCCGTACCTTTGCAAGACCTGCGGGAAAAGATTTTGTCGGACACCAGAATTGAAAGCTCATATAAGAAGCCACACAGGGGAGAAGCCATATTCTTGTAAGACATGTGGGAAACGATTTGGTCAAACATCAACATTGAAATTCCATACAAGAATCCACACAGGTGACAAGCCGTACCTTTGCAAGACCTGTGGGAATAGATTCGGTCAGATGTCAAGTTTATCAAGTCATAAAAGAATCCACACAAATGAGAGGCCATATTCTTGCAAAACATGTGGCAAAGATTTCAGAGTTAGCAGTGTCTTGAAAGTCCACATGAGAACTCACACAGGTGAGAAGCCACACCTTTGTAAGACCTGCGGGAAAAGATTCTGTGACCTTTCAGGATTGAAAGTCCACCTAAGAATCCACACAGGTGAAAAGCCGTATTCTTGCAACACATGTGGGAGATCTTTCAGACTTAAGTATGACTTGACAGTCCACATGAGAAGAGCCCACACAGGTGAGAGGCCGTACCTTTGCAAGATCTGTGGGAAGAGATTCTTCGATGCGTCTCATTTGGCACGTCACAGAAAATCGCATACAAGCAAGTAGCCTTCTATTTTCAAAATACGTGGGAGGCAATTCAGTTCGAGTGGTTTGTGGTCAGAACACACACGAACTTACAGATCTTTGCAAGAAATCAGATTTTATATTTGAAAATGACATCACTGTTCTATTATTACCATATAAAGTCCTATTAAATGTGAACATACCTTTTTGCTATTTTTATACACTACCTCACTTACGTGTCTGACTTGTTTTTTGTATGAAGACATACGATAACCATATTTACTATGCTTTTGTAGCCATAATCCCTTATAAACTTTTACATCTTTTATGAGTTTGTGCAACTTTGGTACCATGTCTGTGTGTTTTTCACCTAATTAACTATGTATGGATGAACCTGAAGGTTTCTGTGCTTAGCTGGTATCACTGTGACCATGTTTTTCACTCCTGACAAAGAATGTAGTGCACCCGTGTCACATGAAATTACTTGACTCTATACTATATAAACTTGGTCTACCTTATCTCAGGACAGATCCTGAGTGGTACTTTGGTTCAACTGTGGGTCTGACCATCCGTCTAAATAAACCAGCCTTAAGAATCGACTTGTGGCCTGATTGATTTCAACTTCATTTGATCCAAGATAAAAGAATTTCCTTTTCACTGACTAACAGACTAAAGGCAATTTCTTTCTTGATAAATAACTGAAAAGATAAATTGATTATCATAACAGTTGTCGGTTAATGCCTGTTCATTTTAAAGAATAACATTGAGACTAGAAACGCAGATGTAAATCCACAGAAAAGTCTTCACAAAATCAATAGTCACACTAACACTGTATATAACTTTGTTAAAGATGCACCGTAATATGTGCACACGTAAAAAGGTTATCAAATGTGACACGTGGGAAAGCTTTTAAGCCAAATTTGTTCATCAGTAATTCAAGTCAAATGTTATATAATTATGTGGCACTAACAGAGGCCATTCTGCATAGCCTAATGATTCATTTAACTGTGAATTACACTGTGGTATTTCTACTCAGAAAATCGGAATACTTCTTCCACCACTGCATAGGCCTATTTGTTTTATGTGCAAAATCATTATCTGAAAAGTAACAAAAAACAAGTCTATCAGTTAAAAGTTGTAGAGAAGAAAAAGCTCCAGCACTTCTAATGTGGGAAGTTAACTGTGTGACATCCAGCAGAAGTAAACAACACAACTGCTAAAACTTGTAACTGCAAGGAATCTGCTGAACACGTGCTGTTTGGTTGTAGAAGGTTCGGTGTAGGAAGAGAAAGACTGAAGGGCAGGGTGGTAGATATGGGAAGGGAGTGGAGCATCAAAGGGCTGTTAGAGACAGGGGACAAACAAATACAGGTTCAAAGGGCATTACTCGAATATTTAAATGAAACAGGATTAATATCCAGAATTTAACTTCTTTAGAAAGATTTACTTATTTTTTGTTTGCTTGTTTGTTACTTTTTGTTGTTTAAAGTCATGATGTTACACACTCCGGTACAGTAGGTGGGGGCATGCACCATGGATGTTGGTTTGTAGTCTGCCAATAAAATCAAAGAACACAACCGCTAAACACCACCCTGGTTGTTTCCATCAGTGTCAATTGATTTCTCTATTCTGGAGAAAATGCAGGTACATAAAGGCTCTGGAAACACTGCAGTCTTGGTTGAAGATAGGTTACAAACAGTATCAAACATTTATCTCAGTATATACTGATGGATGTAAGGATCCTAATACGGGGAGCACAGGATTTGCTTTTAGTATACCAGCCTTACAAGTTTCTGTTAAAAAAAGTACATCTCATCATTTGTCCGTATACACAGTCGAGATGATGGCAATCGCAAAAGCATTACAGTGGATAGAAGAGTTGCACGTTAAAAAGGTTATTCTTTGTACAGATTCATGCTCTTCATTAATGTCATTACAGTCATTTACATCTCACAGTAGGCAGGATATAGTTCATGAGATATATGAAATTTTGTACAGATTTAAAAGTATGAATATTTTGATTACATTTATGTGGATACCAGCTCACAGAGGGATAAAGGGCAATGAAGCTGTGGATGCATTAGCAAAACAGGCTCTGAAACTTGAGGACATTATGGACATTTCACTTAGTAAATCTGTAGCAAAAGGAATAATCAAAAGAAGCATCATTAAAGAGTGGCAGCACAGTTGGGATACAGGAAACACAGGACGACATCTTTATGCAGTACAGCGACAAGTGAGCACAGTGAGGACAGCTAAAAGGAGCACCAAAGAGGAGAATATCTTAACAAGGCTGAGGGTAGGACATACCAGCCTTAAAGAGACAATGGACCTAATAAACAAACATCCTTCAGGATTATGTGAGCATTGTCAAATAGAGGAATCAGTGGAGCATGTAATTTTGATCTGCCAAAAGTCCTCTCGAGAACGAGAAACATTAAAGAGGGAAATCAGTAAGCTGGGAGTGGAACAACTGAGTCTAAACATATATATTTACCATCGGGTTAGGGAGTCTATTCCATTATTTGAAAGAAACTGGGCTGATCAAAAGAATTTAGTGTTAAGTATATATATATATACTGTATGCATATATATATTTTTGGTTAACGGGGAAAAGTAGTCTGGTCCACACTCCAATACAGGAGGTGGCGGTAATGCACTTCAACGCTGGTTGCCACCCGCCAAGAAGAAGAAGCAGAAGACGACAACCGCTAGTAGCGTTAGCTGCATTCATGTATTGATTTAGTTGGAAGATGATATTGTAGTCATAGCGCAGCTAATTATTTCATTTGTAATTAAGCAACAATGTCTTCAGTTGAGTATTTGAGAGAGTTTGTCAACGAGCGACTAGCTGCTGCTGCTGAAGAAATATTCGGAGTTTTTAAACAAACTATCGTCGAGTACGAAGAAGAGATCGATCGTCAGCGCAGACTGCTGGATATCTTTTGGAAACCTGAAATAAAGTTACACAGGATAGGTGTGAAAACTTAATTATATAATAACAGAGGAATTTGATTTATATATAATCCAAATGTTTAAATATACTCTGGTACTAATTTGCTGCATGTCTGCATTTTCTCTTTACCGTCACAGTAACTTAGTGTCCTGTTCCTTTGGTTCTCTGTCCCTCCAGAGCTCCCACAGCAACATGTCTGTACGGAGGAGGAGGTTCTCGCTGACCAGCAGCTCTGTATTCAGGAGAGGAACTCCAGTCTGGACCAAGAGGACCCAGAGCCTCCACAGATCAAAGAGGAACAGGAGGAACTCTGCACCAGTCAGGAGGGAGAGCAGCTTGTACTGAAGCAGGAGACTGATACCTTCATGTTGACTGCTACTGATGAGGAAAGTGACCACAGTGAACCAGAACCACAAAGTGACCACAGTGAACCAGAACCACAAAGTGACCACAGTGAACCAGAACCACAAAGTGACCACAGTGAACCAGAACCACAAAGTGACCAGCAGCTCCTCTCTCACAACTCTCATGTAGCTGAGAGCCAAGATCACAAAGGAGGCAAACATGAAGAGTCAGGATCAACTAGAGACGTAGAACCAAAACCACAGAAGATCCATCACAAAAGCAAAAGTCACAGTAACAATGTAGACAACCCCAAGATGTTAAAAATTCAGCGTAATCCTCACACAGGTAAAAAGTCTTTCATATGTGACACTTGTGGAAAAGATTGTAAGTATAAGTCAACATTGCAGATACACCTGAGACGACACACAGGTGAGAAGCCGTATTCTTGCAGCACCTGTGGGAAAAGATTCAGTCAGATATCAGATTTGAAAACTCATATTAGAATCCACACAGGTGAGAAGCCGTATTCTTGTGAAACATGTGGGAAAGATTTCCGACTCGTGGTGCCTTGAAAGTCCACATGAGAACACACACAGGTGAGAAGCCGTATGTTTGCAAAACATGTGGAAGGGTTTTCAGATGTGGTAGTGGCTTGTTTGTCCATATAAGAAGAGCCCACAATGGTGAGAAGCCATAGCACAGCAACACGTGGGAAAAAAAAATCTGCAGAGAGCACGATTTGGCCAGGCGTCTAAGATCACATACAGGCAAGTAACCTTGTATTTGCAAATACATGGAAGATGATTCAGTTCTTGTGGTCAGAACACATAAGAACTAACAGAAGTGAGGATCCACATAATTGCAGCACTTGTGGGAAAAGTTTTACTCAAATCACATACTTGAAAAAACACATGAGGATCAATATACACAGAAACCATTGAGCTGAATCTCCAGTGGAGACGTGTTCACATACTGAATGAAATACACTTTTGCAATAGCTACATCTGTTTGATGTTAAATGTTTTTTATAAAATGAGATGTCAATATCTTAGTATGAAGTTTCCCTTCATATGATTGTATTAGTTATATTGCTGTTAGCAACAGTATTTCTTTGAAACAATCGTAATCTCCCAAATATAGAAAAAATGTTAGTTTCACAGTGAGTGCACAGTAGTGGCTGTTGTACTGATGGTGTGATGTGGATAAGAGCATTTGTCAAATGTCATAAATGTTCAGTTTTCCAAAAGACCAGCGTCTTGTGGTTTTTGTCAGTAGTTCTAGTGTGCAGTTACTTCAAAAGACTGATGGACTTGTGAATGAATTTTTCTTCTTTAGACCAGAAGGTAATAGGACACAATGGTTATCCAGGTCATTTGTAAACCTAAAAGCAATAAATCATATATTGTTTCTTGTGGCGCAATAGTTCACCTCTCTGTCTCCAAGGATGATTGGTCAGGGTGCAGCTGTCCTGATAAGGCGAGGCTGTCTCCATCTTCCACGAGACCAAGGTCGTTGAAGATTGATGGTGTTATACCCCTAACTTTACCGTCACAGTAACTTTGTGTCCTTTTCCTTTGGTTCTCTGTCCCTCCAGAGCTCCCACAGCAACATGTCTGTACGGAGGAGGAGGTTCTCGCTGACCAGCAGCTCTGTATTCAGGAGAGGAACTCCAGTCTGGACCAAGAGGACCCAGAGCCTCCTCACATTAAAGAGGAACAGGAGGAACTCTGCACCAGTCAGGAGGGAGAGCAGCTTGTACTGAAGCAGGAGACTGATACCTTCATGTTGACTGCTACTTATGAGGAAAGTGACCACAGTGAACCAGGACCACAAAGTGATCAGCAGCTCCTCTCTCACAACTCTCATGTAACTGAGAGCCAAGATCAGAAAGGAGGCAAACACGAAAACGGTAACAATGTATACAACTCTACCTTGTCAAAGATTCACCGTAATACTCACATGGGTAAAGAGTCCTTAAAATGTGACACTCGTGGAAAAGCTTTTAAGCATAAGTCCCACTTTTATAGAGAGAAAAGAAACCACACAGGGCAGAAGCCATATTCTTGCAACACCTGTGGGAAAAGATTCTCTCAGACATCAGGATTGAATAATCATATAAAAGTCTATACACATGAGAAGCCGTTCCTTTGCACGACCTGTGGGAAAAGATTAATTAGCATTTCAACATTGAAAAGGCATATGAGTATCCACACAGGTGAGAAGCCTTATACTTGCAACACATGTGGAAGAGCTTTCAGAATTAATAGTAACTTGTCAATCCACATAAGAAGAGCCCACACTGGTGAGAAGCCATACCTTTGCAAGACCTGTGGGAAAAGATTTTGCACCATGGCGTCATTGACAAGACATATGAGAATCCACACAGGTGAGAGGCCATATACTTGTAAAACCTGTGGGAGAGCTTTTACACAGAGTTTTCATTTGACAGTCCACATGAGAAGCGTCCACAATGGTGAGAAGCCGTACCTTTGCAAGACCTGTGGAAAAAGATTCTGTGCTATGCCAACATTGAAAGCTCATATGAGAATCCACACAGGTGAGAGGCCATATACTTGTAAAATATGTGGAAGAACTTTTACACAGAATGGTAACTTAAGAATTCACATGAGAAGAGCCCACACTGGTGATTAGCCGTACCTTTGCAAGACCTGCGGGAAAAGATTCTCTGATACGTCTGTATTGGCGAGGCATATGAGATTGCATACAGGCAAGTAGACTTTGATTTTCAAAATATGTGGGAGCTGAAACTCACTTGGAGACGTGTTCACCTACTGAGTGAAATACACTTCAGCAATAGCTACATCTGTGTCATTGAATGTAAAATGTTTTCCATTAAGATGAGATGTCAATATCTTTGTGTAAAGTTACTCTTCATACAACTGTATTACTTGTATTTCTGTTAGCAACAGTATTTCTATGAAACAATCGTAATCTCCCAAAAGGAGGATAAATGTTTCACAGTAGTGGCTGTTAAAGTAATGGTGTGATCTTGATGGTTGTCTGTTTTGCCAAATGTGTATTTATGAAGCATCTCTGAGTCACTTTTAGTTTAAAATCTTTGTACCTCAAGCAGTATTTGATAGTTATATGTAAATCCTCCTACACGTTTGCAAGAACTCAGATTTTTCATTTGACAATGACTGACCACTGTTTGATATTACCATATTAGAAGTCCTATCAAATGCGAACGTGCCTTGTTTCTATTTTTATACACTACCTCACTTTTGTGTCTGACCAAATTGCGGCCAATTTTTTGCATTTCTGTTTGATAAATAATAAATTGATTGTCCAAATATTTTGTGGTTAATGCCAATTCATTTAAAAGAATAAAATACCAACAATTGTAAGTGGAGCAAACCCTAACTCATTACATACAACGTAATTCACAAATCAAATTAAATGACAAGTTGCTCTCTCTCTCTGTATATATACATTATACAGACACACACACATATATATATATAAACAGTGAAGTGAAATATTTACATATTCTAAATACTTTGTACTTTAAATGTATATCAATACAGTTTATCAGCAGTATTCAAGTATAAGTCTTAGAGGTCCACTTGCAAAATTTCTACAGTGTCACAGGTCCAGAAAGGTTTGATTAAGAAAGTGATATTTAAATTGGGTCAGGTTGCACAGTTATACATTCAGTTCAGTAAACTGATGTGTAACTGTACACTTTTGCAATTGGTGCAGATTTGTATTTTCATGCATTACATCATGTTTGAACAACAGCATTTCTCAGAACAATCAGTCTACTATATCTTGGCAATCTGTTTCACAGTGAGTGCAAAGTAGTGGCTGTTAAACTGATGGTGTGATGTGGATCAGAGCATTTGTCAAATGTAAGAAATGGTCATTTTTCAAAAGACCAGCGTCTTGTGGTTTTTGTCAATAAGTTCTAGTGTGCGATCAGTTCAAGCGACTGACAGGCTGATCTAGTCTAGTCTAAGACTAATAAGAGAAAATAGCATCACTTCTTTTTTAATGAAGGAAATGTTAACATGTAATCAGTATTGTAATTCTTCATCTTTCAAAAGCAAATGTTGTAATTTTTACCCCAAAACATTTATATGACGGCTATAGTTACAATAGTTACTTCACAGGTTAAAAAAGAAAGAAAAGTTATAATGGGGTTAAATAATAATATGCATTGTTAAGATGTCCAGCGGGATCAAAATGGGTAAAACTGAGCTCCATCTCAACTACCTGGTAGAAAAGATAACTCACTTCTACTGAACTTAACAGTGTGACATCCAGAGGAAGTAAACACTATATAGTTAAAAAAAAAAAAACAATTGCAAGAAGGAATAAATCAAGTTGAAATGTGGGGGAAGAAATAGGGATTTAAGTGAAAAAACTATAATAATATTCTTCACAAGAAAGAAGATTAAAGAAAATACTAGTTTGAAATTGTATGGAAATAATTTAGAGACAGTTGGGACATGTCGGTTTGGTTAGGAGTATATTTTGACTCTGGATTATCATGGAGAGAACTTATTGAAAGTATTGTGGATAAGTACACAAAAGTCATACATGTGATGACTGCCTTGTAGGGTTGGACTGGGGAGCTGATATTGCATCTTTGATATACATATACATATATATGTTGCCCTAATTAGATCAATGTCAGATTATGGGAGTGCAGTTTATGGATCTGCATCAAAAACTGTGCTTGGAGGGTTAGATGTGATTCAGGCTTCACCTGTGTGAACTTCACCTGTGTGTGCCCTTAAAACTGAGACAGGAGAATTTCCACTGGGTTTACGCAGGAAACAGCTCCTTGTCAACTATTGGAGAAATCTGAGAGGTAATGCAGACCCAACCAAAAAGGTGCTACTGGCCTGCTGGGAAAGGGAGAGAACATCAAAATCAAGTTTTGGCCAACTGTGATGTGGCCTATAATCCCTGTATGGTCACTAAAAACACTGTCGGTAGATTTGGAACTACATTAGATTAAGGCAAGAAATAAAAGCGCTTATTCAGTGAGTAAGTTTAATAATTATAAGGAAAGTAAATATGCAGAGTATGTGCAGGTTTTTCTGACTGATCCAAAGACCCATTAACATATAATACAGGTTCTGAAGTCGCAGTTCCTAACCACAGAGGTGGGAATGGACTGAACAAACCAAACCAAAGTTCCCGTCTGTGATTCAGTTTCTGCTCTGTACAGTCATAAGTCAGATGCATCCAGTAATCGTCAAGACTTAACGATTTGAAATCATGACTCTTAAGAGAAATTAAGAGAACAGGACCGATGAGAAAAATCTGATGAACCGAACAATTTAGGAGTTAACTACCACCAGAAGGAGGAGGAGGAGCAGAAGGAGGAAGTAAACAATACAGGTGCTATTAGCGTAAGCCTGGGGTTAGCATGTTATCACTAAAAAAACATTAAAACATAAAAAAAGATGTGCAACCCTAAATGAAAGCGGAACAAAAAGCTAACTCACTTCCACTGTCGGAACTTAACAGTGTGACATCCAGCGGAAGTAAACAACACAACCGCCAGTCTATGATATTGTAGTCATAGCGCAGCTAATTATTTCATTTGTAATTAAGCAACAATGTCTTCAGTTGAGTGTTTGAGAGAGTTTGTCAACGAGCGACTAACTGCTGCTGCTGAAGAAATATTCGGAGTTTTTAAACAAACTATCGTCGAGTACGAAGAAGAGATCGATCGTCAGCGCAGACTGCTGGATATCTTTTGGAAACCTGAAATAAAGTTACACAGGATAGGTGTGAAAACTTAAATATTTTAATAACAGAGGAATTAGATTTATGTATAATCCAGTTGTTTAAATATACTCTGGTACTAATTTGCTGCATGTCTGCATTTTGTCTTTACCGTCACAGTAACTTAGTGTCCTGTTCCTTTGGTTCTCTGTCCCTCCAGAGCTCCCACAGCAACATGTCTGTACGGAGGAGGAGGTTCTCGCTGACCAGCAGCTCTGTATTCAGGAGAGGAACTCCAGTCTGGACCAAGAGGACCCAGAGCCTCCACAGATTAAAGAGGATCAGGAGGAACTCTGCACCAGTCAGGAGGAAGAGCAGCTTGTACTGAAGCAGGAGACTGATACCTTCATGTTGACTGCTACTGATGAGGAAAGTGACCACAGTGAACCAGAACCACAAAGTGACCACAGTGAACCAGAACCACAAAGTGACCAGCAGCTCCTCTCTCACAACTCTCATGTAGCTGAGAGCCAAGATCAGAAAGGAGGCAAACATGAAGAGTCAGGATCAACTAGAAATGCAGAACCAAAACCACAGAAGATCCATAACAAAAGCAAAAGTCACAGGAACAATGTAGACAACCCCAAGATGTTAAAAATTCAGCGTAATCCTCACACAGGTAAAAAGTCTTTCATATGTGACACTTGTGGAAAAGATTGTAAGTATAAGTCATTGTTGCAGATACACCTGAGCATCGACACAGGTGAGAAGCCGTATTCTTGCAGCACCTGTGGGAAAAGATTCAGTCGAACATCAGATTTGAACATTCATATTAGAATCCACACAGGTGAGCAGCCATTTTTGTGCAAAACATGCGGGAGAGATTTCACATGTAGTAGTTCCTTGAAAGTCCACATGAGAACTCACACAGGTGAGAAGCCGTACCTTTGCAAGACCTGCGGGCAAAGATTCCATCAAATGAACGACTTGAAAAAGCATATGACAGTCCACACAGGTGAGAAGCTGTAAACTTGCAAAACCTGTGGGAGATCTTTCAGACTTAAGGATGGCTTGACAGTCCACATGAGAAGAGCCCACACAGGTGAGAGGCCGTACCTTTGCAAGATCTGCGGGATGAGATACTTTGATGCGTCTGATTTGGCACGTCACAGAAAATCACATTCAAGGAAGTAGCCTTCCATCTGCAACATATGTCGGAGGTGACTCAGTTTTAGTGGTTTGTGGTCAGAACACACAAGAACTCAGATCTTTGCAAGAAATCAGATTTTACGTTAGAGAATTAGTCATTTTTTTGTCTTGACAAATGATTTAAAAGATTATCATAACAGTTGCCGGTTAATGCCTGTTCATTTTAAAGAACAGAAATGAGATTAGGTACAGATCCAAAACCACAGAAAAATCTTGACAAAATCAATAGTCACACTAACAATGTATATAACTCTACCATATTAAAGATTCACCCTAATATGTGAATACAAAATGTCTCAAATATGACGCTCGGGAAAGTAAAATTTGCAGAGATACCAGAGCATCCACACAGGTGAGAGGCCATATTCTTGCAACTCATGCGGGGAAGGTTTCAGTTCAGTAAAAAGATGTATAACCCACAGTTTTGCAATATGTGTATCTCTGTATTTACATACAGTACAGCTTGTTTGAGCAACAGCATTTCTTAGAACAATCATTCTTCTGTTTCTCAGGAATCTGTTTCACAGTGAGTGCACAGCAGTGGCTGTTAAGCTAATGGTGTGATGTGGATGACCAATTGTGTGGATAAGAGCATTTTCCAAATATTGTAAATGTTCATTTTTCAGAAGACCAGCCTGTTGTGGTTTTTGTCAGTAGTTCTTCACCTTTTACCCCAACTGTTTATTTGACAGCTATAGCTACAATAGTTACTCTGCAAGTTAAGATTTTAACTTATGACCTTATAAAATAAGATGCATTGTTAAATTATCCAAAAAGATGTAAAATAGGTTAAACTGAGCACAGCGTTGACTGTCTGCTATATACAAATGCTAGGGTGGAGTCAGCTAAAATGGACCACTTTTTGATAAATGATTTGTAAGACCATCAAATAAGCTATACATGAGATCTAATGATAAGTTTTATAAATTGGCATGGGTCTCTAAAATATTTATTTGTAAAAATTGTGAAAAAGTATAATTGTTTATAAGAGAGACTATCTGCAGGTTCCCTCTTGAGCTACGACCCAATGTTCAGTTAAAATGGGCCAATAGAACAACGCAGTAACTTCAGATGAAATCATTTTAACAGTAAATTGACACAAACTAGTGGCTTTGGTGTGCCATAGTAAAAACACTGTAAATACAATTAATGCAATAAAAAGTTAAAGAAATATTTGATTAAAAAATGCATAACTATATGCAATTTCCTGGACATCTGTTTTGGTAAGAGATAAACCTCTTTTGGAGCGGAGCTTGATGAGAGCGGCCTGTTGTTTCCCCCCAGATTCCTCTGGTAGGTATTGTTTCCTCCCAGATGCATAGCCAGAACCAGCAACTTTGCTGCTAATGCGTCTTTGCAAAGTGATCTTTGGAATGTTTCAAGCTCTTGCTAAAAAGCAAACATTTGGTGTCTGCCCTCTCTCAGCTATCTCCTGGTACTCATTAATGGCGCCCCTCATTCTGTCCTTTCTCCACTGGTTGTACCGACATCCTGTCTTTTTCTCTTTTCTTCTCCGTTTCCCTTCTTGTAACTTTTTTATTTGAAAGAGCCTGTCAAGAGATTCTAAATAAACATTTTGCTTTGTTGTTAAGCTTACTTATAATTGCTTTATCACCCTTATTAGTGATGAGTGAAATTATCTGTCAGGCTCATTTCCCGAACGATTTCTCTGAGCAGCCTACTTCATGTAACACTCTGCCCCGCCCACCTTTGCAACGTCAGACCAATCAAAACTATTGTTACATGTCAACTAGTGACGTGGCAACAATGCACGACCAGTGTTTGTGATTGGCTGTAAAATTTTATAGGGCTATGACGCTCCAAATTTATCTAGCCCATTTTAGCTGACTCCACCCTACATGTTATGACATCAGTAATTCAAGTCACATATTATATAATTATGTAGCACTGACAGAAGCCATTCTGCATAGCCTAATGATTCATTTAACCATGAATTACACTGTGGTATTTCTACTAAAAAAATACTTCTTCTGCCACAGCATATTTGTTTTTATGCAAAATCATTATCTGAAAGGAACAAAAAAAAAACAAGTCTATCAGTTAAAAGATGTAGTTTAGAAAATAGTACCAAATGGAGGTAGATGTCCATCCTTTCTACTGATAATAAACACAAGCCTTGAATAAAATTCCATCATTTGAAAGCGGAAAAAAAGCTCCCGCACTTCCACTGTCGGAACTTAACACTGCGACACCCAGCGGAAGTAAACAACACAACCGCTACTAGCGTTAGCAGCGTGCACGGATTGAATTATCTGGAAGATGATATTGTAGTCATAGCACAGCTATTTATTTCATTTGTAATTAAGCAACAATGTCTTCAGTTGAGTGTTTGAGAGAGTTTGTCAACGAGCGACTAGCTGCTGCTGCTGAAGAAATATTCGGAGTTTTTAAACAAACTATCGTCGAGTACGAAGAAGAGATCGATCGTCAGCGCAGACTGCTGGATATCTTTTGGAAACCTGAAATAAAGTTACACAGGATAGGTGTGTAAACTTAATTATTTTAATAACAGAGGAATTAGATTCATATATAATCCAGTTGTTTAAATATACTCTGGTACTAATTTGCTGCATGTCTGCATTTTGTCTTTACCGTCACAGTAACTTAGAGTCCTGTTCCTTTGGTTCTCTGTCCCTCCAGAGCTCCCACAGCAACATGTCTGTACGGAGGAGGAGGTTCTCGCTGACCAGCAGCTCTGTATTCAGGAGAGGAACTCCAGTCTGGACCAAGAGGACCCAGAGCCTCCACAGATCAAAGAGGATCAGGAGGAACTCTGCACCAGTCAGGAGGGAGAGCAGCTTGTACTGAAGCAGGAGACTGATACCTTCATGTTGACTGCTACTGATGAGGAAAGTGACCACAATGAACCAGAACCACAAAGTGACCAGCAGCTCCTCTCTCACAACTCTGATGTGGCTGAGAGCCAAGATCAGAAAGGAGGCAAACATGAAGAGTCAGGATCAACTAGAGATGCAAAACCAAAAGTAAAGAAGAGACATAACAAAAGCAAAAGTCACAGGAACAATGTAGACAACACTAAGATGTTAAAAATTCAGCGTAACCCTCACACAGGTAAAAAGTCTTTCATATGTGACACTTGTGGAAAAGATTGTAAGTGTATGTCAGAATTGCAGAGACACCTTAGAAGACACACAGGTGAGAAGCCGTACCTTTGCAAGACCTGTGGGAAAAGATTCGGTCGAACATCAGATTTGAACATTCATATGAGAATCCACACAGGCGAGAAGCCGTATTCTTGCAGCACCTGTGGGAAAAAATTCCGTCAGATATCAACATTGAAAGCTCATATGAGAATCCACACAGGTGAGAGGCCATATACTTGTAAAATATGTGGAAGAACATTTTCACATAATGGTTACTTAAGAATCCACATGAGAAGAGCCCACACTGGTGAGAAGCCGTACCTTTGCAAGACCTGTGGGAAAAGATTTTGCACCACAGAGTCATTGAAAAGGCATATGAGAATCCACACAGGCGAGAAGCCGTACCATTGCAAGACCTGCGGGAAAAGATTCTCTGATACGTCTGTATTGGCGAGGCATATGAGATTGCATACAGGCAAGTAGACTTTGATTTTCAAAATATGTGGCAGCTGAAACTCCCTTGCAGACGTGTTCACCTACTGAATGAAATACACTTCAGCAATAGCTACATCTGTGTCATTGAATGTAAAATGTTTTCCATTAAGATGAGATGTCAATATCTTTGTGTAAAGTTACTCTTCATACAACTGTATTACTTGTATTTCTGTTAGCAACAGTATTTCTATGAAACAATCGTAATCTCCCAAAAGGAGGATAAATGTTTCACAGTAGTGGCTGTTAAAGTAATGGTGTGATCTTGATGGTTGTCTGTTTTGCCAAATGTGTATTTATGAAGCATCTCTGAGTCACTTTTAGTTTATAATCTTTGTACCTCAAGCAGTATTTGATAGTTCTATATAAATCCTCCTACACATCTTTGCAAGAAGTCAGATTTTCCATTTGACAATGACTGACCACTGTTTGATATTACCATATTAGAAGTCCTATCAAATGTGAACGTGCCTTGTTTCTATTTTTATACACTACCTCACTTTTGTGTCTGACCAAATTGCGGCCAATTTTTGCATTTCTGTTTGATAAATAATAAATTGATTGTCCAAATATTTTGTGGTTAATGCCAATTCATTTAAAAGAATAAAATACCAACAATTGTAAGTGGAGCAAACCCTAACTCATTACATACAACGTAATTCACAAATCAAATTAAATGACAAGATGCTCTCTCTCTCTGTATATATACATTATACAGACACACACACATATATATATATAAACAGTGAAGTGAAATATTTACATATTCTAAATACTTTGTACTTTAAATGTATATCAATACAGTTTATCAGCAGTATTCAAGTATAAGTCTTAGAGGTCCACTTGCAAAATTTCTACAGTGTCACAGGTCCAGAAAGGTTTGATTAAGAAAGTGATATTTAAATTGGGTCAGGTTGCACAGTTATACATTCAGTTCAGTAAACTGATGTGTAACTGTACACTTTTGCAATTGGTGCAGATTTGTATTTTCATGCATTACATCATGTTTGAACAACAGCATTTCTCAGAACAATCAGTCTACTATATCTTGGCAATCTGTTTCACAGTGAGTGCAAAGTAGTGGCTGTTAAACTGATGGTGTGATGTGGATCAGAGCATTTGTCAAATGTAAGAAATGGTCATTTTTCAAAAGACCAGCGTCTTGTGGTTTTTGTCAATAAGTTCTAGTGTGCGATCAGTTCAAGCGACTGACAGGCTGATCTAGTCTAGTCTAAGACTAATAAGAGAAAATAGCATCACTTCTTTTTTAATGAAGGAAATGTTAACATGTAATCAGTATTGTAATTCTTCACCATCTTTCAAAAGCAAATGTTGTAATTTTTACCCCAAAACATTTATATGACGGCTATAGTTACAATAGTTACTTCACAGGTTAAAAAAGAAAGAAAAGTTATAATGGGGTTAAATAATAATATGCATTGTTAAGATGTCCAGCGGGATCAAAATGGGTAAAACTGAGCTCCATCTCAACTACCTGGTAGAAAAGATAACTCACTTCTACTGAACTTAACAGTGTGACATCCAGAGGAAGTAAACACTATATAGTTAAAAAAAAAAAAAAATTGCAAGAAGGAATAAATCAAGTTGAAATGTGGGGGAAGAAATAGGGATTTAAGTGAAAAAACTATAATAATATTCTTCACAAGAAAGAAGATTAAAGAAAATACTAGTTTGAAATTGTATGGAAATAATTTAGAGACAGTTGGGACATGTCGGTTTGGTTAGGAGTATATTTTGACTCTGGATTATCATGGAGAGAACTTATTGAAAGTATTGTGGATAAGTACACAAAAGTCATACATGTGATGACTGCCTTGTAGGGTTGGACTGGGGAGCTGATATTGCATCTTTGATATACATATACATATATATGTTGCCCTAATTAGATCAATGTCAGATTATGGGAGTGCAGTTTATGAATCTGCATCAAAAAATGTGCTTGAAGGGTTAGATGTGATTCAGGCTTCACCTGTGTGAACTTCACCTGTGTGTGCCCTTAAAACTGAGACAGGAGAATTTCCACTGGGTTTACGCAGGAAACAGCTCCTTGTCAACTATTGGAGAAATCTGAGAGGTAATGCAGACCCAACCAAAAAGGTGCTACTGGCCTGCTGGGAAAGGGAGAGAACATCAAAATCAAGTTTTGGCCAACTGTGATGTGGCCTATAATCCCTGTATGGTCACTAAAAACACTGTCGGTAGATTTGGAACTACATTAGATTAAGGCAAGAAATAAAAGCGCTTATTCAGTGAGTGAGTTTAATAATTATAAGGAAAGTAAATATGCAGAGTATGTGCAGGTTTTTCTGACCGATCCAAAGACCAATTAACATATAATACAGGTTCTGAAGTCGCAGTTCCTAACCACAGAGGTGGGAATGGACTGAACAAACCAAACCAAAGTTCCCGTCTGTGATTCAGTTTCTGCTCTGTACAGTCATAAGTCAGATGCATCCAGTAATCGTCAAGACTTAACGATTTGAAATCATGACTCTTAAGAGAAATTAAGAGAACAGGACCGATGAGAAAAATCTGATGAACCGAACAATTTAGGAGTTAACTACCACCAGAAGGAGGAGGAGGAGCAGAAGGAGGAAGTAAACAATACAACCGCCAGTCTATGATATTGTAGTCATAGCGCAGCAAATTATTTCATTTGTAATTAAGCAACAATGTCTTCAGTTGAGTGTTTGAGAGAGTTTGTCAACGAGCGACTAACTGCTGCTGCTGAAGAAATATTCGGAGTTTTTAAACAAACTATCGTCGAGTACGAAGAAGAGATCGATCGTCAGCGCAGACTGCTGGATATCTTTTGGAAACCTGAAATAAAGTTACACAGGATAGGTGTGTAAACTTAATTATTTTAATAACAGAGGAATTAGATTCATATATAATCCATGTCTGCATTTTGTCTTTACCGTCACAGTAACTTAGTGTCCTGTTCCTTTGGTTCTCTGTCCCTCCAGAGCTCCCACAGCAACATGTCTGTACGGAGAAGGAGGTTCTCGCTGACCAGCAGCTCTGTATTCAGGAGAGGAACTCCAGTCTGGACCAAGAGGACCCAGAGCCTCCACAGATTAAAGAGGAACAGGAGGAACTCTGCACCAGTCAGGAGGGAGAGCAGCTTGTACTGAAGCAGGAGACTGATACCTTCATGTTGACTGCTACTGATGAGGAAAGTGACCACAGTGAACCAGAACCACAAAGTGACCACAGTGAACCAGAACCACAAAGTGACCACAGTGAACCAGAACCACAAAGTGACCACAGTGAAGCAGAACCACAAAGTGACCAGCAGCTCCTCTCTCACAACTCTCATGTAGCTGAGAGCCAAGATCAGAAAGGAGGCAAACATGAAGAGTCAGGATCAACTAGAAATGCAGAACCAAAGCCACAGAAGATCCATAACAAAAGCAAAAGTCACAGGAACAATGTACACAACCCTAAGATGTTAAAAATTCAGCGTAATCCTCACACAGGTAAAAAGTCTTTCATATGTGACACTTGTGGAAAAGATTGTAAGTATAAGTCATTGTTGCAGATACACCTGAGCATCGACACAGGTGAGAAGCCGTATTCTTGCAGCACCTGTGGGAAAAGATTCAGTCGAACATCAGATTTGAACATTCATATTAGAATCCACACAGGTGAGCAGCCATTTTTGTGCAAAACATGCGGGAGAGATTTCACATGTAGTAGTTCCTTGAAAGTCCACATGAGAACTCACACAGGTGAGAAGCCGTACCTTTGCAAGACCTGCGGGCAAAGATTCCATCAAATGAACGACTTGAAAAAGCATATGACAGTCCACACAGGTGAGAAGCTGTAAACTTGCAAAACCTGTGGGAGATCTTTCAGACTTAAGGATGGCTTGACAGTCCACATGAGAAGAGCCCACACAGGTGAGAGGCCGTACCTTTGCAAGATCTGCGGGATGAGATACTTTGATGCGTCTGATTTGGCACGTCACAGAAAATCACATTCAAGGAAGTAGCCTTCCATCTGCAAAATATGTGGGAGGCGATTCAGTTTTAGTGGTTTGTGGTCAGAACACACAAGAACTCAGATCTTTGCAAGAAATCAGATTTTACGTTAGAGAATTAGTCATTTTTTTGTCTTGACAAATGATTTAAAAGATTATCATAACAGTTGCCGGTTAATGCCTGTTCATTTTAAAGAACAGAAATGAGATTAGGTACAGATCCAAAACCACAGAAAAATCTTGACAAAATCAATAGTCACACTAACAATGTATATAACTCTACCATATTAAAGATTCACCCTAATATGTGAACACAAAATGTCTCAAATATGACACTCGGGAAAGTAAAATTTGCAGAGATACCAGAGCATCCACACAGGTGAGAGGCCATATTCTTGCAACTCATGCGGGGAAGGTTTCAGTTCAGTAAAAAGATGTATAACCCACAGTTTTGCAATATGTGTATCTCTGTATTTACATACAGTACAGCTTGTTTGAGCAACAGCATTTCTTAGAACAATCATTCTTCTGTTTCTCAGGAATCTGTTTCACAGTGAGTGCACAGCAGTGGCTGTTAAGCTAATGGTGTGATGTGGATGACCAATTGTGTGGATAAGAGCATTTTCCAAATATTGTAAATGTTCATTTTTCAGAAGACCAGCCTGTTGTGGTTTTTGTCAGTAGTTCTTCACCTTTTACCCCAACTGTTTATTTGACAGCTATAGCTACAATAGTTACTCTGCAAGTTAAGATTTTAACTTATGACCTTATAAAATAAGATGCATTGTTAAATTATCCAAAAAGATGTAAAATAGGTTAAACTGAGCACAGCGTTGACTGTCTGCTATATACAAATGCTAGGGTGGAGTCAGCTAAAATGGACCACTTTTTGATAAATGATTTGTAAGACCATCAAATAAGCTATACATGAGATCTAATGATAAGTTTTATAAATTGGCATGGGTCTCTAAAATATTTATTTGTAAAAATTGTGAAAAAGTATAATTGTTTATAAGAGAGACTATCTGCAGGTTCCCTCTTGAGCTACGACCCAATGTTCAGTTAAAATGGGCCAATAGAACAACGCAGTAACTTCAGATGAAATCATTTTAACAGTAAATTGACACAAACTAGTGGCTTTGGTGTGCCATAGTAAAAACACTGTAAATACAATTAATGCAATAAAAAGTTAAAGAAATATTTGATTAAAAAATGCATAACTATATGCAATTTCCTGGACATCTGTTTTGGTAAGAGATAAACCTCTTTTGGAGCGGAGCTTGATGAGAGCGGCCTGTTGTTTCCCCCCAGATTCCTCTGGTAGGTATTGCTTCCTCCCAGATGCATAGCCAGAACCAGCAACTTTGCTGCTAATGCGTCTTTGCAAAGTGATCTTTGGAATGTTTCAAGCTCTTGCTAAAAAGCAAACATTTGGTGTCTGCCCTCTCTCAGCTATCTCCTGGTACTCATTAATGGCGCCCCTCATTCTGTCCTTTCTCCACTGGTTGTACCGACATCCTGTCTTTTTCTCTTTTCTTCTCCGTTTCCCTTCTTGTAACTTTTTTATTTGAAAGAGCCTGTCAAGAGATTCTAAATAAACATTTTGCTTTGTTGTTAAGCTTACTTATAATTGCTTTATCACCCTTATTAGTGATGAGTGAAATTATCTGTCAGGCTCATTTCCCGAACGATTTCTCTGAGCAGCCTACTTCATGTAACACTCTGCCCCGCCCACCTTTGCAACGTCAGACCAATCAAAACTATTGTTACATGTCAACTAGTGACGTGGCAACAATGCACGACCAGTGTTTGTGATTGGCTGTAAAATTTTATAGGGCTATGACGCTCCAAATTTATCTAGCCCATTTTAGCTGACTCCACCCTACATGTTATGACATCAGTAATTCAAGTCACATATTATATAATTATGTAGCACTGACAGAAGCCATTCTGCATAGCCTAATGATTCATTTAACCGTGAATTACACTGTGGTATTTCTACTAAAAAAATACTTCTTCTGCCACAGCATATTTGTTTTTATGCAAAATCATTATCTGAAAGGAACAAAAAAAAAACAAGTCTATCAGTTAAAAGATGTAGTTTAGAAAATAGTACCAAATGGAGGTAGATGTCCATCCTTTCTACTGATAATAAACACAAGCCTTGAATAAAATTCCATCATTTGAAAGCGGAAAAAAAGCTCCCGCACTTCCACTGTCGGAACTTAACACTGCGACACCCAGCGGAAGTAAACAACACAACCGCTACTAGCGTTAGCAGCGTGCACGGATTGAATTATCTGGAAGATGATATTGTAGTCATAGCGCAGCTATTTATTTCATTTGTAATTAAGCAACAATGTCTTCAGTTGAGTGTTTGAGAGAGTTTGTCAACGAGCGACTAGCTGCTGCTGCTGAAGAAATATTCGGAGTTTTTAAACAAACTATCGTCGAGTACGAAGAAGAGATCGATCGTCAGCGCAGACTGCTGGATATCTTTTGGAAACCTGAAATAAAGTTACACAGGATAGGTGTGTAAACTTAATTATATAATAACAGAGGAATTAGATTTATATATAATCCAAATTGTTTAAATATATTCTGGTACTAATTTGCTGCATGTCTGCATTTTGTCTTTACCGTCACAGTAACTTAGTGTCCTGTTCCTTTGGTTCTCTGTCCCTCCAGAGCTCCCACAGCAACATGTCTGTACGGAGGAGGAGGTTCTCGCTGACCAGCAGCTCTGTATTCAGGAGAGGAACTCCAGTCTGGACCAAGAGGACCCAGAGCCTCCACAGATTAAAGAGGAACAGGAGGAACTCTGCACCAGTCAGGAGGGAGAGCAGCTTGTACTGAAGCAGGAGACTGATACCTTCATGTTGACTGCTACTGATGAGGAAAGTGACCACAGTGAACCAGAACCACAAAGTGACCACAGTGAACCAGAACCACAAAGTGACCACAATGAACCAGAACCACAAAGTGACCAAAGTGAACCAGAACCACAAAGGGACCAGCAGCTCCTCTCTCACAACTCTCATGTAGCTGAGAGCCAAGATCAGAAAGGAGGCAAACATGAAGAGTCAGGATCAACTAGAGACGTAGAACCAAAACCACAGAAGATCCATCACAAATGCGAAAGTCACAGTAACAATGTAGACAACCCTAAGATGTTAAAAATTAAGTGCAATACTCACACAGGTAAAAAGTCTTTCATATGTGACACTTGTGGAAAAGATTGTAAGTATAAGTCAAAATTGCAGATACACCTGAGACGACACACAGGTGAGAAGCCGTATTCTTGCAACACCTGTGGGAAACGATTTTGTCGGACATCAGATTTGAAAACTCATATTAGAATCCACACAGATGAAAAGCCATATTCTTGCCACACCTGTGGGAAAGGATTTTCTTGGAAATCACAATTGAACATTCATATGAGAATCCACACAGGTGAGAAGCCGTATTCTTGCCACACCTGTGGGAAAAGATTTTGTCGGAAATCACAATTGAACATTCATATGAGAATCCACACAGACGAGAGGCCATATTCTTGCCAGGCATGTGGGAAGGATTTCAAATATAATAGTGCCTTGAAAGTCCACATGAGAAGAGTACACATTGGTGAGAGGCCGTACCTTTGCAAGACCTGTGGGAAAAGATTCAGTGACAGTACAGAATTCAACGTCCACATAAGAATCCACACAGGTGAGAAGCCGTATTCCTGCAAAACGTGGGAGAAGATTTTCTCGGGCATCAGCATTGAAAGTCCATATGACAATCCACACTGGTGAGAAGCCGTACCTTTGCAAGACCTGCGGGATAAGATTCCATCTAATGACACAATTGAAAAGGCATATGACAGTCCACACAGGTGAGAAGCCGTGTACTTGCGAAACGTGGGATAGCTTTCAGGGTTAAGCATGTCTTTACAGTCCACATGAGAAGAGCCCACACAGGTGAGAAGCCGTACCTTTGCAAGATCTGTGGAAAGAGATACTTTGATGCGTCTGATTTGGCACGTCACAGAAGATCGCATACAAGGAAGTAGCCTTACATCTGCAACATATGTCGGAGGTGACTCAGTTTTAGTGGTTTGTGGTCAGAACACACAAGAAGTCACAGATCTTTGCAAGAAATCAGATTTTACATTTGAGATTGACTGACATCATTGTTTTATTATTGTCATGTAAGAAGTTCTATTAAATGTGAACATGCCCTCTTTTTGCTATTTTTATACACTACCTCACTTATGTGTCTGATTGATGGGTGGTTTTTGTATGAATCAATAGTACAAACTGAAAATAGCATCACAAAACAGCAGTTTTGTAATTTTTCACAATCTTTTACCCTAAAACATTTCTATGACAGGTATACAGTAGTTCCAATAGTTACTTTGCAGGTTAAGATTAAAAAAATAAAACATAGTGAGCTTTTAAAATGCACTGTGAAGGTATCGCACAGGATTTAAAATGGGAAAACTGAGCTCCTCCTCGACTTGCTGCTATATACAAATCTTACACGTTATGGCATCAGTAATTAAGATAAAATATATAATTATGTGGCACTAACAGGGGCCATTCTGTATTAAGGTTAATTTAACATTTCTTACTTTCAATATATAGTTTTAATAGTACGTCCATATTATTACTTATCTAACATTTTGAATGCACCATGAATCACACTGTGGAATTTCAATTTAAATAATCTGAATACTTCATTCACCACAGTTTATTTGCTTTTTATGCAAAAATAATTAACTGCAAAGTAACAAAAACCACATCTGTTTGTTAAAAGTTGTAGTTGAGTTCCAAAGCGAGGTAGATGTACATCCTTGCTACTGATATTAAACACACAAATGTGAATAAAATGCCATCAGTGGAAAGCGGAACAAAAGCTCCCACAATTCCACTTTCGGAACTTAAAAGTGTGACATCCAGCGGATGCAACCGCTAGTAGCGTTAGCTGTGTCCATGTATTGAATGAGCTGGAACACGATATTGTAGTTGTAGCGCAGGAGACTGATACCTTCATGTTGACTGCTACTTATGAGGAAAGTGACCACAGTGAACTAGCTCCTCTCTGGAAAATATGTGGGAGGCAACGCACAAGAACGTTCAGATCTTTGCAAGAAATCATTTTTTGAGAATGACTCATATCACTATTCTATTATTACCATATAAGAAGTCCTATTAAATGTGAACATGCCCTGTTTTTTATATTTTATACACTACCTCACTTTTGTGTCTGACTGATAGTTGTTTTTTGTATGAAGACATACGATAACCATATTTACTATGCTTTTGTAGTCATAATAA
Source organism: Macquaria australasica (assembly GCA_005408345.1). NCBI lineage: Eukaryota > Metazoa > Chordata > Actinopteri > Centrarchiformes > Percichthyidae > Macquaria > Macquaria australasica. Next base: position 19,636 of record SEMN01000219.1, on the reverse strand, counting down.
TTCCTTATAAACTTTTATATCTTTTATGAGTTTGTGCAACTTTGGTACCATGTCTGTGTTTTTCACCTAATTAACTATGTATGGATGAACCTGAAGGTTCCTGTGCTTAGCTGGTATCACTGTGACCATGTTTTTCACTCCTGACAAAGAATGTAGTGCACCCGTGTCACATGAAGTTACTTGACTCCATACTATATAAACTTGGTCTACCTTATCTCAGGACAGATCCTGAGTGGTACTTTGGTTCTACTCTGGGTCTGACCATCTGTCTAAATAAACCAGCCTTAAGAATCGACTTGTGGCCTGATTGGTTTCAACTTCATTTCATCCAAGATATTTTCACTGACTAACAGACTAAACGCCTCTTCTTTTCTTGATAAATGACTTAAAAGTTGTCGGTTCATGCCTGTTCATTTTAAAAAATAGTATTGAGAATACAAACGCAGATCCAAAACCACAGAAAGTCTTCACAAAATCAATAGTCACACTAGGAATGTAACTACCATGTTAAACATTCACTTTCATACATGCACACGTAAAAAGTCTTTCAAATTTGACGTGGGAAAGCTTTTAAGTATAAGTTAATTTTGCAGAGACTCCAGTGCTTTGCAATAGGTGCGTCTTTGTACTTACATTGCAGAATGTTTGAGCAACAGCACTTCTTCAACAACAATCATAGTCTTCTGTATCTTAGGAATCTGTTTCACAGTGAGTACACAGTAGTGGCTGTTAAACTAACAGTGAGGTGTGGATAAGAGCATTCGCCAAATGTCATAAATGTTCAGTTTTTCAGAAGACTAGCATGTTGTGGGTTTTGTCAGTAGTTCTTCACTATCTTTTACCCTACAACATTTATATGACAGCTATAGTTACAATAGTTATTATGCAAGTTAAGATTTTAATAAAACTTATAATGAGCTTGAAAAAATAATGTGTTGTGAAACTATCCAACTGGAGGTAACATAGGCAAAACTGAGCTTTACCTCAACTAGCTGCTACATACAAATCTTACACGTTATGGTATCAGTAATTAAAATTAAGTATTATAAAATTATATTATGGTTCATTTCACATTAACAACATGTTGTAGTATTGCTTACGGTGGCATAGTAAGAGAACGGATAAAGAACAACTGGGAAAATTATCTCCACATTTATACAGATGGGGTCCAAGTGCCCAAAACTGGAAAATCAGGATTTTACATTTCAAATTTAGAAAGTATAAAATTCAAACAACTGTCCGAGGGGGATTTGGTCTTTACAACAGAATGAATGGCTATAATATGGGCATGGCAGCGGATTAAGAAGGTGAAGCCAAGGCAATCAGTGATATGTTCAGATTCGGTTCTGATGACACTTAGAGAATGCAAGGGGAGCCTGGTCAGACCTTGTGGTGGAGCTGTTGATTGAATAGACTGGAGGTTCAGTGGGGTTTCCTTTGGTGCCAGCCCATGTGGGGGTGGGAGGGAATGAGGCAGATGATATGGCAGATAAAAATGCAGAGACATCTCAAGAACTCAGTCATATAAATGTTTTGGGGTAAAAAGCGGTGAAGAATTACAATACTGCTTGTGATGGAAATCATGAGTGAAGAAGTTTCAGGAGGCCTGGATGTCTTACGCAGAAGCATTTGTTAAAATTTGATCGAGGAGAATAGAGATCAGAAGCACAAGTGAACACTGTAATGCCATCCAATTTTGAAGGTGAGGAGTATTTAACCCTTAAATGGACATACTAGATTCCCTACAAGTTCAAATAAGGTGATTCTAAGTGTGTGATTTGAGTAAAACATTTCCCACAAATTCTGCAATTATGTGGATTCCATGTATTTGCAAATACTGCTCTCCCTCCTCTGTGGAGGCTCTGGGTCCTCTTGGTCCAGACTGGAGTTCCTCTCCTGAATACAGAGCTGCTGGTCAGCGAGAACCTCCTCCTCCATACAGACATGTTGCTGTGGGAGCTCTGGAGGGACAGAGAACCAAAGGAACAGGACTCTACTGTGACGGTAAAGTATGGAGTATAACACTGTCAATCTTCAACGACCTTGGTCTCGTGGAAGATGGAGACAGCCTCGCCTTATCAGGACAGCTGCACCCTGACCAATCATCCTTGGAGACAGAGAGGTGAACTATTGCGCCACAAGAAACAATATATGATTTATTGCTTTTAGGTTTACAAATGACCTGGATGTGACCTGGATAACCATTGTGTCCTATTACCTTCTGGTCTAAAGAAGAAAAATTCATTCACAAGTCCATCAGTCTTTTGAAGTAAATGCACACTAGAACTACTGACAAAAACCACAAGACGCTGGTTTTTTGGAAAACTGAACATTTATGACATTTGACAAATGCTCTTATCCACATCACACCATCAGTACAACAGCCACTACTGTGCACTCACTGTGAAACTAACATTTTTTCTATATTTGGGAGATTACGATTGTTTCAAAGAAATACTGTTGCTAACAGCAATATAACTAATACAATCATATGAAGGGAAACTTCATACTAAGATATTGAAATCTCATTTTATAGAAAACATTTAACATCAAACAGATGTAGCTATTGCAAAAGTGTATTTCATTCAGTATGTGAACACGTATCCACTGGAGATTCAGCTCGATGGTTTCTGTGTATATTGATCCTCAGGTGTTTTTTCAAGTATGTGATTTGAGTAAAACTTTTCCCACAAGTGCTGCAATTATGTGGATCCTCGCTTCTGTTAGTTCTTATGTGTTCTGACCACAAGAACTGAATCATCTTCCATGTATTTGCAAATACAAGGTTACTTGCCTGTATGTGATCTTAGACGCCTGGCCAAATCGTGCTCTCTGCAGATTTTTTTTCCACGTGTTGCTGTGCTATGGCTTCTCACCATTGTGGGCTCTTCTTATATGGACAAACAAGCCACTACCACATCTGAAAACCTTTCCACATGTTTTGCAAACATACGGCTTCTCACCTGTGTGAGTTCTCATGTGGACTTTCAAGACACTGCTGAGTCTGAAATCTTTCCTACATGTGTTGCATGAATATGGCTTCTCACCAGTGTGGATTCTAATGTGAGTTTTCAGTTCTGATGTCCGACAGAATCTTTTCCCGCATGTTTTGCAAATATATGGTTTGTCACCTGTGTGGACTCTCATATGCCTTTTCAGTGCTGGCATGGCACAGAATCTTTTCCCGCAGGTCTTGCAAAGGTACGGCTTCTCACCTGTGTGCATTCTCATGTGGACTTTCAAGGCACTACAACATGTGAAATCTTTCCCACATATTTTGCACAAAAATGGCTTCTCACCTGTGTGGATTCTTACATGAGTTTTCAGTACTGACATGTAAGCGAATCTTTTCCCGCAGGTCTTGCAAAGGTACGGCTTCTCACCTGTGTGTGTTCTCATGTGGACTGTCAAGTCACCACTGAGTCGGAAATCTCTCCCACATGTTTCACAAGAATACGGCTTCTCGCCTGTGTGGATTCTCATATGAGTGTTCAATTGGGATGTCTGACTGAATCTTTTCCCACAGGTGCTGCAAGAATACGGCTTCTCGCCTGTGTGGATTCTTATATGAGTGTTCAAATGTGATGTTCGACTGAATTTTTTGCCACAGATGTGGCAAGAATACGGCTTCTCACCTGTGTGGACGCTCAGGTGTCTCTGCAATTTTGACTTAAACTTAAAAGCTTTTCCACAAGTGTCACATATGAAAGACCTTTTACCTGTGTGAGTATTACGGTGAATCGTTGACAAAGCAGAGATGTATACATTGTTACTTTGACTATTGTTATGTCTTTTCTTTAGTTCTGGTTCAGTATCTCTAGTTGATCCTGACTCTTCATGTTTGCCTCCTTTCTGATCTTGGCTCTCAGCTAAATGAGAGTTGTGAGAGAGGAGCTGCTGGTCACTTTGTGGTTCTGGTTCACTGTGGTCACTTTGTGGTTCTGGTTCACTGTGGTCACTTTGTGGTTCTGGTTCACTGTGGTCACTTTGTGGTTCTGGTTCACTGTGGTCACTTTGTGGTTCTGCTTCACTGTGGTCACTTTGTGGTTCTGGTTCACTGTGGTCACTTTCCTCATCAGTAGCAGTCAACATGAAGGTATCAGTCTCCTGCTTCAGTACAAGCTGCTCTCCCTCCTGACTGGTGCAGAGTTCCTCCTGTTCCTCTTTGATCTGTGGAGGCTCTGGGTCCTCTTGGTCCAGACTGGAGTTCCTCTCCTGAATACAGAGCTGCTGGTCAGCGAGAACCTCCTCCTCCGTACAGACATGTTGCTGTGGGAGCTCTGGAGGGACAGAGAACCAAAGGAACAGGACACTAAGTTACTGTGACGGTAAAGAGAAAATGCAGACATGCAGCAAATTAGTACCAGAGTATATTTAAACATTTGGATTATATATAAATCAAATTCCTCTGTTATTATATAATTAAGTTTTCACACCTATCCTGTGTAACTTTATTTCAGGTTTCCAAAAGATATCCAGCAGTCTGCGCTGACGATCGATCTCTTCTTCGTACTCGACGATAGTTTGTTTAAAAACTCCGAATATTTCTTCAGCAGCAGCAGTTAGTCGCTCGTTGACAAACTCTCTCAAACACTCAACTGAAGACATTGTTGCTTAATTACAAATGAAATAATTAGCTGCGCTATGACTACAATATCATAGACTGGCGGTTGTGTTGTTTACTTCCGCTGGATGTCACACTGTTAAGTTCCGACAGTGGAAGTGAGTTAGCTTTTTGTTCCGCTTTCATTTAGGGTTGCACATCTTTTTTTATGTTTTAATGTTTTTTTAGTGATAACATGCTAACCCCAGGCTTACGCTAATAGCACCTGTATTGTTTACTTCCTCCTTCTGCTCCTCCTCCTCCTTCTGGTGGTAGTTAACTCCTAAATTGTTCGGTTCATCAGATTTTTCTCATCGGTCCTGTTCTCTTAATTTCTCTTAAGAGTCATGATTTCAAATCGTTAAGTCTTGACGATTACTGGATGCATCTGACTTATGACTGTACAGAGCAGAAACTGAATCACAGACGGGAACTTTGGTTTGGTTTGTTCAGTCCATTCCCACCTCTGTGGTTAGGAACTGCGACTTCAGAACCTGTATTATATGTTAATGGGTCTTTGGATCGGTCAGAAAAACCTGCACATACTCTGCATATTTACTTTCCTTATAATTATTAAACTCACTCACTGAATAAGCGCTTTTATTTCTTGCCTTAATCTAATGTAGTTCCAAATCTACCGACAGTGTTTTTAGTGACCATACAGGGATTATAGGCCACATCACAGTTGGCCAAAACTTGATTTTGATGTTCTCTCCCTTTCCCAGCAGGCCAGTAGCACCTTTTTGGTTGGGTCTGCATTACCTCTCAGATTTCTCCAATAGTTGACAAGGAGCTGTTTCCTGCGTAAACCCAGTGGAAATTCTCCTGTCTCAGTTTTAAGGGCACACACAGGTGAAGTTCACACAGGTGAAGCCTGAATCACATCTAACCCTTCAAGCACAGTTTTTGATGCAGATCCATAAACTGCACTCCCATAATCTGACATTGATCTAATTAGGGCAACATATATATGTATATGTATATCAAAGATGCAATATCAGCTCCCCAGTCCAACCCTACAAGGCAGTCATCACATGTATGACTTTTGTGTACTTATCCACAATACTTTCAATAAGTTCTCTCCATGATAATCCAGAGTCAAAATATACTCCTAACCAAACCGACATGTCCCAACTGTCTCTAAATTATTTCCATACAATTTCAAACTAGTATTTTCTTTAATCTTCTTTCTTGTGAAGAATATTATTATAGTTTTTTCACTTAAATCCCTATTTCTTCCCCCACATTTCAACTTGATTTATTCCTTCTTGCAATTTTTTTTTTTTTTTAACTATATAGTGTTTACTTCCTCTGGATGTCACACTGTTAAGTTCAGTAGAAGTGAGTTATCTTTTCTACCAGGTAGTTGAGATGGAGCTCAGTTTTACCCATTTTGATCCCGCTGGACATCTTAACAATGCATATTATTATTTAACCCCATTATAACTTTTCTTTCTTTTTTAACCTGTGAAGTAACTATTGTAACTATAGCCGTCATATAAATGTTTTGGGGTAAAAATTACAACATTTGCTTTTGAAAGATGGTGAAGAATTACAATACTGATTACATGTTAACATTTCCTTCATTAAAAAAGAAGTGATGCTATTTTCTCTTATTAGTCTTAGACTGGACTAGATCAGCCTGTCAGTCGCTTGAACTGATCGCACACTAAAACTTATTGACAAAAACCACAAGACGCTGGTCTTTTGAAAAATGACCATTTCTTACATTTGACAAATGCTCTGATCCACATCACACCATCAGTTTAACAGCCACTACTTTGCACTCACTGTGAAACAGATTGCCAAGATATAGTAGACTGATTGTTCTGAGAAATGCTGTTGTTCAAACATGATGTAATGCATGAAAATACAAATCTGCACCAATTGCAAAAGTGTGCAGTTACACATCAGTTTACTGAACTGAATGTATAACTGTGCAACCTGACCCAATTTAAATATCACTTTCTTAATCAAACCTTTCTGGACCTGTGACACTGTAGAAATTTTGCAAGTGGACCTCTAAGACTTATACTTGAATACTGCTGATAAACTGTATTGATATACATTTAAAGTACAAAGTATTTAGAATATGTAAATATTTCACTTCACTGTTTATATATATATATGTGTGTGTGTCTGTATAATGTATATATACAGAGAGAGAGAGCAACTTGTCATTTAATTTGATTTGTGAATTACGTTGTATGTAATGAGTTAGGGTTTGCTCCACTTACAATTGTTGGTATTTTATTCTTTTAAATGAATTGGCATTAACCACAAAATATTTGGACAATCAATTTATTATTTATCAAACAGAAATGCAAAAAATTGGCCGCAATTTGGTCAGACACAAAAGTGAGGTAGTGTATAAAAATAGAAACAAGGCACGTTCGCATTTGATAGGACTTCTAATATGGTAATATCAAACAGTGGTCAGTCATTGTCAAATGGAAAATCTGACTTCTTGCAAAGATGTGTAGGAGGATTTACATATAACTATCAAATACTGCTTGAGGTACAAAGATTTTAAACTAAAAGTGACTCAGAGATGCTTCATAAATACACATTTGGCAAAACAGACAACCATCAAGATCACACCATTACTTTAACAGCCACTACTGTGAAACATTTATCCTCCTTTTGGGAGATTACGATTGTTTCATAGAAATACTGTTGCTAACAGAAATACAAGTAATACAGTTGTATGAAGAGTAACTTTACACAAAGATATTGACATCTCATCTTAATGGAAAACATTTTACATTCAATGACACAGATGTAGCTATTGCTGAAGTGTATTTCACTCAGTAGGTAAACACGTCTCCAAGTGAGTTTCAGCTCCCACATATTTTGAAAATCAAAGTCTACTTGTCTGTATGCAATCTCATATGCCTCGTCAATACAGACGCATCAGAGAATCTTTTCCCGCAGGTCTTGCAATGGTACGGCTTCTCACCAGTGTGGGCTCTTCTCATGTGAATTCTTAAGTTACCATTATGTGAAAAGGTTCTTCCACATATTTTACAAGTATATGGCCTCTCACCTGTGTGGATTCTCATATGAGCTTTCAATGTTGGCATAGCACAGAATCTTTTTCCACAGGTCTTGCAAAGGTACGGCTTCTCACCTGCGTGTCTTCTAAGGTGTCTCTGCAATTCTGACATACACTTACAATCTTTTCCACAAGTGTCACATATGAAAGACTTTTTACCTGTGTGAGGATTACGCTGAATTTTTAACATGTTAGGGTTGTCTACATTGTTACTGTGACTTTTGCTTTTGTGATGTCTCTTCTGTGGCTTTGGTTCTACGTCTCTAGTTGATCCTGACTCTTCATGTTTGCCTCCTTTCTGATCTTGGCTCTCAGCTACATGAGAGTTGTGAGAGAGGAGCTGCTGGTCCTTTGTGGTTCTGGTTCACTGTGGTCACTTTGTGGTTCTGGTTCACTGTGGTCACTTTGTGGTTCTGGTTCACTGTGGTCACTTTCCTCATCAGTAGCAGTCAACATGAAGGTATCAGTCTCCTGCTTCAGTACAAGCTGCTCTCCCTCCTGACTGGTGCAGAGTTCCTCCTGTTCCTCTTTAATCTGTGGAGGCTCTGGGTCCTCTTGGTCCAGACTGGAGCTCCTCTCCTGAATACAGAGCTGCTGGTCAGCGAGAACCTCCTCCTCCGTACAGACATGTTGCTGTGGGAGCTCTGGAGGGACAGAGAACCAAAGGAACAGGACACTAAGTTACTGTGACGGTAAAGACAAAATGCAGACATGGATTATATATGAATCTAATTCCTCTGTTATTAAAATATTTAAGTTTACACACCTATCCTGTTTAACTTTATTTCAGGTTTCCAAAAGATATCCAGCAGTCTGCGCTGACGATCGATCTCTTCTTCGTACTCGACGATAGTTTGTTTGAAAACTCCGAATATTTCTTCAGCAGCAGCAGTTAGTCGCTCGTTGACAAACTCTCTCAAACACTCAACTGAAGACATTGTTGCTTAATTACAAATGAAATAATTAGTGATGTGCCCCAACGTGTCGAGGCTTGCGTTGATGACGTATGTGGGGCGTTCGAAGCCTCGCGAGTCGGCCGTACGACGTGACTGATTCAAGAACTGGTTCGCGATTCGAAATATAAGGGGCAGCGAAACGCAATGGACCCCCCTTCACATTTTGTGGACTTGTGACTTTATTGCGCGTTTGTTTGCAATCTATTCGAGCTTCTTTTTTTTGCGATGGAACCAGCAAGAAAGATTTTCCCCTGTCTAGTAACATAAGCACAGTCACAAACCAAGTAACAAGCACATTCACATCACAACCCTCTCCCCAATTTGTTTCCACTTTCCCTTTTGACCCTGCCATTGTATCATAAAGACAGACACCGTATTAATGAGTTCATAATTTATGTATTGGTATCACAAACATCGTTCATTCATTTATTCAATTCAAAGCTTCACACACCAAAGCCATGGTGTCATTATAGTCACTCTGCCTGTTTTACATTTATTGTCCACTTGATGGCACAGTGGAGCAAATGAAGCACCATGAAGCACCATGAAGCTTCGGCCCATGAGAGAACCAATTGGATGGAAAGCTTCAATGCTTCATAAAGCTTCATCTCGCCATCACTATTCTTTTTGTGATTTTATTGGCGGCCTACAAACCAACATGCTCTTATCCACACAATTTGTCATCCACATCACACCATTAGTTTAAAAGGCACTACTGTGCACTCACTGTGAAACAGATCCCTGTGAAGTGTGTGATTTGAGTAAAACATTTCCCGCAAATTCTGCAATTATATGGCTCGTCACTTCTGTTACTTCTTATGTGTTCTGACCACAAGAACTGAATCATCTTCCATGTATTTGCAAATACAAGGTTACTTGCCTGTATGTGATCTTAGACGCCTGGCCAAATCATGCTCTCTGCAGATTTTTTTTCCACGTGTTGCTGTGCTATGGCTTCTCACCATTGTGGGCTCTTCTTATGTGGCCCCACAAGCCACTACGACATCTGAAAACCTTTCCACATGTTTTGCAAACATACGGCTTCTCACCTGTGTGAGTTCTCATGTGGACTTTCAAGACACTGCCGAGTCTGAAAACTTTCCTACATGTGTTGCATGAATATGGCTTCTCACCAGTGTGGATTCTAATGTGAGTTTTCATTTCTGATGTCTGACAGAATCTTTTCCCGCATGTTTTGCAAATATATGGCTTGTCACCTGTGTGGACTCTCATATGCCTTTTCAGTGCTGTCAAAGAACAGAATCTTTTCCCACAGGTCTTGCAAAGGTACGGCTTCTCACCTGTGTGTATTCTCATGTGAACTTTCAAGGTACTACTACATGTGAAATCTTCCCCACATGTTTTGCAAGAATATGGCCTCTCACCTGTGTGGGTTCTCATATGAATGTTCAAATGTGATGCCTGACGATATCTTTTCCCACAGGTGTTACAAGAATACGGCTTCTCACCTGTGTGGATTCTCAGGTGTATCTGCAATCTTGACTTATACTTAAAAGCTTTTCCACAAGTGTCACATATGAAAGACTTTTTACCTGTGTGAGGATTACGCTGAATTTTTAACATGTTAGGGTTGTCTACATTGTTACTGTGACTTTCGCGTTTGTTATGTCTCTTCTTTAGTTTTGGTTCTGCATTTCTAGTTGATCCTGACTCTTCATGTTTGCCTCCTTTCTGATCTTGGCTCTCAGCTAAATGAGAGTTGTGAGAGAGGAGCTGCTGGTCACTTTGTGGTTCTGGTTCACTGTGGTCACTTTGTGGTTCTGGTTCACTGTGGTCACTTTGTGGTTCTGGTTCACTGTGGTCACTTTCCTCATCAGTAGCAGTCAACATGAAGGTATCAGTCTCCTGCTTCAGTACAAGCTGCTCTCCCTCCTGACTGGTGCAGAGTTCCTCCTGTTCCTCTTTGATCTGTGGAGGCTCTGGGTCCTCTTGGTCCAGACTGGAGTTCCTCTCCTGAATACAGAGCTGCTGGTCAGCGAGAACCTCCTCCTCCGTACAGACATGTTGCTGTGGGAGCTCTGGAGGGACAGAGAACCAAAGGAACAGGACACTAAGTTACTGTGACGGTAAAGACAAAATGCAGACATGCAGCAAATTAGTACCAGAGTATATTTAAACAACTGGATTATACATAAATCTAATTCCTCTGTTATTAAAATATTTAAGTTTTCACACCTATCCTGTGTAACTTTATTTCAGGTTTCCAAAAGATATCCAGCAGTCTGCGCTGACGATCGATCTCTTCTTCGTACTCGACGATAGTTTGTTTAAAAACTCCGAATATTTCTTCAGCAGCAGCAGTTAGTCGCTCGTTGACAAACTCTCTCAAACACTCAACTGAAGACATTGTTGCTTAATTACAAATGAAATAATTAGCTGCGCTATGACTACAATATCATAGACTGGCGGTTGTGTTGTTTACTTCCGCTGGATGTCACACTGTTAAGTTCCGACAGTGGAAGTGAGTTAGCTTTTTGTTCCGCTTTCATTTAGGGTTGCACATCTTTTTTTATGTTTTAATGTTTTTTTAGTGATAACATGCTAACCCCAGGCTTACGCTAATAGCACCTGTATTGTTTACTTCCTCCTTCTGCTCCTCCTCCTCTTTCTGGTGGTAGTTAACTCCTAAATTGTTCGGTTCATCAGATTTTTCTCATCGGTCCTGTTCTCTTAATTTCTCTTAAGAGTCATGATTTCAAATCGTTAAGTCTTGACGATTACTGGATGCATCTGACTTATGACTGTACAGAGCAGAAACTGAATCACAGACGGGAACTTTGGTTTGGTTTGTTCAGTCCATTCCCACCTCTGTGGTTAGGAACTGCGACTTCAGAACCTGTATTATATGTTAATGGGTCTTTGGATCGGTCAGAAAAACCTGCACATACTCTGCATATTTACTTTCCTTATAATTATTAAACTCACTCACTGAATAAGCGCTTTTATTTCTTGCCTTAATCTAATGTAGTTCCAAATCTACCGACAGTGTTTTCAGTGACCATACAGGGATTATAGGCCACATCACAGTTGGCCAAAACTTGATTTTGATGTTCTCTCCCTTTCCCAGCAGGCCAGTAGCACCTTTTTGGTTGGGTCTGCATTACCTCTCAGATTTCTCCAATAGTTGACAAGGAGCTGTTTCCTGCGTAAACCCAGTGGAAATTCTCCTGTCTCAGTTTTAAGGGCACACACAGGTGAAGTTCACACAGGTGAAGCCTGAATCACATCTAACCCTTCAAGCACAGTTTTTGATGCAGATCCATAAACTGCACTCCCATAATCTGACATTGATCTAATTAGGGCAACATATATATGTATATGTATATCAAAGATGCAATATCAGCTCCCCAGTCCAACCCTACAAGGCAGTCATCACATGTATGACTTTTGTGTACTTATCCACAATACTTTCAATAAGTTCTCTCCATGATAATCCAGAGTCAAAATATACTCCTAACCAAACCGACATGTCCCAACTGTCTCTAAATTATTTCCATACAATTTCAAATTAGTATTTTCTTTAATCTTCTTTCTTGTGAAGAATATTATTATAGTTTTTTCACTTAAATCCCTATTTCTTCCCCCACATTTCAACTTGATTTATTCCTTCTTGCAATTGTTTTTTTTTTTTTAACTATATAGTGTTTACTTCCTCTGGATGTCACACTGTTAAGTTCAGTAGAAGTGAGTTATCTTTTCTACCAGGTAGTTGAGATGGAGCTCAGTTTTACCCATTTTGATCCCGCTGGACATCTTAACAATGCATATTATTATTTAACCCCATTATAACTTTTCTTTCTTTTTTAACCTGTGAAGTAACTATTGTAACTATAGCTGTCATATAAATGTTTTGGGGTAAAAATGACATTTGCTTTTGAAAGATGGTGAAGAATTACAATACTGATTACATGTTAACATTTCCTTCATTAAAAAAGAAGTGATGCTATTTTCTCTTATTAGTCTTAGACTAGACTAGATCAGCCTGTCAGTCGCTTGAACTGATCGCACACTAGAACTTATTGACAAAAACCACAAGACGCTGGTCTTTTGAAAAATGACCATTTCTTACATTTGACAAATGCTCTTATCCACATCACACCATCAGTACAACAGCCACTACTGTGCACTCACTGTGAAACTAACATTTTTTCTATATTTGGGAGATTGCGATTGTTTCAAAGAAATACTGTTGCTAACAGCAATATAACTAATACAATTATATGAAGGGAAACTTCATACTAAGATATTGACATCTCATTTTATAGAAAACATTTAACATCAAACAGAGATGTAGCTATTGCAAAAGTGTATTTCAGTCAGTATGTGAACACGTCTCCACTGGAGATTCAGCTCAATGGTTTCTGTGTATATTGATCCTCAGGTGTTTTTTCAAGTATGTGATTTGAGTAAAACTTTTCCCACAAGTGCTGCAATTATGTGGATCCTCGCTTCTGTTAGTTCTTATGTGTTCTGACCACAAGAACTGAATCATCTTCCATGTATTTGCAAATACAAGGTTACTTGCCTGTATGTGATCTTAGACGCCTGGCCAAATCGTGCTCTCTGCAGATTTTTTTCCACGTGTTGCTGTGCTATGGCTTCTCACCATTGTGGGCTCTTCTTATATGGACAAACAAGCCACTACCACATCTGAAAACCTTTCCACATGTTTTGCAAACATACGGCTTCTCACCTGTGTGAGTTCTCATGTGAACTTTCAAGGCACTGCCGAGTCTGAAATCTTTCCTACATGTGTTGCATGAATACGGCTTCTCGCCAGTGTGGATTCTCATATGAATGTTCAAATCTGATGTTCGACTGAATTTTTTCCCACAGGTGCTGCAAGAATACGGCTTCTCGCCTGTGTGGATTCTCATATGAATGTTCAAATCTGATGTTCGACTGAATTTTTTCCCACAGGTGCTGCAAGAATACGGCTTCTCGCCTGTGTGGATGCTCAGGTGTCTCTGCAATTTTGACTTATACTTAAAATCTTTTCCACAAGTGTCACATATGAAAGACTTTTTACCTGTGTGAGGATTATGCTGAATTTTTAACATCTTGGGGTTGTGTACATTGTTACTGTGACTTTTGCTTTTGTGATGGATCTTCTGTGGTTTTGGTTTTGCATCTCTAGTTGATCCTGACTCTTCATGATTGCCTCCTTTCTGATCTTGGCTCTCAGCTACATGAGAGTTGTGAGAGAGGAGCTGCTGGTCACTTTGTGGTTCTGGTTCACTGTGGTCACTTTGTGGTTCTGGTTCACTGTGGTCACTTTGTGGTTCTGGTTCACTGTGGTCACTTTGTGGTTCTGGTTCACTGTGGTCACTTTCCTCATCAGTAGCAGTCAACATGAAGGTATCAGTCTCCTGCTTCAGTACAAGCTGCTCTCCCTCCTGACTGGTGCAGAGTTCCTCCTGTTCCTCTTTAATCTGTGGAGGCTCTGGGTCCTCTTGGTCCAGACTGGAGTTCCTCTCCTGAATACAGAGCTGCTGGTCAGCGAGAACCTCCTCCTCCGTACAGACATGTTGCTGTGGGAGCTCTGGAGGGACAGAGAACCAAAGGAACAGGACACTAAGTTACTGTGACGGTAAAGACAAAATGCAGACATGCAGCAAATTAGTACCAGAGTATATTTAAACATTTGGATTATATATAAATCAAATTCCTCTGTTATTAAAATAATTAAGTTTACACACCTATCCTGTGTAACTTTATTTCAGGTTTCCAAAAGATATCCAGCAGTCTGCGCTGACGATCGATCTCTTCTTCGTACTCGACGATAGTTTGTTTAAAAACTCCGAATATTTCTTCAGCAGCAGCAGTTAGTCGCTCGTTGACAAACTCTCTCAAACACTCAACTGAAGACATTGTTGCTTAATTACAAATGAAATAATTAGCTGCGCTATGACTACAATATCATCTTCCAAGTAAATCAATACATGAATGCAGCTAACGCTACTAGCGGTTGTCGTCTTCTGCTTCTTCTTCTTGGCGGGTGGCAACCAGCGTTGAAGTGCATTACCGCCACCTCCTGTATTGGAGTGTGGACCAGACTACTTTTCCCCGTTAACCAAAAATATATATATGCATACAGTATATATATATATACTTAACACTAAATTATTTTGATCAGCCCAGTTTCTTTCAAATAATGGAATAGACTCCCTAACCCGATGGTAAATATATATGTTTAGACTCAGTTGTTCCACTCCCAGCTTACTGATTTCCCTCTTTAGTGTTTCTCGTTCTCGAGAGGACTTTTGGCAGATCAAAATTACATGCTCCACTGATTCCTCTATTTGACAATGCTCACATAATCCTGAAGGATGTTTGTTTATTAGGTCCATTGTCTCTTTAAGTCTGGTATGCCCTACCCTCAGCCTTGTTAAGATATTCTCCTCTTTGGTGCTCCTTTTAGCTGTCCTCACTGTGCTCACTTGTCGCTGTACTGCATAAAGATGTCGTCCTGTGTTTCCTGTATCCCAACTGTGCTGCCACTCTTTAATGATGCTTCTTTTGATTATTCCTTTTGCTACAGATTTACTAAGTGAAATGTCCATAATGTCCTCAAGTTTCAGAGCCTGTTTTGCTAATGCATCCACAGCTTCATTGCCCTTTATCCCTCTGTGAGCTGGTATCCACATAAATGTAATCAAAATATTCATACTTTTAAATCTGTACAAAATTTCATATATCTCATGAACTATATCCTGCCTACTGTGAGATGTAAATGACTGTAATGACATTAATGAAGAGCATGAATCTGTACAAAGAATAACCTTTTTAACGTGCAACTCTTCTATCCACTGTAATGCTTTTGCGATTGCCATCATCTCGACTGTGTATACGGACAAATGATGAGATGTACTTTTTTTAACAGAAACTTGTAAGGCTGGTATACTAAAAGCAAATCCTGTGCTCCCCGTATTAGGATCCTTACATCCATCAGTATATACTGAGATAAATGTTTGATACTGTTTGTAACCTATCTTCAACCAAGACTGCAGTGTTTCCAGAGCCTTTATGTACCTGCATTTTCTCCAGAATAGAGAAATCAATTGACACTGATGGAAACAACCAGGGTGGTGTTTAGCGGTTGTGTTCTTTGATTTTATTGGCAGACTACAAACCAACATCCATGGTGCATGCCGCCACCTACTGTACCGGAGTGTGTAACATCATGACTTTAAACAACAAAAAGTAACAAACAAGCAAACAAAAAATAAGTAAATCTTTCTAAAGAAGTTAAATTCTGGATATTAATCCTGTTTCATTTAAATATTCGAGTAATGCCCTTTGAACCTGTATTTGTTTGTCCCCTGTCTCTAACAGCCCTTTGATGCTCCACTCCCTTCCCATATCTACCACCCTGCCCTTCAGTCTTTCTCTTCCTACACCGAACCTTCTACAACCAAACAGCACGTGTTCAGCAGATTCCTTGCAGTTACAAGTTTTAGCAGTTGTGTTGTTTACTTCTGCTGGATGTCACACAGTTAACTTCCCACATTAGAAGTGCTGGAGCTTTTTCTTCTCTACAACTTTTAACTGATAGACTTGTTTTTTGTTACTTTTCAGATAATGATTTTGCACATAAAACAAATAGGCCTATGCAGTGGTGGAAGAAGTATTCCGATTTTCTGAGTAGAAATACCACAGTGTAATTCACAGTTAAATGAATCATTAGGCTATGCAGAATGGCCTCTGTTAGTGCCACATAATTATATAACATTTGACTTGAATTACTGATGAACAAATTTGGCTTAAAAGCTTTCCCACGTGTCACATTTGATAACCTTTTTACGTGTGCACATATTACGGTGAATCTTTAACATAAAGTTATATACAGTGTTAGTGTGACTATTGATTTTGTGAAGACTTTTCTGTGGATTTACATCTGCGTTTCTAGTCTCAATGTTATTCTTTAAAATGAACAGGCATTAACCGACAACTGTTATGATAATCAATTTATCTTTTCAGTTATTTATCAAGAAAGAAATTGCCTTTAGTCTGTTAGTCAGTGAAAAGGAAATTATTTTATCTTGGATCAAATGAAGTTGAAATCAATCAGGCCACAAGTCGATTCTTAAGGCTGGTTTATTTAGACGGATGGTCAGACCCACAGTTGAACCAAAGTACCACTCAGGATCTGTCCTGAGATAAGGTAGACCAAGTTTATATAGTATGGAGTCAAGTAACTTCATGTGACTCGGGTGCACTACATTCTTTGTCAGGAGTGAAAAACATGGTACCAGCTAAGCACAGGAACCTTCAGGTTCATCCATACATAGTTAATTAGGTGAAAAACACACAGACATGGTACCAAAGTTGCACAAACTCATAAAAGATATAAAAGTTTATAAGGGATTATGGCTACAAAAGCATAGTAAATATGGTTATCGTATGTCTTCATACAAAAAACAAGTCAGACACGTAAGTGAGGTAGTGTATAAAAATAGCAAAAAGGCATGTTCACATTTAATAGGACTTTATATGGTAATAATAGAACAGTGATGTCATTCTCAAATGTAAAATCTGATTTCTTGCAAAGATCTGTAAGTTCGTGTGTGTTCTGACCACAAACCACTAGAACTGAATTGCCTCCCACGTATTTTGAAAATAGAAGGCTACTTGCTTGTATGCGATTTTCTGTGATGTGCCAAATCAGACGCATCAAAGAATCTCTTCCCACAGATCTTATAAAGGTACGGCCTCTCACCTGTGTGTGTTCTCATGTGGACTGTCAAATCACCAGTGAGTCGGAAATGTTTCCCACGTTTCACAAGAATACGGCTTCTCGCCTGTGTGGATTGTCATATGAGTGTTCAAATGTGATGTTCGACTGAATTTTTTCCCACAGGTGCTGCAAGAATACGGCTTCTCACCTGTGTGTGTTCTCATGTGGACTGTCAAATCACCAGTGAGTCGGAAATGTTTCACACATGTTTCACAAGAATACGGCTTCTCGCCTGTGTGGATTGTCATATGAGTGTTCAAATCTGATTTTCGACTGAATTTTTTCCCACAGGTGCTGCAAGAATACGGCCTCTCACCTGTGTGTGTTCTCATGTGGACTGTCAAATCACCAGTGAGTCGGAAACGTTTCCCACATGTTTCACAAGAATACGGCTTCTCGCCTGTGTGGATTGTCATATGAGTGTTCAAATGTGATGTTCGACTGAATCTTTTCCCACAGGTGCTGCAAGAATACGGCTTCTCGCCTATGTGGATTGTCATATGAATGTTCAAATCTGATTTTCGACTGAATTTTTTCCCACAGGTGCTGCAAGTACACGGCTTCTCACCTGTGTGGATTCTTACGTGGACTTTCAATCCTGAATGGTCACTGAATCTTTTCCCGCAGGTCTTGCAAAGGTGCGGCTTCTCACCTGTGTGAGCTCTTCTAATATGTCTACTCAAGACACTGTTAAATCTGAAATCTTTGCCACATGTTTTGCACAAAAATGGCTTCTCACCTGTGTGGATTCTTACATGAGTTTTCAGTACTGACATGTAAGCGAATCTTTTCCCGCAGGTCTTGCAACGGTACGGCTTCTCACCTGTGTGTGTTCTCATGTGGACTGTCAATTCACCAGTGAGTCGGAAATGTTTCCCACATGTTTCACAAGAATACGGCTTCTCGCCTGTGTGGATTGTCATATGAGTGTTCAAATGTGATGTTCGACTGAATTTTTTCCCACAGGTGCTGCAAGAATACGGCTTCTCGCCTATGTGGATTGTCATATGAATGTTCAAATCTGATGTTCGACTGAATTTTTTCCCACAGGTGCTGCAAGAATACGGCTTCTCGCCTGTGTGGATTCTCATATGAATGTTCAAATCTGATGTTCGACTGAATTTTTTCCCACAGGTGTTGCAAGAATACGGCTTCTCGCCTGTGTGGATGCTCAGGTGTCTCTGCAATTTTGACTTATACTTAAAATCTTTTCCACAAGTGTCACATATGAAAGACTTTTTACCTGTGTGAGGATTATGCTGAATTTTTAACATCTTGGGGTTGTGTACATTGTTACTGTGACTTTTGCTTTTGTGATGGATCTTCTGTGGTTTTGGTTTTGCATCTCTAGTTGATCCTGACTCTTCATGATTGCCTCCTTTCTGATCTTGGCTCTCAGCTACATGAGAGTTGTGAGAGAGGAGCTGCTGGTCACTTTGTGGTTCTGGTTCACTGTGGTCACTTTGTGGTTCTGGTTCACTGTGGTCACTTTCCTCATCAGTAGCAGTCAACATGAAGGTATCAGTCTCCTGCTTCAGTACAAGCTGCTCTCCCTCCTGACTGGTGCAGAGTTCCTCCTGTTCCTCTTTGATCTGTGGAGGCTCTGGGTCCTCTTGGTCCAGACTGGAGTTCCTCTCCTGAATACAGAGCTGCTGGTCAGCGAGAACCTCCTCCTCCGTACAGACATGTTGCTGTGGGAGCTCTGGAGGGACAGAGAACCAAAGGAACAGGACACTAAGTTACTGTGACGGTAAAGACAAAATGCAGACATGCAGCAAATTAGTACCAGAATATATTTAAACATTTGGATTATATATAAATCTAATTCCTCTGTTATTAAAATATTTAAGTTTACACACCTATCCTGTGTAACTTTATTTCAGGTTTCCAAAAGATATCCAGCAGTCTGCGCTGACGATCGATCTCTTCTTCGTACTCGACGATAGTTTGTTTAAAAACTCCGAATATTTCTTCAGCAGCAACAGCTAGTCGCTCGTTGACAAACTCTCTCAAACACTCAACTGAAGACATTGTTGCTTAATTAGAAATTAAATAGCAGAAGTACGATACAATATCATGTTCCAGCTCTTTCCACACATGCAGCTAACGCTACTAGCGGTTGTTGTTTACTTCGGCTGGATGTCACACTGTTAAATTCCGATAGTAGAAATGTGGGAGATTTTTGTTCCGCTTTCATTCTATAGTCTATTGAAGTGATTACACACTAGAACTCCTGACAAAAACCACAAGACACAGGTCTGTTG